>OY292397.1:20010805-20295342 GCA_958496205.1 Idaea biselata
TTACTGCCTAGCAGTACGCTGACTGGCTCCTATTTACTTTTTCCTTTGATATTGACAGTTCTTTATTTACACTTTTGATCTAAGATTCTGAAATAGAGTTTAGATGTGCAGAATCGGGACTGTGATCGAGATTAGGACCGGAATCGGAATCAAAATCGGGCCCGGGGCCATGATCGGAACTAACATCAAGACCGGAATCGTCATTAGGAAGAAATCCGAGACCGGAATCGTCACCAGGAAGAAATCAGAGACTGGAATCGTCACCGGGAAGAAATCCGAGACCGGAATCGAGGTTTTGATGCGATTTTCACCATCATTTCGACGACCTCTGTGACGCGTCGGATCACAGAGGACGACGAATCCGACGACGATTCTTTTTGCAATGCACGACTGCAATGCAAGAGGATGCAGGAGGGTTACTGCGGTTCGTTTCAATACGACATCGATACTGTCATACGATGATTCTACTGTCACATTCTGATAGTAGGGTGACAGTAGAACCATCGTTATGACAGTATCGTTGTCGTATCGAAACGAACCGAAGTAACCCTCCAGGTTCGATTTCCACCAGGAGTAAATATTTGTTTCTGGTCTAGGTGCCTTTCTATTCATAAATCTAAATACAAATACCTACATCCGTAGTCTAGTCACTGTAACACAAGCATCTTACCACGGGGCTAGATGGCGCTGTGTGATGTTCACAGAATTATTTATTTAGAGATTTCCTGAAATGTTTTATTACTAAACTAAGTGATTACTTACTAACCTAAACAAACCTAACACTTAAATTAAATTATAATTAAGAAAAAAAAAATACCACTGCAATAAAATAGTACTTACCTCAGTTTTCTTATAAATAAGTTGCCATCTATCCAACACATCAGCATAGGCCCTCTTCAAACAATGATACAGGTGTACGGTAGCCTCGTCCAATACACAGGCTGAGGTCTTTTCGGACTTGGAAGCCAACGAGTCACTGTAGAAGTTTTCAGCCTCAGAACAAGAATTACTTCTTAGAATAGGCAGCGTCCACCCTTCGGCACTAATTTCGCTGTATTGGTTCACCGTGTTGTATGGAGATGTTCCGTTACCCTGGAAGAATAATCCAAATCTTTATACAGGGTAGGGGTAGATTTGATCTTTATCAGCAACACTATTCGGTACAATAATATAGGATGTTTATTTGGTTGCCAAAAGACAAGGTTCGATTCCTGGCCAGGGTAATGAATTTTTCAAAAATCTAAATAGGAACTGTGGATTAACACTAAGAAATAATGTTTACAATCTAAATATGCCATTCTAATTTTTGTAATAATCGGGGACGCAACTCCTTTCAGCATTTTTAGATATCTCTTATGGTTTAGGATGTCCCCCTAAAGACCCGTTTAAATGGTTTAGCCTGTTTATAGAATGCTTCGTCCTGACTGATCAACGCACATCTTATAATGCTTATAGTAGAGAGCTGAAATTTGGAGAGAACACACTCTCCACTCTTTATGTGATGTAGGCATCCAATAAGGGTTTTTCGAAATTTCCACGGGATCGAGACTTACTCGGGTGAAACCGCAGGATCTAGCCTGTTAATTTATATTGTTCCGAAAGTCTCCTCGGAAGTATTAGGCAAACAGTTTCTTAAGATCGTTGTTTGGATCCCATATTACAAGACTAGCTTCACACCGCACTTTATTGCCGCTAATTGTTCAACATTTGTTTAGTTTAAAGGAAATTGTTCATCTTCCCAGGGGCTCCAGGCCCATATAGAAAATGCCCAAAAATAGACGTGTCTGAACGGTTTTAGCACTATTCGATAGGCACATAATTGTAGTTCTATCCTGTTAAACTTTTAGTTTTTATTCACCCTGGATAATGAGAAATCTAACTATTTATATTGCTGAAATTGAGGTTAGAGTTCTGTTCTCGAACCAAAGAGGTCGGGTAAGCACGCGAACTTTCGTGTTTATCTTAATAGAAACTCATTTATAGATTATTTTGTCGTTTTGGTGCAATATGGAAGACGCAATGGCGGAGGCGGTAGTTCAGTTAAACGTTTAATTAGTACCATTTAGGATTCTAGGGTGAAAAAAATGCTACAAATCGCATAAATTAACCTCAAAAATTTAAATATATTTTGACAACTACATAACGTTCTGACACGACGCCAAAACTGGGCCGATGAAAGGGCATCCTCTTTTCTGTTGTTGATCAATTCAAGTATTTATCTGTCTATCCATTTATCTAGCCCACAATCTAAGTTACGATGGTCCCGTCACAAAAGATCCGAAACCTACCTACCTATAACTTAATAATTTAAGTATTTCGTCTATGAATCTGTAATGCCTGAACAATGCGCATGTCAAATAGGGATTTCTTATACGTCTGTATACTTAGTTCTAAGTGACATGTATGCTATCTATAAATGAGAAATAAATAAATATACATATATCGGAATAAAACTATTATGTAAGAATTCAGCGGATTTGGGCGCATAACCGCGGGGGCTTCTGCGGAATGCAGTTACTTGTATTACAAGTATGTACTCACAAAGCTAGACGTGCTGATGGTGGACAGCGCGCTCGAGTTGCTCGCGTCGTTAAAGATAGAGAACACGCAAGACAACATGGCGGCCATTTGTAAATTAGACGACTTTGCGTAATGTGATATTCTGTAAAAGTAATTCTAATCAAAACATGTTGCAAAAAAAAGAATCACAAAAATCGGTTCATAAACTACGAAGTTATCCGCGTACAAACATAAAAAAATATATACGTTGCAGCAAGCGGGTTAGAGGCTTTACAATATCATCAGCATGGTTATTCGGATCCATGATTCGTGGGCTGGACTGAAGTGGATACAGTCACACACACATGAATATCGGTTTAATCAACGGTTACAGTCACGTTACAGTTGAACACAATAACTATGCACAGGTGCGTGCGGGTAATAAGGTCCTATAGTATTTTATAGACTCACCACCAATAAGGTTCTGATATAAACACACACACTAATCTTTAGGCGTTAACCAATAACACTAAATTTCATTAATAAAACGGAAACGAATCCGTGGACCACGAGACGCACCCCTGGGGTGTGTGAGGGGACTATGTTAACAAATCAGTGTGAATTTAAAAAGCAGAAGAATCGTTTAGAAGAACTTGATGCTAAACAATTAGCCAGAAAGCACGTCCCCACACCCAGCTATAACTACACATACAATACTCAATTTCTGTGGTCTAGGTACGGGCAATTGGTAGAGCACGGGTTGCAATTCCGGAAATAGAGTTTTTTAGTAAGTACTATAGAATACTAACTAGTTCCTTGATAAATTCGACACAGCATGGTTCTACAAATACTCACAATGATTGTACTAAGTTACAGCAGAGCGGATGCCCCACCCAACCCATGGTTTCTTCGGCAATCCTATCGTTGTAATCCAGCGGTATGAATGCTAATGACTTCAGCGTCTTCGCTGTGAGCGCGAGGAGGCTCCACGAGTGTGCGATGTCTCGCTCGCCTTCCTCTGTCGCCACTCTGGCATTGGCTTCACACATTTCTGGAATTTACAACCACAGGATTAGAAACGGGGCAAGTGTGATTCGGACTCACGCACGAAGGGTTCCACACCATTTTCACAAAAAAATGTAATTACGGTACACGTTTGTTGTGAGGGAGCACCATCTAAATAATTAAATTATTCGAATTTGTAGTTATAGCGGCAACAGAAATACATCATCTGTAAAAAAAATACGTTCAAGAGATTCAGCCTGGTGACACTTTTTTGTGTCATCTCGCGACCACGGCCGGTGTAACCCGTTTATCGGAACGTCCAGGTAATTTAAATCTAAAAATTATCTACAAACGCGATCTAGACCCGTGGTTCTAATAATAGTAATCGACATTGGAGTCTTAACCCTTAAAACTGTGGTTCAATATTAGAAACATTGTGTGAATAACCTAGTATGTAACCATGGCAACCTTTTAATTCTTCTCAAATAGAAAGTAGTGGTACTTACCTAGCTAGAAAATAAAGAGTTGTTTGAGTTTGTATATGAAGATAGTTTCCGTACGTACTTGTACACAAATCTTTGTACATTTGTAATGCAAAGCCACATCCGCTATTCACTAATTTAAAGCACGAAACTTTTTGGATACTCATAATCAAGTTTCACGTAAATCTAGACAAATAGTGCTGAAGAAGCTTTCTTTCTTCTTAATTTAATAATTCCTAAAGTTTCAGAGAGTACATTGGACATAGTTTTGTATTTATGTTAGAAGGAGGTAATGGATGAATATAACAATAGTCCTAGTCCGCCTCGCGACCAAGACTATTATATAACATAGTTGAAACGTCGAGGTACGAAAATAAATAATAATACTCGATAAGGACCTGGTAAAATGTAACTGTGTTAACAAATCGTGTAAATTTAAAAATATTTAACAAACTAGCTGCGTTCCGCGGTTTCACTTGCGTAAGTTCCGATCCCGTGGGATATCGGGATCAAAAGTAGCTTATGTTACTCAGGGTGAATGTAGCTTTCCAATGGTGAAAGAATTTTCGAAATCGGTCCAGTAGTTTTTAAGTTTATTCAGAACAAACATACAGACAAGAAGATCATCATTATATAATCTTCTTATATATAAAATTTCAATGTCACAATGTTAGTTATCGTACTCCTCCGAAACGGCTTCACCGATCTCCACCAAACTCCACATGCGTATTCAGTAGGTCTGAGAATCGGCTACTATCTATAATTTATAAGGCAAAACAACGTTTGCCGGGTCAGCTAGTATTAATATAGAAGTATAGATATAGATAGTTGTCTTACCAACTGGGTAGTCAGGGTTAATCACGTATTGTTCTGCTAGAGTTCTATTCAAGGGGAAGAGGTTGGTCGCCGAGTACAGGACGACTCGCGGGGAACCGATCCCCGATATACTGCCGCGGTTCCGCATGCTGCCGGCGCGGCGACCTTGCGCTTTCTGAAAATAATACATTTTACAAAATATACGTAGAAATAGAGGGATTTAAAGTTTGACAGCTGTCATCTGAAATGAAGATCTCGGTGAGATGTCTCTTCTTTTTTTTTTGGGATGTCTTTTGTTTTTTTTTTCAATAGTATTTTATTTCGTTTAGTCTCTAAGTACCTAAAACGCAGTCTGTCAATTTCGCGTTGTGCCATACTGTCATATAAAATGTGCGTTTAGTCTAAGTCGCTATAGGTCTACTTCTTGTAGTGTCTATTTAGCGATATGACTATGTTGCAATAGGTCTACTTCTTGTATTGCTTATTTAGCGATATGACTATCATATGTTGCAATAGGTCTACTTCTCATAGTGCCCATTTAGCGATACGACTAAGTCGAGATTCGTTCCAGCACGTTCGAATTTTCAATATTTTTCTTCAGAGTTTCATACCCAAAGGGGAAAAAGAAGAAAGCGAAGTCTTAGTATTAGGGTCCCGGCCTATTACTGACTGAGACTTTGCTGTCTGTCCGTCCGTCTGTTACCACTGTTACCAGGCTGTATCTCATGAACCGTGATAGCTAGACAGTTGAAATTTTCACAGATTATGTATTTCTTTTAAATTAATCTTAAATACAAAAGTTCAATATCAATGTGCTGATGTCTCGTTAGGTCTTGGCACAACGCGAAATTAGCAGACTTCGTTTTAGGTAGGTACTACCGATTAAGAGAGCGCACTAAAAATAAATTCCAATTTGCCTATACTCAACTTACAAACTAAATCCCAATTTGCCTGCTTCGGTTTAGAGTCCAAACGAGTTTAGTTATATGGCGAGTTAGGTCTAACCTTTAGACCTAACTCGCCATATAACTAAATCTACTTCGCTTTTGGGCTAATGCGCACTATGACTAAACCTCAATTTACCTACTTCGCTCATGAACTAATACGCAATAAGTCTATATATCAATATGCCCATTTCTCGTTAGGTCTAGGCACAACGCGAAATTGACAGACTGCCGTTTAGGTACTTAGAGACTAAACGTTTTATTTCTACATAGCAGATTCCCGCGGTTTCACCGGCGTAAGTCCCGATCCCGTGGAAATATCGTGATAAAAATTAGCCTATGTTACTCAGGGTGAATGTAGCTTTCTAATGGTGAAAGAATTTTCGAATTCGGTACCTACAGTAGTTTCGGAGATTACCCCCAATATACATACATGTTACCAACGTTACCTCTTTATAATATTAGTATACATTGAGTTTGGAAGGACCACATAAATATGTTGTGTGGAACTGTAACATTTCTGTCTGTACTTTTAAAAATCTGTTCTTTTGATAATCTGTCTTTTTCAGTCAAAAAAATCCGTACATAGGTACCTTCTTAAATGCCTAAATGCGGTCTATGTCACGCGTCGGGCCAGTACCCGCCTGCAGCGCAGAAACTTGCGGGTCGATTCCCGCCGGGGACAGGTATTTGTACTGGAATGCTTGTTTCAAGTTCTGGGTGTTTTCTACATGTAACTATTAGCTGCACCCCGCGGTTCCAGCCGCGTAAGTCGTTTACTTACTTTCACATTTACATTATTATTAGGATTTAAAAAGAAGCCGGTGGTGGCGGAAGGAGTGGTGAGCCGATTTTACTTACCCATCGATCTTGAAAATAAAACGTCGTTATCGAATTCGACGGATGCCTGTGATGTAACTGAGGGAACCCTGACGCGTTGGTCGGAGATGGGGTTGTGGTCGCGTGGGGAGAGATCGACGAGTAGCTCGTACCGAACAGTCCCGGGGCCAGCGAGAGCGAGGACATGGAGCGCGGGGTGCCCGCCTCGTGTTTCAGAGACAGTCTCCTGGGGTTCGAGGGTCGATTGAACACGACCAAGGTGCCCACACTGCACCACTTAGCGCCGCAGGTACGAGGGAACGGTATGCACGAGTCACCAGCGTTTTCGCTTTCAGATTGACTTCTTTGACTAGATTTTAGCGAGTCGCTGTCGTCGTTTGATTTTACTGGGATCTGAGAAGAGAATTAACAGAAATAAACTAAGAGACGTATAATAATAAGAAGCTGAAAATCTGTGACTATATTTATCATCCTTTCACTAGGACTACGGAACCTTTTTTTTCGGAATATTGGGGAATAAGAGAAAGGTTTCTAAATGAATGAACCTTGTATTAAAAAAAATGCTTTGTTCTAAAATTCATTTCCCATCCCATCGGGACTTTTTCCTAAATAAAAAATAAAAAACTAATAGTGGGTGACACACAGTCAGACAAATGGACAAACATACTATTTTTGCCTTTTGAGTTAAGTACATTCAGTACAATGCAGGTAGATAACTGAAAACACCATTAGGCTTTTTAACGTTTTGGTAAAGCTGCAAAGTGCACCTAGTATATAGTCCGAAGTATAATTGACTTGAAATCTAGAACTAAATTACCTCATCAATAGATGTAGCTAATGTTTTCAAACAGTGCAATAAACACCGCTGCCCCAATTTCTTCTTTCTATGAGCTGTCCTATTAATGTTTTGCAAAATCTTTACAGTAGTAGCACCTTCCACGTTAGTTCCAGACAGCCATGAAAACTTTGGTATAGCATGGTTTCTTGGAAACGAGACTTGTAAGTTGGCGACGTAGCCATTACGTTCAGAGTGAATTTGACATGTTCTTGTATCTACATCCATGCTGGTCAATTCGATGTTCGCTAGTTCCCGAATTGAATCGAATTCTTCATCAATAGATGTTGAAGATTTCGGTAGGATTTTATTCTGAAACAAAATATAACTTTTGTTGAATTAAAATATCTAAAACTTGTTTTCGAAAAAATGTTTCTTGGAATTAATATATTTTCTAAGTGTGGTAATGGAGAACACTTTAAGAAATAAAGAAATAATGTTTGGGTTGCGTCATCTCAACGTTGTAATAATTTCTAAAATATAGAAAAATATGAGCCGAGTTGAACTGTAAAGGCGTTACTCTCAATAATACGAAGATTATGCTTTCTTAATTTCGATTTGGCGAGTGGGTTACCCGTGGCGAAGCAGTCAAATACGCTCATTCGGATTACCACTATACTCGGAATTTTAATTCGATTCCAGATTTGCCATTAGCTACTGTCATTTTGTGAAATAATGATACCACATATAATAGTGTAGTGTAGTGATACGAATATCTTATTTCATTGCGAATCGATATTTTGTATCCGAGATGTATCCGAGTACATACTAAATGTTACAGAAAGTGACAGCGATAGCGATGACGGCGACAATTTATAAAATAAATTGTTACCATAATACATCTATCTGTTTTATTTGTCATGTTCCTTCATGATCACATTTTTTTATTTATTTCACACACAATTATAAAAGAAAAGTCTCAGATCGTTAATTAATCGTCAAAACTAAATTATCGGTTCAGAAATATTTAATTTCCTGATATACTTAGTTTACGAGAGTAAAATTATAAACGAGAAGAATCGATCCGGAAATATTCCATTTCCATATCGAATAATTTCGCAACGTCACTATTTAGTACTTGTCATAATGTTGCAACACTGAAATTGTCAAATCTGGAATCGAATTAAAATTCCGAGTATAGTCTCGGATTCGTACCCCCCCTGGTACGAACAAATTTTTGGAAGCATTTTTTCAAAACAGTATTTTCGGAGTGTGGTAAACACTTTAATTAAGATTTGATATCTGTCACTTTCCGTAAAACCTTTCATATTAATGAAACTGGCAGAAACTAGTGTCTTGGCCCAAATGTATTTAACCATATCAGTTGGTCAACAATAAATACCAACAAAATAATAAATTAAGCATAATCAATATTTATTTGCTACTAACCAAAGCAATGTCTTGACCTTTATTATCATCTATTGACATGTCATTTACTGAACCAGCAGTTGAGGCATAACTTACATCTGGAATAGAGAATATAAAATTACTGTGTATCTATATATCACATCTAATTGGATTATTGAACTGTTTAATTAACACCCTAGCCTCTTTACTAGTTGGTACACACACACTAAGACCAAGTGCGCTCTTTGAGTAGTTTAACACTATTAATCTAAATTAATTGGTTAATTAACACCCGTTAAGATAGCAAATAACTGATTGAATTCAGAACAAAATTTGACAGTTTTTTTTTCTCAAAAATGAAACCATAGTTTTTAGCGTCAGTGGCAAAATGGCTAGGCAATTACGTTGCAAAAAATATATAACCAAACAATCATGAAAATACATACTATCTCCATTTTCATCTTCATTTTCTCCATCATCAGGTAAATAGTGATTGCACATTTTCAATAAAGATTGATGCATGGTCCAAACCCTCAATGATTGGTCTCTACCCCATGTCACGAGCTGGTAATTATTTGGTGGAGTATTAGGCCGCCACACCATTGTTTGGACAGTATCTGTATGGCCAACCAGCCTGTGTGTGAGTGCACCACCAACCCAAATTCCGATAACACCAGCTTGTTCTACTCGAGGCAAACCGCCCCAACCAACGCCAATCGTAAGCAACCCACTACCAAAAGGTGTATAAATTGCTCTCCAAACTGGGAAATTAGTCATAATAACATTCTCTGGTCGCCTGACACTGTTTATATCAAAGTATTTGATACTTCCGTCGTGACTAGATGTGACTAGTTGGTATTCATGGTGTGGACTCCAATCAACACCATGTATTTTACATAAATGGGCTGATATATAATGGATGGGGGATGAATTTTTGCGGTAATCCCATATTTTGATGTCTCCGTCGTGAGCAGTAGCTACTATGTGGGATGCTACTTTGTTCCATTGAACTTGGGAAGCTCCAGCTGTAACAGACATATCTATCTTAGAAAATCACCTTATAATAAATTCCTTATGTGCAATGAAAGCCAAAGCATTAAGATTTCTTTAGAACAAAATAAAGATCACAGAATTTGAATAAATACTAACCAACAGCACTTAATGAGACAACAGGTTTCCTTGAATCTCTCAAGTCCCACAAATGAGTGAATGTATCTATGGAGCAAGTAGCCATTATATTGTGGTCTTGTCTGTGGAAGTGTGTGTCGCTGACAACTCTCGTGTGTCCTCGGAGGGAGCAAAGAGGTGCTAGATCATTGCCATTTCGCCATTCATAAACATCTACTCGCTGGTTACTCTGAAATATTGATTGATGATGATTAGAGATGTATCAAATATTTGTTTAGGGCCTTATGATCATCAAACTGGCAATTTGTGAGCAAATTAAAAGTGAAGCAATCAACACCATTTTGTTTTGTATAGTTGGGTTCAATCAACAGCTTGCCCCGCCTCAATTTAACTTAGACATGAGTGTAAGCTGACCATATCTTTGATACAATGAAATACCAAAATAAATACAATAGTTAAAATTCATAACCATCCTGTTGTAAGAGAATCAATAACGGGATGGGCGTAGTAGGGCAATAATAAAATCAAAGTTATAGTGAGTTATAAAAAATATTTATTTTTAAAGCTAATAATATTAGATAAATTATTTATATAGGTAACTATATTATTGTGGTCTGACTTGGATCTAATTTGGTAGGTACCTACCTACTATAATTTAATTTTCTAAATAACAAAAGTAAATAAACCAAAGTACAAACACTTACAGCAATAGCACATAACCTCTGCCCGTAGTATGTCTGACACCACTCCGCTCCAGCAGCATCATACTTGCTGTGCCTAGGATACTTCTTGACGATATCACCAGTGTCGTCGTCCTGGCTAATCTGCTTTATCGCTAACCATCGTCTTCCAGCAAGAAGTACATTGTTGCCAGAGAAATCCACAGACATAGCTGTCGCCTGCAACTCTCGGTACTCCCATTTCAGAATTTCTGAACTCCAGTGAATCGACATGATTCTAATAGGAATACACTTAGACAAAATAGAAAATTATCACAAATCCCACAAATATTCACAAATCTAAATACACCATGTTTTGTTTTGAATTTTGACTGATAGTGATACCCGCTTAAATCTTTATCTTCCCAAAATAAATTTATTAAAGAAAAATTACCATGAATTTCCGTTCTGCTATTTTGTGTTTGTGGATTTCCAAATAATCAGTTTCGAGTTTTGGCGGGAACGTGGAGACAACATGTCGCGCTCCAATTTTGTTTACGTGAAACTATGTTGTAAACCGAGTTAAATTGTGTAATTTTGGGTGGGATCTTTTTCAATTTAGTTCCGTGAATGTGCACAAGTGTAGTGAAAACAAAATTGAGTGTTAAACATGGACTTTCTTCGTCTCTCCTGTCAAAGCTCCGTGAAGGTTATGGTAAAGTTGCCACCGCTTTGCCATAGCTCCCGACTTGAAACTTTGAGGCCGATCAGGCCAATACTTGATAATGGCAAGATGTACGACGCCAAAGCTAAAAGAAGAAGAAGGATACGATAATAAACTCGACGCTGGCAGATGTGCGAAGTTACAACACTTCGTGGATCGACGCCATGATGAAAAAAAATAATAATAATCAGTAAGTCTTATACAGATTAGATGTGGCAAACAAAAACATTACCCTTTCTTTGCGGCAAAGAGTAATACGGAAACTTACGGCCGGGAAAATTTCTTTAAATTTACCGACTTTATATTGCTTTTAAATCGACATACACCTTGTTCAATGAACATACAACATACAGCTACACTGATAGTACTCACTGTCAGCGTATCCATTTTGCTTGATTTTTCTTTCTCTCCTTTTCTTCCTCAGAAGCATAGACATAGGTCGCATTTTAGTAGAAAATGAGAAAAAAGGCCATAACTTCTAAACTACGAAAAATCGCGGAACATACCTGGACCTTCGCTTAACACTCGTTTCTGGGACACCCTGTATTTATATTGCCACTCTAATATACCTACATACATATATCTATATTAATTTTTATGTATTTACTAGAGATGGGCCAACTAGGTAGGGTTGCCAACAGTTTTTTCGAAAAATATAGTTTAAGTGGCTTAAAAATATAGTACGACCCAAAAAAATATAGTACAAAAATTAGAGCGGTGTTTTGTAGAATATTTCGAAAAAAATACGTATTTTTTGGACTTAACCTCTTTTTCACACTTTCAAATACTCTTTCTTTCTTGAATATAAAAAAAAATGTTCCCGACATTCAATCTTTAAATTATGAGCACCTTTTTTATGGCTTTCCTTTTTTCCCTCTACATACTCGTAGAAAACAGTCCTCTGTAAATGCAGAGAGGAGGAATTTATAAAAGAAACAACTTTTTACAAATTATGCCAGAAATATAGTATTTTTGCGTACTATACCTATGTGCTTTCAAAAATATATATTACGCTGAGCTGTAATATATTACAATACTATATATTTTATTACGGTTGGCAGCCCTATCTCAATGCAAGAACAACCCTGTTCGGCTTTTCGGGTAAAAAATATTTTTTACCAAACGGTTTAATTTAATTTTAGTCTGACAGCAGTTGACAGCACACAGTTTGACAACTAGAGGATGCGTCATTGTCTGTCATTGTCATTCGCTGACAATGACACTTGATTTGATTATCTCCGATCCCTCCCCTTCTTTCTGGTTTTTGATTATGTACACAAAAATCTGGACTTTTTTATTTACTTTAATTTAAACAAACGTTAGTCTATATGTAAGTTTTGTAATGCTTTCCTTGAAATAAGTGCGAGATAGCTAATAATGTACATACCCGTAAAGTTTGACTAAAAAAGATGGCTTTATGCTTTTCAAGATACCGGCGCAAAATAATCAACAATGTGTTTTTCCGCTTCGTCTTCGGCCTATTGTTTATATACTTTTACTGCGAATATTTGATTTATTACGTAACTCAAGTTCAGGTAAGTACTTTAATGTTTCTTTTATTATTTTATAGCTGCGTCCCGCGGTTTCACCCTCGTAAGTCCCGATTCCGTGGGAATATCGGGATCGGGCTATGTTACTCAGGGTGATTATAGCTTTATAATGGTGAAAGAATTTTTGAAATCGGTCCAGTAGTTTTTGAGTTTATTCATTACAAACATACAGACACACACACACACACAAAAATACAAAACTTTCTTCTTTATAATATTAGTCTATAAGTTTATATGTAGGTGCGGTACGGTTTTTGTGACACAAACAGTTGCGGATTCGATTCTCGCTGTCACTTTTCATCTGGCATCTAATAAATAGTCTGGTTGTGCCGGGCTAGGTGGTTTAGTGCAACATCATACCTATGAAAAAAAAAAATAAGTAGTAAATATTATCTATACTAATATTATAAAGAGGTAACGTTGGTAACATGTATGTATGTATGTATAATAAATAAAATCAAATTATGAAGTTTATGTTTGTACCTAACTTACATCCTAATTTATTAAAACAGTGCGTATGGCCCTCTCTGAAGAATGACCTAGACAGCGACACAAAGCCTGTGTATGCAATGGTGTTGGCTGACACTCATCTGTTAGGCAATCAGAATGGACACTGGTTCGACAAGTTGCGTAGAGAGTGGCAGATGAAGCAGGCATTTCAAGCTGCTATGTTTCTGCACAGGCCTGAAGTTGTATTTGTATTAGGTAAGTATCCAACCCTGGTAAAGAACTAAGGAGTAACTGTTATAGCTTTATGTGTACACATATCTCTTTAACTCTTCTAAAACAATTTATTTTAAATATTCCCAACAATCACAGGTTCTAATTCCTTGGAAATATCTTAGGTTAAAATTATAGTTCACATCACATAAAAAGAACGCTGACTTTCAAAGTGCATTTTGAAAATCAGTCTTTTTATGGGATGCGAACTTGATTACACCATAAATTGATTTCATTCGTATTTGTAATACTTGTGCTAGGCATATCTAATATGATTATCTAACACACCATTAAAAACATGTCTGCAAAAATTATGAATCATTGAATAAAAATGTCATTTTTACACCTTTGTGACAAGTTACTACATTACTCACTAATTGGGACTACATTTCCAAATGAGACTGTAGCAATATTAAACCCGCCTAACTGGATAACTGAGACGAGAACCCTCTGTAAGTGATAAAATATCCTAAGTTCCATTTAACCAGGTTTCACCATAATAATATTATGCTTCTACCGGTTTCTAAGAATTAAAAAAAGGTACTCCATTGATTACGATTTGATAATGTAACAAAAATACATTTTGTTGCAAATAAAAGATTAAGTACTATTTTCTATGAATAATTTTGTTGGTTTGTTATATTTCAGGAGATCTATTTGATGAAGGCAACTGGGCTTCGGAGAGAGAATTTGATGACTATGTAGAGAGATTCCATAGACTTTTTCATGTTCCAGAAGGAACAGCCATGTATTCTGTTGTAGGAAATCATGATATTGGATTTCATTACAGGTAAGACATTATTTTTAGTAATAGTTTTAGTAAAACCTGTACCAGAGAGGGTTTTTTGCAGTATGAGACAATATTGGCGTTTCTTTAAATATTATTATTCATTCATTATACTCAACAATTATTTTACATGTTTATACTAGCGAGAACGAGTAGCATCCCTACTAAACAAAATAAGAAATTACCACTGTATCAGTAACGTCATTAGGCTTAGCTAATATTTACGTATAGGTAGGTACTTAACTTCGTATTTATCATATCATAATGTATTGATTGGTGTGTATTGTACATGGTGACCAAATTATTTGTGAATGCAGGCAGCGGTGTCAGTAATCTACTACTACAACATTTTTTTGTATGTTTTTTTTTGTCGTCTTCTTCATTTCTATCTAATTTTGTTTGACTGACTGTGCTGATAAGTTGATGGCATTTTATTGCTATTCTTTATTTTTTTCCTAATTCTACTAGAAATAATAGAAAGAAAAGACAGAAAATATGTTTATTAGGACAAGCACACAGCAACAAATACAGAACAGAAACAAAAGTACATACAGTAGGCGGCAGATTAGTTGAAACAAAATGGCGGATGCACAGAAGTCGATTTTTCATAGAAAGCGCATGTAAAATGTACTGCGCGAACTTTCCCCTTTCACGACAAAACTTTTCAACCTCAGATAGGTTGAAAAGTTTTGTCGTGAAAGTTTTGTTGCCGGTCACTGTACCTACATTTCAAATATGAACCTAAATACTGTGTAACCTAACTTTAGTATTTTGTAAGCATAACACCGCACCTCACTCGGCGTTTCGAAGAGAAGCTGCAGGCGCCGCCGGTCCGCCTCGTCAGCATTAGAGGGAACCACTTCGTCCTTGTCAATTCTATGGCGATGGAGGGAGACGGATGCAGCCTCTGTTCTAGGGCTGTTAGTGAAATTGAAAGGATATCAGGTACAACATATATTTATATTAAGCTTTCTAGACAGCATATCAAGCCTAATTGTTGCCTATTTTGTGGCTAAATGGTGTAATATTTATTACTAGAATATCAAGATAATAGTAGCTCATGTACTCCTAATACTCTAAGGATTCAACATATCCTCATTAAGTTTCATCAAAATCGATTTAGCTTTTCAGAGGCAATTAGATAAAAAAATATATCCTTATATTAGAAGGATGGTGCATTTTTTTTTAATTGGTACCTCTATACTCTGACTCGACATAAAAGCTGTATAGGTAATGTTTTTATGTCATTCCTTTCTCTGTCATGCATGAGCATACAAAATATAGAAACTGAGTATTGATGTAGATAGATATTATAAACCATTTCTGAAATATTATTTTACAGATATCCTTAAATGCAGTAGTGGATCAGCATTATGCAGAGGGAAGACGAGACTGGAAAAGTATAGTAGACCCATAATAATGCAGGTAAATCCATCTTTATTAATTGAAATAATTGTACCCAGAATAAGCATACAGTCATACTTCTATTTTGCTTGTGCACCTTAAGGTATGAGTTGGTAGACGGCTGCATGCGCCAGCAGCCGGTAGATCAGTGGTTTAATTGACTACACATTACCTGAAATGTGATTCAATGACAAATTAATGCTACATGCGGTTGTCTACTAATTTCTACCTTAAGGGGCAAAACTATCGACTCTTTTCTCCATACAAACTTCTGTTATAAATTTCAATTCAAAAAAAAAATGTAAAAAAAAAACAAAACTTAGGGGCATGGTCATGGCAGATATAGTTTTATGGCATAAACATTATTTCCTCTAATGATGTCATTATCCAGGAAAGAAACAGTCGACAACGTTTGTATGGAAAAAGAGTAGGCAGACTTTCCTCTTAACGCCTAACTATGCATATCGTTATGTATAAGTTTAATTAAGTACTGGCTTCCTCTCCAGCACTACCCACTATACAGAGAATCGGATAGCATATGCACGGAGCCCGATGCGGCGCCGTTACCCGAACGCAACAACCTGTTCGAGGAGCGGTGGGATTGTCTCTCCAAGGAGTCCACGGAGTACCTGGTAGAGAGCCTGCGCCCGCGCGCCGCGCTCGGCGGCCACACGCACCACAGCTGCGTCGTCAGACACAGCTTCGTGCCCACGCCCGAACACAAGATTGAGTTTATTGAATATAGCGTACCGTCGTTTTCGTGGAGGAACAGACTCGATCCTAAGTATTATTTGGTAAGTATGTTAGTTTTTCATATTCTGAGACTCCGCTGTCTGTCTGTCACTAGGCTGTATTTTATAAATAAAAAATAATTTTTTTTTTGCAGAATATGTATATCTGTAGTCGCTCTATAACAACAAAAACTGAAAACAAAATAAAAAAAATATTTAAGGGGGGTAACAAGTAACAATACCAAACTTGATTTTCAACGTATAACGCAACGTAAGCGCGATTTATTTTTACCACTGGCGCCATCTAGTGATAAACTGGCGTCAGTACCCAATTGTGATAATGGGTTCCGTTCCGTACCCAATTGTGATAATGGGTTCCGTACCCAATTGTGATAATGGTACGGAACTAGAGATGGCCGACTAGTCGGGAAAGCCGACTAGTCGGCAGTTTAACAGACTAGTCGGCGGTTTCTTAAGACAGTTAACTAGACTTAGGGAGATTTGTCATAATCATAAGTCTTAGTTAACCTATGGCAGATGTAGATATTCAAGTAAATGTGCACAACAATAATTGGATAGTTATTGGTTGTTCCATTTTTAAGGCAAAAACTTAAAGTTGATTTTAAAGCGTGTCAGGGGCATAAGTCACTTAATTTCAGCATGATCTATTAATCTAATTAGTATTGAAATAATTAGGTAACATGAATGAAGCGGTCTCGCCGAGATAACTAATAATTATCTACACTAATATTATAAAGAGGAAAGATTTGTATTTTTGTGTGTGTGTGTGTCGTATGTTTGTAATTAATAAACTCAAAAACTACTGAACCGATTTCAAAAGCTCTTTCACCAAAAGAAAGCTACTTTATCGAGGAGTAACATAGGCTTAGATTTCGATTTTCCCACGGCCGATCCCCTGGGAACGACTTACGCGGGTAAACCGCGGGACGCAGCTGGTAATTTAAAAATCTATACATATAAAATTCAAAGTGCTGATTGACTGAACTATACACGCACGCACGGCCTAAACGGCTTGGTTCTAGAGACATGAAATTTGGAGGGAGTGTTCATTGTGATGTGTAGGTAGGTACTAAGAAAGGGTTTTACGAAATTCCATTCAAGGCGATTTTACTTTTCTATGAAACTTTTATTCTTTTACTCATGCTGGAAGGGGAGGGGATAATCCTCATCCTTACCATAATCGTAACCTTAACCCTAATCCGAACCATAACCCTAACCCTAATCATCATGTAAGCCAACAGATGCCTACTGCTGGGCATTAACCTCCTCCCATGACCGGTCCTGTGAACGTGAACGTTGCGATTGTCGGCAACCTCGAAGCCTCATCTACCGTCGGTTCTACGATCATACTATTATCCTTAACCTAATCCTAATCCCATCATCCTAGATCCTGGGAGAACGGACAAGAAAGGGTTGTGTTTATGAGGGAGAAATGGCTGATATCGAGCGGAGGGTGAGAGAGGAGACGTAAGGTTGATGGCTCCTGTTTCTTAAGCTGCGGTCGAACGGGGTAAGCAGCGCGTGCAACACCATACCTATTGCTGTGCAAAAATCCAAACTTAAACGCAAATGGAAGCGCTGCCGGCAGCATCAGTACTTTTATGGGCGACCGCATAAGTGTAGATTTTTATACAGTGGTAAGTAGGTGTTCAAATTATGTGTGCGAAGATGTGGACAGAAGCTTGTTAAGCTTATAATATGATAAGATTTACAAGTTTTTGTGGATGACTTTTCATTATGTTATTATCAATTTGTGATGAGACATTTGGTAGGTAGGTACACAAAGTTGACACCTACTGTGACTTTCAGTTTAATCCAGTTATATGAACTCTATAAAGGTAGTTGTTTACCGAATCAAACTACCAAAACCAACCTGCCTAAGAAGCAATGGGCGAACTGCCAAATAAAACTTTTATCAGATTTAAAAGAAGAGCACCCTAGAACCTTATTCAAGTACACACTAGCAGAGTCCCACGGTTTCGATCCCGCAGGATTTTTCAAATACTCTTTCTTAGTGGATCCTTACACACCACAAAGAAACTCCAAATTTCATGTCTCTAGGACCAGCGGTTTAGGCTCTGCGTTGATATATAGATCAGTCAGGACATTGAATTTTATAGATATAAATAGATAGATAAGTAAGGACTTGTCACAGGAAGTCACCTTTCGGTTTAATGTCATTAGACAGGCCGCCAAATGAAGAAACATAAAAAAATATTATATATAGAGTAAAATTCTAGGGTCGGCAGACGTCACGTCACGCCTCATTTTTAGGGTTCCGTACCTAAAGGTAAAAACGGGACCCTATTACTGAGACTTCGCTGTCTGTCTGTCTGTCCGTCCGTCCGTCCGTCCGTCCGTCCGTCTGTCACCAGGCTGTATCTCATGAACCGTAATAGCTAGAAGGTTGAAATTTTCACAGAAGATGTATTTCGGTTGCCGCTACAACAACAAATACTAAAAACGAAATAAAACAATTATTTAAAAGGGGCTCTCATACAACAAACGTGTTTCAAAAATAACAAGGAGTCGAGTCAGGACAGGAAGGACAGGAGGACAAATCGAGTTGGTCATGGAATTCAAAATGGCTGCCCTATCTGTCAAATATACTAGACTGCCTTACTTACCAAAGAGTTTATTTTATGTTTCAGATTTTCTTTGTGCCAAGGTTTTTTTTTTCAGTGATTCGGTCGTTTGATGGGAGTAAGAATCGAAGATAAATATTTCATATTTTCCTATAAAATTTAAAAATTGGTTGTTGTAAACCATTTTAGGGTTCCGTATCCAATTGTGATAGTGGTACGGAACCCTTTATGCGCGAGTGTCGCACTTGCCCCGTTTTTTTATGTACCTTGATGATCTGATATCCTCTCGACTTGCTAGCTTGCTGTGGCCGTCACAGCAAGCTAGCAAGTCGGCATGCGTTCTTCGTACATACTAACACTACTCAACCGTCCACATTTCGTTCGTCAGAAAATACGTGACGTCTGCCGGCCCTGGAATCTTGGCCTAATATAGGCATCTGATAAGAAAGGATTTTTGAAAGTTTTCACGGGATCACGTGAATAATCAGACCAATATGTTACAGGTGACAGTAACTCCAAGTGAGGTGCAGATCAACAAATGCGGCATGGTGCGGGAGTGGACGCTGCAGGTGACAGCCATTCTGATGGCGCTGGCTCTGCTGGTCTACCTGCGGTACTTCAACCTGAGCGAGAGGATCTTCAACTATAAACAATTGTAAGTTGGTCTCGAAATAATGCGAGATGTTTGCGTAATGCGTCATCTCAACGTTGTAAATAGTATATTATGCAACTAGTGAATAAAAGACGGATTTAGTGCGAGGGCCGTAGATGAATCATGAGCAAGTGAAGGATTCTAACGACTGAATCACGACCGTAGGGAGTGATTCATGATGATTGAATCACGAGCGTTGCGAGTGATTCAAGTGTTAGAATCCTGAGCGACGCCAGTGGTTCATGGCCCTCAATCTGAATCCGTACTTTATTCAAGAGTTGCATACTATACTTTATACCATGACTACGAGGAAAATAAACGGTCAAGTGCGAGTCGGACTCGCGTCGCGTACGAAGGTTTCCGTACCACTATCACAAATTTCGGAACCCTGAAATGAACACTGGAGCGGCAACCAATCCGTGAACGCAACGCGAACGTTAAAATTTATTTTACCACTGGCGCCAGTCTCAATTCATCACTAGATAGTAAAAAGTGCTAGGGGTGAAAATACATCGCGGTATGTCAAACTCACATAAAAGTTTTTTTATCAATTTGTTGTTATAGCGGCTAAAGAAATACATCTACTGTGAAAATTTCAACTGTCTAGCTATCACAGTTTATGAGATAAAGCCTGGTGACAGACGGACAGACAGACGGCAAAGTATCAGTAAAAGTGTTCCGTTTTTATCCTTTGGGTACGGAACCCTAAAAAGAATTTGTATGTCGAGTATTTTTAGCGCAAGGAGTTTGTATCAAGTTTTTTTTCACGCAAGGAGGTTGTATATGCATTTAGTTAGATGGACGACGAGCAAATTGTGTTCTAAATTCAAAATTCAAACAGCGTGAGTAAAAATCCTTTTTATTTTATTCACGCAAAACAGTGAATAAAAAGGCCTTTTACTCACGCTGTTTGAATTTTGAATTTAGAACACAATTTACTTGTCTCGTCCATCTCAATGCTTATACAACCTCCTTACGCGAAAAAAAACTTTATACAAACTCTAAGAAAAAAAACTTTATACAAACTCTTGCGCTAAGAATACTCGACATAAAATTCTTTTTAGGGTTCCGTGCCCAAAGGGAAAAACGGAACATTTTTAATGAGACTTCGCTGTCTGTCTGTCCGTCTTTCGCTAGTCTGTATCTCATAAACTGAGATAGCTAGACAGTTGAAATTTTCACAGTAGATATATTTCGATAGCCGCTATAACAACAAATAAATGAAAAAAAAACATTTAAGGACCATTCAACAAACGTGATTTTGACATAAAACGCTACGATACCGCGATGTATTTTTACCACTAGCACTTTTTACCATCTAGTGATGAATTGAGACTGGCGCCAGTGGTACAATAAATTTTAACGTTCGCGTTGCGTTCACGGATTGGTTGCCGGTCCAGTGTTTATTTGAGGGTACCGTACCCAATAATAACTGTGATAGTGGTACGGAAACCTTCGTACGCGACGCGAGTCCGTCTCACACTTGACCGGTTTTTTTTCTCGTAGTCATGGTATAAAGTATAGTATGCAACTCTTGAATAAAGTACGGATTTACATTGAGGGCCATGAACCACTGGCGTCGCTCAGGATTCTAACACTTGAATCCCTCGCTACGCTCGTGATTCAATCATCATGAATCACTCCCTACGGTCGTGATTCAGTCGTTAGAATCTTTCACAAGCTCGTGGTTCATCTATGGCCCTCGCACTAAATCCGTCTTTTATTCACTAGTTGCATAATATACTATTATACCATTCACACTCTTAAAAGCTTATTTTATTCACGCAAAACAGTGATTAAAAAGGACTTTTACTCACGCTGTTTGGTGTTTGAATTTAGAACACAATTTACTCGTCGTCCATCTAACTAAATGCATATACAACCTCCTTGCGTGAAAAAAAACTTGATACAAACTCCTTGCGCTAAGAATACTCGATATACACATTCTTTTTAGGGTTCCGTACCCAAAGGATAAAAACGGAACACTTTTACTGATACTTTGCCGTCTGTCTGTCCGTCTGTCACCAGGCTTTATCTCATAAACTGTGATAGCTAGACAGTTAAAATTTTCACAGTAGATGTATTTCTTTAGCCGCTATAACAACAAATAGATAAAAAAACATTTAAGGACCATTCAACAACGTGATTTTGGCATAAAAACGCAACGATACCGCGATTTATTTTTACCACTAGCACTTTTTACCATCTAGTGATGAATTGAGACTGACGCCAGTGGTAAAATAATTTTTAACGTACTCGTTGCGTTCACGGATTGGTTGCCGGTCCAGTGTTCATTTCAGGGTTCTGTACCCGATTGTGATAGTGGTACGGAAACTTTCGTGCGCGACGCGAGTCCGACTCGCACTTGACCGGTTTTTTTTCTCGTAGTCATGGTATAAAGTATAGTACAGTCCGCGGCACGAATCAAGAAACAAAATGGCGGATGCGCAAAAGTCGATTTTTCATAGAAAGCGCATGTAAAATGTACTGCGCGAACTTTCCCCTTCCACGACAAAACTTTTCATCTTTCGTGCCGCTCACTATATGCAACTCTTGAATAAAGTACGGATTTACATTGAGGGCCATGAACCACTGGCGTCGCTCAGGATTCTAACACTTGAATCACGAGCGTAGCGAGTGATTCAATCATCATGAATCACTCCCTACGGTCGTAATTCAGTCGTTAGAATCCTTCACTTGCTCGTGGTTCATCTATGGCCCTCGCACTAAATCCGTCTTTTATTCACTAGTTGCATAATATGCTATTTTTAATTGCACGACGTTACATACTGCGCAATCTAGCCCCAAACTAAACAGAAGGCTTGTACTATGGGATAACGGATATAATACTTTTTTTCTTTAAATACATAAGATACATAGAAAACACCCAGACCAGAAACAATTAAAGTTATTTTTATAGTATAACCACCGTTAAAGTTATGTCCGTGTATCCCCGGTATAGAATAGGGTTACACCATCTCTTTCCGTGGGTGTCGTAAAAGGCGACTAAGGGATCTAAGGGAGACTAGCAAACCTTAAGTTTTTCCCGCGCGGTGGCGGGTAAACTTCTTGGCCCCTAGGAGGGTTGGTGTCAGGCAGGCGGCCGATAAAAATATTGCCAAATCTATTTGCAGTAGGTATAGTCAATGGTGACTTACCTACTGTGCCGACCCCAAATTATTTGGGGTTTCAACGGACCCCAGGCTCCCATCAAGGATGCAACCGAGAACATCGCTCAGATGAGAAGATAACCACCGTTAAAGTTAATGAATGGTCTTTAAAAATCTTGAGAAACCGAGGGTGAATGTTGGTTGGTTGGGAGACTGTTAAATATCTGACTTAAATAAAATTATTTTAATTTGTTTCAGATCGGGAAAGAAGGTTTGAAGTATTACAAGGTACTGTCCGATATTGTACTGATATTATTTATTTTATATTTTTTGATAATTGTTTATTTTATTATATTTAACAAATATTAAGTCTGATCTAAGCATAATAAGACTTAAATTATGTACCTACTCAAGTTGTTAATTATTTTCTAAAGAAACTTTGTTTTTTTTTTTTAATTATTTAGATATGCAAATTCTGTACCATTTGTAGTTGTATTTTTTTACATTTATTTTATCTTTTACTCAAATATTTTAAATAGTATAAAGTATAAATCAATATATTTCAACTAAAATATATTTTTAACCGTACGTTTGTGATTGTTATTTGTATGATTTGATATTGATACTTGGTAACATCAATTAGTATATTATTATGTATAAATTGGATTTTGGATCATCAAATTTTACTTTAATTTACTTTAAAAATACCATAGTTTTATTTCTGCAGTGTGTTGGCCATATTGTAGACTCACATGTTAAAATTATTCAATTTATTTATTGTTGTAACTAAGTATTATCGTTTAAAATAAAACATCGGAAGTTTATAAAAATAACCTTGTTTTTATAACTAACCTGACTAGGGACTTTCTTTTGACGAAAACGGTTTTTTCGTTTCTTTGGTCGTGTTTGCCTACTATGGTACCTACTACTTCTTTTCGTAATTCCGGACGAACGAAAATTTTGTGACCTAAACGTTTCAGAAGAAAATCAATTTGGATCCGAAGTTAGTGATCCGATCCGAATAAGTATTATAGTCGAGTCATAGCAAAAACTTCGTTTTAAATTTCGGTCGGTAATATATCCAAAAACAGAGCTAGTCAGTTGGATTAGAAAAAAATATTAAGCGATACCATGACACTCTCGAGAAACAACAAAAATGTCTCTTGTCTGATTCCATCGACCGGTAATTTAATTTTGACCTCTTAATTTAATTTTCTTAAGCTCTACTATGCGCGGTTTAGGCTGTACATTGATAGATAAATTAGTCAGTCAGGACAAAGAATTTTATAGATATAGATTTAGGAATTATCGGTCGATCCGACCGATAATTTTCTTCAGCAGTTTCAAACAAATTTGAATTTCATACGTGAAAAAATATCGGTCGAAAGAAACGCAGTAGCCCTCAGGTCAGGTTAGTCTACGCTAGTGAAAAGATCGTCTCTTCACACTTTGCTTTTTACTACTTTTCCAAGTTATAGGCTTCAAGCCAATGGTTCGGAAATCGGCAATGTCTAAGAGGTCTGTAACCCACCTCTAGATTGTTGAAACCTGTATTTAATACCCTTTACCTACTTACTATACCTATACGTGCTTCATATACATTATTGTAAATTCCCGCACGCAATGTTAACGTATGATGTGTAAGTCATCTAGTTGATAACCAGATTCTTGAAAGGTGAGAGAGTTCACTATGATAAATTAACCATGATACGTGCTTTTGGACAGTATCAGTAAAATTAAACAATCGCATGACTTTACGAAATTTTATTATCAAAATTCTTTTAGTCTTCATAAAGAATAGGAACTTAAAAACAATCGCCCCAAAACGATCTTAAAAGAATACATAGAATATAAGTTAATACTGAATTAAAACAAGGCAAAACCATATATAAATGCAATAAAGCGATACATTTACAATACATTAGTCAAAACTTGACACCTAACGACAGCACGACATTCGCACTTCGCTCATTTTAAGTACATAACCTCACGAGACTCGTTATCAAAGCTCCCTGACATTACAAAAGGTTAACAAACTAACGTTGAAATGCCGATTGGAATTCATAAATCTAGGATATCTATCTACCTATAAAAAAACATATTCATTGCGGCTTTACATGCCATTAAAACGAGCGACGTCTGCTCGTCTGCTCGAGCGTCGTATTTGCTCGAATCCTTTCTGCTTCTGGATTATTCTGGTATGTCACTGAGCCGTATCCCACCAGGTCTTCGGTACATGCGTTCTTGGAGGGGTAGTTCTCCTACCAGGAACCGGTCGAGAGCTTTGTTGGCCATGCGGGAGTGACCGGAGCTCCTGAAAGCGGTGCTGGCATCCTGTCCAGCGTATTCCATCATTATGTCTGCTCCACCAGGATGCTGAAACGAAAGGAAAAGCTTATTAGATACATTGTTTAAGTTTCCTGAGCAGGTGCATGTTACCACTTTCGTGCAAAACCTGTAGGGAACCTATAACGTTGAAACTTGACTTGACAGTCAATAGCTGGAGTGTTGGTATAGTTTGAATTCTGGGATTCTGCATATGGATTTTAAAAATAGCATAAGTGTCACGAAACTCAACTCACCTCATCAAAGAAAGTAGTGATGTCGTACACGCGGTCGTAGATGACGACCCAGCAGTCATCCGGCATATCGTGTTGCGATACTTCCGCGAGGGTGATCGTACGGTCTTTGGCGTCCGACGATCCAGGGATGATCCTGTCCTGTGGATCCTCCCATTGGGTTTTGGTGTCCACTGACACCGACCACGGGTTGACGAACCTCAGCGCTGCCATAGTTAGCGCCATGAGGTCCAAGTCACTCTGTTCTTGGCTCACTTGAGTCAAGTTCACAGGGATTGGGGACGAATGCCCAATCTCAGTTGTAGGCGATTGTACTTTAGCCATTTTCTTCTCAGTATCCACTTCTTGCTTCAATAGAATCTCCTACGTAGACGCGTTCGAATCTTGGAACGACTTGTGTCTGAACAAATGAAGATTTGCTCTGTGAAGGAAATAAGAAACTATATTAATTATAAGGTCTGTAGGGTTGATCTCTTTAGTTGCGAATAAAATTTAAAATAATGTTAAGTAATTGGAAATTGTTTTTTGGGGGGAACTGTAAAGTTATTGATTTGTAAGTCCTACAGCCTCGCTTTTGGATTTATAGTTTAGTAATGTTGCTAATTTATTTTATAATAAAATAGCCAGCCCTAAGTGAAACCAGTCAAGTATGAATACTCGCAATTAACATTTGATACTGGCGAGAAGTATCCGTTTCCATGTCGACATCTACTGAGGTGTTGACAATTTCCCCTATATTAAGTTCAAATTAATTTGCAAGTTCTCTCTTGAGATCAGGCCTCAGGCCTTATCGGTCTTCCATCGACATTTGAATAAAATATAGCAGGCTTTTTTATCAGAAGAAATATTATTTTAACATTAATGGTAAGTTATTGCTCTTTCATTTGACGCAAACGTTACAGCCCAGATAATACAAGACATTTGACCTTTTCATACGAAAATCGTATCTAACGATAGCGAAATTTTGAATTGTGAGATTCGATAATTCCTAGAGCTTTTTAATAATAATAAGCTTCATTAGGTACCTACTTAAGTGTTTGTTTTGTTACGATAACATAGTTCAATTGGCATTAATAACTGCAATAAATTATGACGAGTAATAACAACAAATAATATTTACCTTGTAATCAATACACTGCAATCTGAAGGACTCGTATTATCTTTGCTGATGTTCGAATATAGGGGAATGTCCGTCACACCAATTGTCACGATGCCACAGTTGTTCGTCTTTCAGTTTATTTTTCACTAGTTTAGAGATATTCACGGGAACGAAGGTCATTGCCACGAACTAAAATATATGCTTCATCTATGAGTTGCGAGTTGTGAATGAATAGCGAGGACCGGTCGTGCGGCTTATATAGCAGGCGGCGCGGTATGCGCACGCGCCGCGATCTGATGTAACAACAACGTTATCTTGCTTGGCTCGCGGCTAAACTTGCCGGCAAATTTACTACAATAAAAGTTCATCCTGTCACATTTAGGACGATAAGGACGGACGCTACTTTTTCAATGCGTTTATTACTAAACATTTTTTAAAACACTGATTTCGTGTTTAGTTTTATTATATTTTTATCGAATATTTACCTGACGTTTTACAATCGAGTTACAGTGTCATGGTTTTATTGCTTCTTCTAAATACATTTAACTGAAATAAAAGTATGTACAGTTTAGATAGGTGATAGATAGATAACTGACAAGAATCTTGTCAGTTATTTTTGACATCGTTTTTCTAGCAGTTAACTTTTTAGAATTTCTAATAAACCTAACAAAAATAATGTTATCGTATGATTAAACGGTCGATTTATTTCAGTTTCAAAACAAACAGTATTTTTTAAGAGTCATTGTTCTGTGATTTGCCTCTCACTTATCTCAACTATATTTACTTATATTTATTACCTACTAATATTGATTTTGTTAACCTTTTCCATTTGAATGAATGATTGATAAAAGAGTGGTAATATTCTTAATCAGGTAATCTCGTGTTTAAGTACAACTATTTTTTCTGACTATCTGTATGTACATATATATGAAACTAGTAAGATATAACGGTTTCTTTCGGTTTACTTATTTTTCGGGTTTCGTAGTCCACAAGAAACCCTTCTAGTTTCGTTATGTGCTTCTGTCCGCGGCTTAAACGCTTAGAAAATATTAAGAAGCTTTAACTCTCTGGAGGCCATAGAACTCGCTAAAACTTCAAATTGTTTGGGGTTGACACAGTAGATAAGTCGACCACCGACACACCGACAAAGTAATATAACGAAATGGGAAATGTTTTTTCTCTTGTTTGTACCTTGATGCTACATGGTTTTTTTATATTTTATTTAGGGTTCTGTTTTCGAAATATAGTGCTTTTAACTTGTCATATTCAGAGTCACTCTACCAGCCAAATGGCTGTACCTACTTGAATATATGATAGGTATGTAAAACACACCTACCTAGATTTTTTAATTAGCTATTAGTTATGATAATCTATTATCGTACTTAGACGCTGTTTTTTAAATTCTTAGAAAAAAACCTGTCATGGTTTTTATTAACATAGGTAAAACCATTATAGATGCTAAATCTATATTTATGTTACAAAGGCAGGCCTATTTTATTCATATCTTAGGAAAAAGTTCTAGAACGATAAAAAGTTGTTGATAACGGCAAAATAAGTAGCACATAATCTGGTTTTACGCACGTCTCCCTTAGTGACGACGACGACCTACGTATTGAACCACGGACGAGTCTTTTTGCCAAAACGATAACATGTATTCCGGTATGTGGCCACAAGCCGCGTCCCACCCACCAAGAAAAGTCTTTCATCTTTATTGTACGAAATAATAGAGCAAATTAGCAGATAAGTAGTCGTGTGACGTATGTAATATATCGTAGGTCGGTGAACGTACTATCCTCATCGTACGAGGCCTGACCAAAACAACACGAGGACACGTCGGGTCACAATCTTGTCATTTATTTATTACTTACCGAATATCAATCAAAGTTTTGGGATAACAACGAAGAGATCTAATCAGCAGTGTGGTAGACAGAACATCTTAACTTTTAATCATTATTAGAGAAACAGGCCAGGATCCCAATTAAAGACTGACTTAAACGTAGTCAGTGACTAGACTTAGCTTAATGCCTTTTGATTTCGTACCTGTACCCTGTGACTGGACTTGAAATTCTGAAGCACTGATATCGTCATCTTAAAAGTTATGAAAATATGATGTCACGTAGATGGAAACTGTAGACCTGCCGCGCAAGTTCAAGCCAGCAGCGTCGACTGGCGTTGTCAAGAAATCTGTAATTCGCAAAGGAATGACTTGCGCGGTACAAACCGCTAGTTGATTTATACGCGTTTTAAACTGACTGAAACTGACGCTGTCGACTCGAATTATGGAGAGTTGTGCCGGGAAGTGAGCGTGCCATTAACAGCTCCGGTACCTACCACACAGGGCGACTCGAACTGTCATCTAAATCGGTGTCTCTTGAGCTTTCTGCTGGAGCTGCACAATTGACTGCACGCACGTCATCAAATCGAGCTAAGACGCGGTAGCAGGCAATTGTCAAAGATCTTGAGCGGCTTTCACGGATCTATTGACACCACAAGTGGATAACGGCTTAAACTTGTGCAGGAGGTCTACTAATCTAAAATGGATGTTATTTCTTTTCCTCTATAACTTAAGTTTCTTACAAACAATAACAGTAACAGCTTGGAGGCTTGACTTTTCCAACTATTGTTTATGTTTAAAGAACATTATTTATCTATGACGTTCGTTGTGGAATTTTTTTTCTGTGAGTAACCATATTTTTCACGTTTTTCATTGACGTGAGTCTGGCAAACAACAGACTTGTACTCTACGAGTTAATGTTTTCGATATTTTAGCTAATATAAAGTAACAAAATAAAAAAAACACTATTTATTTATTGTCAAAATAGTAGGTAACAATAATAATGAGTATGACGTAAAAGAGATAAATTATTGCTAATAAACAAAAAATACTTGTCTCATTTTTTCAAACTTTTTAGGCCCATAATACTTGTAATAAATAAACAAAGACCTCTACTTCGTTTTGAGGAACAGTTTACAAATTGACAAAATAATACAAAATATGCAAATAATATTTCTATTATTATCATTTATAAAGTTTTATTTAGTTCACGTTTGGGGTTTACGTTCCGTCGAGTATTCTTGTAATAAATATTTGAACCAGTACCTCTAAACTTTGAAATTTTGCATCCTTATTCAGTTCCGCTGTCAATATGGACTCCCAAACTGAATTTCGACAAATCGTTCTACGACATGATTTTACTTCGGCAATATCGAACTCCGATACGTCTTAATTTCGACGATACTTAAATTCGAAACAACTTAAGCGCGACACTACTGTACTCCGACAAAGCGTTTCTTCGACATTACTTTATTAAGAAATAATGTGAGTTCGACGACATCCTTCTTCGACAACAATCCTCGTCCGACTCAAGTCAAATTCGACATACACTACTCTGAAATACTGTAATTCGGAGACATCTTTCTTCGACAACAATCCTAGTCCGACTCAAGTCAAATTCGACATGAATTACTCTGAAACACTATACTTCGACAATATCATAATCGACTTGCCATATCTTAAACATGATACAACTGCGAAATGATTGGATAGGTACCTATTATAATGTAAATAAATAATAACAACAACTGGTGCAGATAACTTGTTATTAAATTATAGTTAGGTGAATCATTGTCGCTAATTTAATCCCTTTAAATAAAAATAACAAACAAAAGAAAAGAAAAACAACAGAAATGGTGAGTAAATCTCTGTCTAAAAACACATTAACATTAACTAAAAAAGAAAAATTTAATAATTTTATTTAGGAAATATCTTCTAGAAAAAAAAACTATAAATCTAAACATCTCTTCAATAAATCATTTCTTTTTAATATACGTAATATAGGCAATATCTTCTAAAAAGTCAATAATTTCCATTGTTTCCTTATTTGTTAATCTTTCGTCGGTTTTTAGGGTTCCGTAGCCAAATGCCAAAAAACGGAACCCTTATAGATTCGTCATGTCTGTCTGTCCGTCCGTATGTCACAGCCACTTTTTTCCGAAACTATAAGAGCTTTACAGTTGAAACTTGGTAAGGACATGTATTCGATGAACCGCATTAAGATTCTCACACAAAAATAGAAAAAAAGAGTAATAAGTTTTAGGGTCCCCATACTTAGAACTGAAAAAAAAAAAAAAACATCAAACCTATACGTGTGACTGAGGTATCTATGAATGGATAGATCTTTTAAGGTTTTTAATATATTTTTTTTCTAAGTTGAATAGTTTGCGCGAGAGACCCTTCCAAAGTGGTAAACTGTGTACCCCCCCCCCCCCCCCCCCGTAACTTCTAAAATAAGAGAAGGATTAAACTAAAAAAATATATGATGTACATTACCATGTAAACTTCCACCGAAAATTGGTTTGAACGAGATCTAGTAAGTAGTGTTTTTTGAATGTGCCATAAATTATAAACAGCAATTTACCTTTCAAAACAAAACCTGTTGTATAGATAATGGTACGGAACCCTTCGTGCGCGAGCTCGACTCGCACTTGGCCGGTTTTTTTTTCTGTCGGAAGTGGGTCGGTTTTTGTATCCATTAAATTTCGTTTTCTGTGTTCTTCTGTTCTTTCTTCAACTCTATAATAGTTTGAAAATATTCATTTTCTTTCTATTTAAGAGCGTGTTTCATCTTGAATGCCAGCTTTCGCAAGCATTTTGCGTTGTTGAAGAGAAAATGAATATTTTAAAGAGATTCGTCAAGAAAATGAATATTTTCAAAACGATTAGAGAGTTGAAGAAAGAACAGAGGAACACAGAAACCGAACTTTCACGGATTAGAGCTCAGATACAAAAACCGACCTACATCCGACAGAAAAATAGCCGACTAAAAATTAAAAACGGGGCAAGTGCGACACTCGCGCATAAAGGGTTCCGTACCACTATCACAATTGGATACGGAACCCTAAAATGGTTTACAACAACCAATTTTTAAATTTTATAGGAAAATATGAAATATTTATCTTCGATTCTTACTCCCATCAAACGACCGAATCACTGAAAAAAAAAAAACCTTGGCACAAAGAAAATCTGAAACATAAAATAAACTCTTTGGTAAGTAAGGCAGTCTAGTATATTTGACAGATAGGGCAGCCATTTTGAATTCCATGACCAACTCGATTTGTCCTCCTGTCCTTCCTGTCCTGACTCGACTCCTTGTTATTTTTGAAACACGTTTGTTGTATGAGAGCCCCTTTTAAATAATTGTTTTATTTCGTTTTTAGTATTTGTTGTTGTAGCGGCAACCGAAATACATCTTCTGTGAAAATTTCAACCTTCTAGCTATTACGGTTCATGAGATACAGCCTGGTGACAGACGGACGGACGGACGGACGGACGGACGGACAGACAGACAGACAGACAGACAACGAAGTCTCAGTAATAGGGTCCCGTTTTTACCTTTAGGTACGGAACCCTAAAAAATCATTTATTGACTTTTTAGAAGGTATTGCCTTTATTATCTTGTATTAAAAAGAAATGAGTTATTGAAGAGTTGTTTAGATTTATAGTTTTTTTGTTGTAGAAATGGAAACGAATGCCTTTTAGAAGATATTTCCTAAAAAAATATTTTTTTATTTAATGTTGTGTTTTTAGACAGAGATTTACTAATCTTTTCTGTCGTTTTTCTTTTCTTTTGTTTGTTATTTTTATTTAAATTAGAGATTAAATTAGCGACAATGATTCACCTAACTATAATTTAATAACAAGTTATCTGTACCAGTTGTTGTTATTATTTATTTACATTATGATAGGTACCTATCATAATGTAAATAAATAACCTAATAAATAACCTAAATAAAGTACCTATCCAATCATTTCGCAGTAGTATCATGTTTAAGATATGGCAAGTCGATGATATTGTCGAAGTTAGTGTTTCAGAGTAATTCATGTCGAATTTGACTTGAGTCTGACTAGGGTTGTTGTCGAAGAAAGATGTCGCCGACTTACAGTATTTCAGAGTAGTGTATGTCGAATTTGACTTGAGTCGGACGAGGATTGTTGTCGAAGAAGGATGTCGCCGAACTCACACTATTTCTTAGTAAAGTAATGTCGAAGAAACGCTTTGTCGGAGTACAGTAGTGTCGCGCTTAAGTTGTTTCGAATTTAAGTATTGTCGAAATCAAGACGTATCGGAGTTCGATATTGTCGAAGTAAAATCATGTCGTAGAACGTTTTGTCGAAATTCAGTTTGGGAGTCCATCACTTACCAAGTGTAAAACAAAAAGGTGGCGAGATGAGATTAACAAATTCACAGAACAGTGGAAAGAGTTTAGTACATTATTATAATACAAAAAACCCTTTTTTGTTTATTTTTACTTATTAGCAACCATTTATCTAATTTAAAAAATACTGCATTAACTTACTTGTGTTACCGCTGAAGTCAGAGCGTAAAATGTACAAAATAAAAGTCGGTTACGCAAATGAATTCTCGCTACTTAGGTATTTGGTTTCTTACCTATTTCTGAATTCAGCTTACCGTGCGTTTTCATCCGCGATAGATTTCGAAAACTACTTACTTCGAATTTCCAAAAAGTCCTAGAATAAAAGTTGTTAGCTGAGATGCCTAAGACTACCTCCTTTCGGCTCCGTCCTAGAAACACGATATATAAGTTTATTTATTTTCGTATTAAATAATCATTAACATATTAATCAATCAAACCTACATAATCTGATGCAAAATATTTTTCCGATTTCGTTTTAAAGTTTTCGTAGAAGTAGGTAAAATATTAGATTCAGTTATTTTTGTTTATTTTTATTAAGCTAAATCTGATGCAATGTTATTTGAAATTTACTTTTAACGCTTGTATATTTAAGTATATTACCTATTCTGTTATTTATTTACATAAGGGGATTTCCAAGTAGGTAGCGAATTGTGTACCAAACAATTTGAGGTTTAGCGGACCCCGGGCACCCGAGAGGGATGCAACCGGGATCGCTCGGATGAGAGAGAGAGAGCGACCTATTGCCTTTTATTATCTTATTTATTAAATCTGCCACAGTTTATCTAGTTGTTGTGCGCCTCGGCGCTTGTGATGCTACTAAGGCTGTACCTATGCACGCCCAGTGAGTTTGCCCATGTAGATCCCGAAGGTACTCATTTTGTGATCACTTAGCCACGACCCTTCCGCTGATTATGAATTTATGGTCCAAGTACGAAAAAACTATATAAGTACCTATTCTGACAAAATAATTTCGTACTGAATAAGGTACAAATATTATTAGGCCAGGTACTAAATAATACATTTTGGTTATGTACATTTTATTGGTAATTGGTGTTATTTGATAAGCAGTGGTACATCCGCCATTTTGACTCTCACCTCTCACCTCTCATCGTGCGTTTCATCTTTAAATTCCTATGCCGTAATGTTGGTAGCGAAACAAAAAAGTCTTCCTTAAACCTTGAATACAGGAAGATTCGTTCATTCATTCTTCTTTTACAAATCTCCCTAAATTCAAGGTAGCACATTCAATTTTATGTATTTTGCACTTTTGCGCGGATAGAGACCTTAGAGTGCGTTTCATCTTTAAATTCCTATGCCGTCATGTTGGTAGCAAAACAAATAAGTGCAAAATACAAAAAAAATAATGTGCTACCTTGAATATAGGGGGATTTATATATAAAGAATGAATGAACGAATCTTCCTGTATTCAAGGTTTAGGGTATAGCACATTCAAGATATTAAGGCAAGACTTTTTTGTTTTGCTACCAACATGACGGCATAGATAATTAAAGATGAAACGCACTATATGTATTGCTATATGTCACTCTCAAAAGCCGTTTCTATTCTGTTATTTTCGTTAGGAATTCTATTCTGTTCTTCTCGTTTCTCTTTCTCGTCGTTAGGACGTTGTCCTGACTGTAATTTACTGCTTTTTTGCGTGCTTTGGTTTTATTAAACTGATTTCAGTGAAGGCCATATTTGTAGATACTTATATAAAATGTTCATTCATGAAGATAAAAGTTATTATCGATAAAACTAGGAAATGAGGTTGTATAATAGGTACATATTTTATAATACATTCATACCCAATGATGATAAGTTATTATTCTTATTATCGTCATAATCGCGTGCCAAACTTTATATGACGTAGGTAGTTGGGCGTTGATACATTTATATGGATCATTGTTTTGATTACTTTACTTTGATTGATCGTACAAAGACATTTGTCAACAATCGTAGCATAAATCAAGAAATGAAGCTTCTCGATTTTGTCATTTATTTGTTTATTTGTAGAAAATCTAAGAAAAACATAACAGTTAACCATCCCACTTATAAACGATAATTAAAATTAACAGATGACTATGTAAGTTATGTAACGTTTGTTTCTGTCTGTTAACTTTGAAACTTCATATCTCAGTAAGAGACAAATGATACATAGTTTATGCAGCTGTTAAACATCGTTTATAAGCATGGGTTTTTTTATGAAATAGGCTTGCATTCGACCTCACTTTACCTGATAGGAAGTGACGATGAGGTCGACGATGTACCTAGCATGCTTGTCTAGAAGAAGCCTATTCACTATAAACTTCCAAGGATCTAGTTAAGAGGACAGTCTACCTACTCTTTCTCCATACAAACCATTCTTGATTGCCATTCTCGCCTGAGATACAGGATTTTCCTAGTTCAGGCATTTGTGTAATTTAGATTTAAATGAAAATTTGACCTTAAGTAACTTTTGTACACATTAATTTGGATTTTTTTTTTATTATTTTAAACGTAGTCGACTGTTTCCTCCCTGGATAAAGACATTAGAGCAAATATGTTTATGCCATAAAACCTATATCTGCCATGACCACGCCCCTACGTTTTGGTTTTTTTCTAAATAGAATGCAGAAAAATTAGAAATTGAAAAAATTCAAAACGCAGGGGCATGGTCACATGGCTGATATAGGACTTATGGCATAAACATATTTTTTCTAATATCTTTATCCAGGTAGAAAACAGTCGAGTACGTTTGCAAAGTTTGTATGGAGAAAAGAGTAGATAGACTGTCCCCTTAAGAGTGAATATCAGCGTGGGAAATGGGTTCCCCTTTGTAGCAGTGCGCGAAAAGGGAACGCGCATCTTAAAGAATGATTTATACTAGGTCCAGTATAAAATCCTATGGGTGAGGTTTGTTAATATCCCTCGTTTTTGTAGTAAAGTGGGCAGGAGGGAACAAGTTCGCGGGGAACTAAATCTATTTGACATTGATTTTTTTAGGTACCTACGAGTACCTATGTAGGTGGGTAAATTGTAGTTTTTATCTGTGTTTGTATTTTATTTATATCTGTATTTTATAAACAAGTATAAATAGGCGCGATTAGGTAGGTAAATTTAGTTTGCAACAAAAAACCTACCGAGAAAATAGGTTTTAGCTGTAACTAGAAGATTCGGTATCTACATTTTAGATTAGATTTGACTGATTCAAGGTTGAGCTGTTTAAACTCCATGAAGACGATTTAAAAAAATGCAAAATACTTATTAGATTTACTTCAAAACATTAATCAACAGATTTAATTCGTTAATATAGTTAGATAATTAGGTACCTTTAGCTCGTTTTTTAATTGTAGACTATGATTTGATACATCTTCCTAAAGAAAAAATGTAAAATACAAAGAACCAAAACGTCAAATCATAAGTCTGAAATTAAAAAACCATATAAAAATACTAGCTGTGCCCGCGACTACGTCCGCGTTGCTCGAACACCCACCTACCGCTAGCCTACCTAGGTAAAGTGATCCGTTCACTACTTATCGTATAAAATATAAATAAAAACTAAAAACCTAAAAACATAAAATATAAGCTTAAAACGCACTACCTAAACACCTTTCGCAACTGTATTCATATCTATGGCACATCTTATCTTATCTATCATCATAATGTTTACTCACCCAACTACCTACCTTGCATTATACCCACAAAAATAATATTTATGAAATAACTTAACTTTTTTTTTTCGACGTATTTATTTATACTTATTATATTTATTTATTTTTTCTCTATTTGTATTTTCCGTATACTTATTTATTAGATAGACGTAGATTATTAGCATTAGTATTTAAACCTCAGTGGTTTTTTTATGCTAATTTTAAGTAATCAATGTTATTTAAGTTTTATTCGGCAAATAAAGTAAAAAAAAAAAAACTTAAAGACGAAAGTCATGTTGTGTTAAGAAAATTTTCGACCAAAGAATTTTTAAATAAAATTTTTGATTTGATCCTCTAATGATAGACCAATTAAATTAATAGGGTAGATAGCTAATGAAGTAAGGAAGTTTTTGAAGTTGGTTTGGAAAAAAAAATATAGGCGAGTTTTTCTTTTAATTGCTCTTTAAAGTGTTTATAGCGTTTTGTCAACGCTCACTTTATGAAATTCTTTTTTAATTTGTAACAGTTTGGTTAGTGTTATGCGTTTTTTTTTGTAACAGGTAACATGACCCTATTATTCAGCTCCACATTTGAAAAGAAATCAGCCAATTATCTCAATTATTGCAGTAAGTATGACCAAATAGGTATCAGTGGTCGCATTTTAGTAGAAAAATGAGAAAAAAGGCCATAACTTATAAACTACGAAAAATCGCATACATGGGGGTGATTCTGGTGCCCCTTAAGGTCCTCTACCTCTGGACTTTCGCTTGACACTCGTTTCTGGGACATCCTGTATATAGATTAAGCTTCAGATTAAAATTTAATACCCTTTGTCGGAGATAAATGAATTTAGGAAATTCACCTAAGTTAACCTCCGAAATGTTTTTAATAAAATTACTATTATTTTTTGTCCTGAGAAAATATTTTGCATGAACAAATAAGACCAGATTTTTGGCATTGTTTTTTATTCGTAATGCTTTTACCTACTCGTATTCATGATTATGATTTATGACGCAAATAAATAAATTAGTATTCGGTTAGATGATTCGAAGCTAATAGTTTTTCTAAAAAATAATTAATAGCAATTCCAAATTGCCACCGGCAAGTAGGTACCTAACTGCCGCATGTCTTGCAGAATTTAGTTGCCGAATAGATTTCAATTAAGTACTGCAATTTTCACACTTCGACTAGTGTATCTAGTAAAGTTTGACTGCAATGCAGAAGGTTACGGGTTCGATTCCCGCCGGGTGCAAGTATATATGCTTTATTGCGCTGTGTGTTACGTTAGCTAGAACTTGTAGCAAAAACCAGAAGTGGCTTGCATAGCTTATCTTGAGAAATATTTATTGCTTGTGGCCACTTGGCTTTACATTTTGTTTGAAAACAAATCTATAGTCTATTTAATCTTCTCAGAACAAATTTGACGTTTTCGGTGTTGCCGGTTTTTAATGAAACAAAAATAGTGATGTAGTAAAACTGTTCATTCAATCAGAATAGAATCGGAATCAGAATTCTTTATTGCAAAAATGATGAAATACCCTAAAGTTATAGTTTCAAGGCTCTCCACAACTTCTTTATTTCAAATAAGTTAGCTACAATACTCTCCGAATTAATATTACCTACAATTAAAAGTTTCATCAAAGACTAACTGCTTGATCTATTTGAATAAAAAAATCGTAGATAAGGGCATAAAGTGATCTCGAAATTCCCATAGAATTAGGATTCGGACCTCGGCCACAACTGCACGAACGTAGTGTCGTCGCCGTCGCCGCGAAAAAGTTCGGCGTTCCGGCGCCCCGGCTACTCATCAGTAGATGTTGAAGTTGTTGCGTTCGCAGCGCACTGGGCACGCGTTGTATCACGGCACGAGCGACGTCGTACCGTATTACAGCGCGGCGTTCTCACCACGCTGCGTGGTGGTTCAAAGTTAAATCAATTCTTATTCTTTTACATGATAAAAATAATGCAACGTAGATTAGGTATGTAGTTAATGAAGATTTTATTCTGTCTCTGATGATGATGAATCACTTTGAAGATCAATTACAAATCTATCCGGAGCGCTATCCAAAAGGTGTTCGAGATGACACATTTTATGATCTTCCGTTATTATTTGTGTGACACAGTTTTTCACAATTAAGTATATTAATGTTTAATATTAATAAAGAAAATTTAAGTAGGAGGTTGGTTGATTTTAATCAGGAAAATTCGGGTAGATTAAAAACAAACTTAGAGTAAGCGGCAGATTAGTTGAAACAAATATGTCGGATGGCGGCAAGAAATGGCGGATGCGCAAAAGTCGATTTTTCATAAAAAGCGCTTGTGAAATGTACTGCGCCAACTTTCCCCTTCCACGATAAAACTTTTCAACTTCCGTGCCGGTCACTATACCTTACGTTACGTCCTTTATACGTTGTAGTCACGAGTCGCGATGGATAAAGTTTTGGAAAAATATTTTTTCGTAAAAAGGACATTTTCTACTGTATTTAAAAAAGTTCAGTGATACTAATATTACTTTGCTTAGTTGCGTTTCGTTTTACGCAGAATACAAAGCAAATCGACCACAAAAGTATCGCAAAGGAAAGGTGAAAACCTATTTTTTGTCCCTTTAGACTAGCCGCACACGTACGATTTCCGTAAACGTATTCCGAATACGCAATATCGACTCGGTATTCAATGACCCTAGCGCAGACGTTCGTTTTTTTTTTCATTTGGAATGTTTACAGTTAGTATGTTTTCCGTTTGGAATATTTTCTGTTGGGAAATAAAACGAACGTGTGCAGTAATCAAGACATTTTCTATGGATTTGAAGCATTCAGGAATCCGATTACGGAAAACGTACAAATGCGGCCAGGCTTACGAAAATTCGTGCACGCAACACTGCAGAACTGGTGTGTGTTTGAATTTAAAATAAAAAAAATGTGTTTTGTGCAATAATAGATGACATTTAACATATTCATAACACAAGAACTTGCTTTTTCGGCAATCCCATCATTTAGAATTAGATTCCGATATATTATTGTCAATTTTCATTAATTAATTCAAAGAGTTCATATAATCTTTAGAATTGTTCACTTTTCAACCGCATTTTCAGAATATACCCATCACTACCATCTTGAGGGTGACAACATTATCTCAAGTTTTGACATTTCGAAATGTCAGATTTGTTCAGAGATTAAGAAATAGACTATAGTTACTGTCCAAATATGCCAAATGAAGTAAATGCCTTGTCATTCTTTTAAAAACCAATTACTTATCGTTATTGTTAGGTAGTAATTACAGTCGATTTTTAGGGTTCCGTACCTAAAGGTAAAAACGGGACCCTATTACTGAGACTTCGCTGTCTGTCTGTCTGTCTGTCTGTCCGTCCGTCCGTCCGTCTGTCCGTCTGTCACCAGGCTGTATCTCATGAACCGTATTGCTAGAAGGTTGAAATTTTCACAGAAGATGTATTTCGGTTGCCGCTACAACAACAAATACTAAAAACAAAATAAAACAATTATTTAAAAGGGGCTCCCATACAACAAACGTGTTTCAAAAACTACAAGGGAATTCTACGATGTGAGGTCGCTTCTGATTGGTCAAGTCAAATCGAGTTGGTCATGGAATTCAAAATGGCTGCCCTATCTGTCAAATATACTAATCTGCCTTCACTGTCCAAAGAGTTTCTTATAAGTTTCAGATTTTCTTTGAATCAAAGTTGTTGTAAACCATTTTAGGGTTCCGTACCCAATTATGATAGTGGTACGGAACCCTTCGTGCGCGAGTTTCGCACTTGGCCGGGTTTTTTGGTTTTACGAGTTTCGAATTATCTTGTTGACTTCTGTAAGGCTTTGAACCTGAAAAAAATACTTACTTCAACACGAGGAAACATAATGTTTGTGTTTTACAGTGTTCGTTTCGTCCTATTGTCTGTATATAAGTATGCATATTTAGGTTGTTTTTATTTATGTATTAACATAGAAAACATAATAGCACAAGTAGTATTAATAAAGTTTTTCGAAAACTGACACTTTTCTCGGTATAATTTAATAACTGTACGGGACAGCTACCTACTAAGTAGGTAAGTCAGATCGAAATTTGTGCCACTCCCGTCTTTCTATTTTCTAGGTGCTAAGTACATCTTAGACCACACATCTACCTTATATCTAGTGAGATAGTGTTCAAACCCTCACCTATCTATTACACAAAAAGTGTGGAAACTGATTAATTGCCCTTCACTATCATTGAATCCAGCTCAATCTGGATGTATTTGGAGCATAATATCGGACACGTTCCAATCTCGGGTCGAATGTCAGACACTCTCGGACATCAGATAGTGAACGTTGCCTTCAAAAATCTAGTAAAAAATTGATTTGCGCATTTTCTTTTGAAGTACCTACCTAGTACCTATTTACCGTAAAAGTGCATTCAAATTGGTTATTTCTAGAATAAGCCGTACTTTTTCTTATTTTTATTGCTCAATTCTACTTTAAATATTTTACGAGGAGAAATGAAAGTATTATTAAAAATCCTCCCGTGACGGGATTCGAGACGGGATTCCCCTCGCGAGTGCGTTAACGATTACCCACGAATCCTGTATACAAATATGTACATGAATTTATGTTTTGAATATTTCAAGTATTTGTAATTAAGACTAAGTACCTACTTGTACTAATTATGTATTCTGTGGATTAGTAGATGTGTAATTTTTAGACTAAACCCAACCTTACTAAATCATCCAAAATTACTAATTAGTTACAGAAAATTTCAAGATTATTTTTTTGTGTATCCTTGCTAATACTTTTATATTATATTATTTATTATATTATATTATTTATTGTATTAGCCTGAATTGTCCCACTGCTGGGCAAAGGCCTGCTTCCAACTCTTCCATTCAGATCTGTTTTGGGCTATGGTTAAATTTGTCGACCTCGTCACGCCATCTCTGCTTTGGTCTACCGAGTCGCCTCTTGGAGTTTGGGATCCAGTCCGTATTGGTTTTCGTCCAAGACTCCTCTGGCATACGGAATATTATAATTTTTAAAAACCAAAAATTCGCTTTTCAAATTCGCTAATCAGAAAATTTGTATTTTCTCGTTTGCTTCGAAAAAGGGATGATTGTTAATAATCCTTCTTAGCGTCGCGCAGTCGGGTAAAAAGCTACGATTCACTGTATTGACATGTAGGTCGTTTACCATGACCGATGCATTGACATGAATTAATCTTTACTATTATTTACCTACACTTATTTACGTAATGTTTTATTACCCGACTGCCGATGAAGGGTTATGCTTTTCGCGCGTATCTTGTATGTAAGTTTCTTTATTATTATTACCTTATATCTTCCAAACGGCTAGATGCATTTCTTTATTCAACTATAGATGCGCGTCGTAAAGTCCGATATCATTAGAATACTTACTTTTTACGGTAAAATAGGGTATTTGATTTCCAAGGTTACACAGCACAAAACTTTGTAAAAGTAAATGTTTGGTCAGATATTATTTAAATAAATAATAAGGTATGTTCGCTCAATAAGGGTCGGTTCCAAATAAGAGCCACCATTTCAAAAATCGCGCTCCGGATACTAAATTGAAATCAAAATTCGCGCCGACGCTTCTCACTGACCAATCGTTGAGGTGCATTGGCATTACTTGAGTTTGACGCCGCCATTTTGTCAGAATTCCTGTCAGTGCAGATCACGTCACGATGCGTAGTGCGATTTATTAAATTTGTTGGTGTTATTTTGTCAAAATTAAATGTTTGTGTTTTGTTTTTGCTAGAAATTTAATGTGCATCGTATTAAGTAACATTTCGGCGTGGATTGTGAAGGTAAGTTTATTGAAAACACTGTTTTTTTTTTAAGATTTAGATTGTGTTTCTCCAACGTGGCGAAGTTCCTAAGAAGGTCCACTTCCTTATCACCAAATAAGGACCGGACCTTATTAGGTGTATAAATTATAAACGGCCTGTTTACATAATTTGATGAACACTAACAAAACTTTTTAAACTAGCATACTACCTATACACTACTATTAACTCCTATTAACTAAACTTTGCTTACTATTGCTACTAACTACATTTACCATTTTTGTTTTAGTAAAGCGAGAAGTATGGAACCACCAAAGAAAAAAAAGCGTGGTTTAGGATGGTCTCAAAGGGATATGGAGAATGCTTTAAAAGAAATATCGAATAGCCAGATGTCGGAGCGTGCGATCGCTTTGAAATACAATATACCACGACGAACTTTAAAGAATCATATAAAGTCTGGAAGCACAGAAAAGAGGATGGGTAGAAAAGCTATTTTCACAGAAGCACAAGAAAAGGATTTGGCGGAAAGAATAAAGAGGTTTTCAAAAATAGGGGTTCCCTTAACCCCAAAACTTATACGTAAACACGCGTATTTGTTTTGTGAGAAGCACAATATCCAAAACTGTTTTAGTGACCAAAAATCGACAGCTGGCAGAAAATGGCTGAAAAACTTCCTTGCAAGAAACAAAGATATAGCAAAACGTAAAGCGCAATTCATGAACCCAGCAAGGGCTCAAAAGCTGAATAAGCCTATAGACGAACAACACTTCAAAGCAATTCGGGAAATCTTTGACGAACTTAACATAGATGAAAATCCAGAACGTCTGTACAATATTGATGAAAAGGGGTGCAGGCTGACTGTTCATCGGCAACCACAAGTTCTGGCTGAAAAAGGTTCTCGCAGGGTCCATCTAATAGCTCAAGAACACGCCGAAAATGTGACTGTAGCTATTTGCGTGAATGCCGCTGGGATGGCAATATCCCCAATGATACTTTTTAAGGGCAAGAGGATGCGTGATGAGTTTAAAGAAAATTTACCCCGGGGACCTTGGTTAAAATGGCCCCGAAAGGCTCTATGACCACTGAACTTTTCGTTGATTTCATCAACCACTTGGCCAAATATAAATCTTCAGGTAAATGTCTTCTTGTTTTCGACGGCGCTTCATCGCATTTAGATTGTGACATTGTTGATGCGGCGGAAAAAAAGGACATAATCCTTTATTGCTTACCGTCGAACACTACCCATGAGCTACAACCTCTGGACAAGTCTATCAACAAGTCATTCGAGCACTTTTGGGACGAAGAAGTTTTACACTTTAATTACCAAAACCCACAGAAGAAGCTCACTAAAGCTCGTTTCAATAAAATCTTTACTAAGGTCTGGTCAAAGTGCATGACGCAAAGTAATATTGTGAACGGTTTCAGAGCTACCGGTCTATATATCCCTGGGACCCAAGTGCGATCCCAGAAGATGCTTTCGCACCGTCTATACTGGCTTATTTAACTGTAGCGCCTTCTATTACTGAAAATTCAGTAACAACACCAAAATCTCCCGAATGTATTGTATTCCCACATGACGCTTTTGACTCGGACGACACTTTCTGTGATGATGATAACTCAGCTCAAAATTTAACTCCAGCAATAAAAATTGTAGATTACAGCTCTTCTACAGAATCAGCTCTAAAGGAAATAGATACAATCGCAACCAATACACCAATGGAGAATATTCGCTACAGTACTCCTGAACATGGCCCTTCAGGATTGCATGTACGCTACAGCACTCCTGAACCTGGACCTTCAGGATTGCATGTGCGCTACAATAGTCCCGTTTTTCGTCCACCTACCCTTTTATCTTCTACGTCTGAAGGTTCAGACATTGAATATCATCAACCAATACATCGAAATTATCCAGTAAGGAATATCAGAATTTATACGTCATCCTCTTCGGAATCTGATGAAGAACAAAATAAGATTCAGAAACAAGTTACATCAAAGGCGATCGAGACAGACTCGTCCGACGATGATAATATCACATTATCAAGAATAAGCCAAAATCAAAAACTCTCTCGTGTTCAAAAGACACCTTTTCAAGAATTCATTCCGACTCCTAATTATGCCCAAACTAAGGCTACCCCAAGGCGCAAAGCATTAAATTACATAGGGCAACGAATAACCAAAGATTTATTCAAAGATAAGGAAGCAAAGAAAATAAAAGAGAAGTCAAAAAAACAAACCAAAAAAGTGAAGAAAACCGTTAAAACTAACAAACAGAAGAATACTACGAGATCTACAACTACGAAAACTAAACAACAAAATAAAACCAAAGAGAATTCGACACGGAAGAAGAGAGAAGAAAGGAAGAAAACTAAGGAAGACTGGTACTGTCCTGCTTGCAAAAAAAATGACGAAGCAGATATGCGACGGTGCAAAAAGTGCCTAAAATGGTATCACGAGGAATGCGTGGGTTTAATTAAAGAAGATTTAGATGACTTTATATGTCCAGATTGCTCTTTTAAGTTGTAATTTTCTATGTCTTTTTATTTCTGACGTCATTAAAGTTAAGTAAGAAGTGATCTGATTTGTTAAGTTTTGTTTTGAGTTTATTAGCCTAGACTTTTATCGCTAAGACGAGCTCTATTTTTACTTCTCTTTACTAATATGTTATGTTATTAAAGTTAATAAGTATTATTATAGGTAAGGTTTGGTTTGATATGATATTGATCTTTTTCTGATCTGTTTTTTTTTTGTTTTCTGTTTAGAAGTTCCTAATATTATGTTCAATAATAAGTACAAGAACTTAGGAAAGAGTTAGTGACAAGAGGTTGGTACGAGTATTTTTGGTCGTAGCATGTGCAAACGAATATCTTGATTTGTTCTCAATATTTTGTTGCTATTGATTACGTAGACAATTTTGAGTCACATAGTTTCCCGAGTTCACTTCATACTTATTATTTGATAGTCCAAATAAGGCTCAGTGCCAAAAATTTGATTTCTATAGACTTAATAAGGCCCAAAGGGTGATGACTGAAAATGTTCCTAAATATGTTACTTTTGTGATTAAAATTATTTTACTTAGTAAACAATAATACAAAAACGAACTGTGTTTTATTGTAAGACATAAATCTAATCCATTACTCTGCATTTAAGTTTCTATAGTCTTTATAAGGCCCATCACTTCAATTCTTATTAATTTTTGGATTATTCTATCGGGAATGACAAAAATATTGAAACAGCTTAAAACTATCTTGAAATAAAAACATAAAATTATTTAGTTTCGGAAATATCTACAGAATAGGAATGACCCTTATTGAGATCATCTGTTTTTAATAAGGTCCATTGACAAGCTTTTTAAAAACAAATTTTTGCCATTAATTAACTTGTGATGCATAAGTTTTGATAAATATTTTTACATCAAATATAGATTATTTGTACACTTTAAATGTGTTTTGTATGAAAATACTTCTTAAATTAGAATTATAAGGATTTGTAAAATCGTGGTCCTTATTAGGCGAACTTACCTTATAAAAACCGGAATTGCATCAAATAACATCAGATGTTGAAATAAAATTACTAAAAATAACTAAGAAAATCGAGGAAAATCTATACTTACAATATAATTATACTAGAATGGGTACCTACCTTACTTAAGCTATGGGGAAAGTCTACCTACTTTATTAACGTAGTCGACTGTTTTATTCACTTGATAAAGTCATTGTCATTAGACAAAATATGTTTAGGTATGCCATAAAACCTATATCAGCCATTACCATGCCCCTAAGTTTTAATTTTTTTCATATTCTAATTTTTCTAAATTTGATTTCTATTATAAATTTATAATTAAGATTAGTGCACAGCAAATACGTTTCAGAGTTTTAGGTATTTTGCAAAGTTATTGATATCTCAACGCTCTTCCCTGCCGCCTTCGCTGTGAGTTTCGATGCGTGAGTGTCTATGCGCGCACATATCTAAACAAGCTACTTCACCGCCCGCACGCCGCGCCGCACACTTCCGCGATCGCACGCTTCGGTTCGTCAGTCGACGCGCTACAACCACGAGAGTTAGGTACCTTGTTTCACGTTGTTTGGCTTGCAACAAAAATTGTGATTTACAATAACCGTTTCATATTAGGATTACAATCTAAAAATAATATTCCAAACTAGTAGTTTACGTTTAATGACTTACCTACGTACGACCTATTCGTAGTTTTATGTAAGTATATCATTTGTATTATTAGAATTAATTTAAGTAAATACTACTATGATATATTTTATAAAATTACCCACTTTTTTAGGGTTCCATAGTTTTAACAATAGTATAATACTTTCGCCATGTCCGTCCGTCTCAGTGTTATGCTTAGCTTAATGACGCTTTGTAGGTACCTACTAGAGAACTTTAAAAAAAAGTATGCTCCAAAAATGCAAAATATTTTGTAAATACTTATTCCAAAAAATATTATTATTTACAAAAATATTTTGTAAATATGACGGCGGCCGGTTGATTTTTGAAATTATTAATCGTTAATTTGACTAATCTGTTTGATCGACGTAGCATACTGTTGTAATTGATTTAGTTCGTAGTGAAGTTAGGCGTAGACTAGGGGGCGGGCCCACCCTTCCCCTGACGTAACGCTGAGTGAGTGTATGCTGGGTTAATAAAAAGGCGAGCGAGCGCGCGGTGCGGCCATTACGGTTCGGAGCGAGCTAGCGCATACACGTACTCAGCGGAACGTCTGGTCTACTTTTTATTATAGTTAGAAATATTCCACTGTAAGTTTTAAACAAATTATACTGTGAATAATAAAAGTGATCTATATTCCGTACCTACTGGTCTATCTGTTCTCCTCGCCCGTGACTCATACGCCCACTGACTACTTCTGCTGATAATGACTGATAAGGCCAACCAAATGCCTTTATCAGAAGTGGGATCAGGGCCAAGAGATGAGGAGATACCTCCTGAGCAGGAGACTGCGACTGGATCAGCCAACCTTCTACGTGGAATGGAGGCCCTGCTGACGCAATTTGTAGCTGCCAACCAATCGAGGCCTTCCAGTGCTACACAACTAATGAAATTCGACCCGGACGAGCCTGAAGCTGACGTTGAGGGCTGGTGTAAAATCACTGAAGTCATCGTAACTAGTAGAAAGATAGAAGGCGCTGATTTATTGGTCGCTCTGACACAGTCCTTGAAAGGACGCGCAGCGAGTTGTTTAATGCAATTAGATGTGTCGAATTTAACCTGGTCTCGTGTAAAAGAAACTTTGATGGCAAAACTCGCCAGACCCATGCAGCCTCGTGATTATTTTGACACTATTCTACGTTTTCAAGTATCAAATAAGGAAACTGCACCTGAAGCAGCAATGCGTCTCTGGAACGCTGTAGAACGCATACCGAATGTTGAAATGCCTGAAGAAATCATAACCGGTTTCGTTACCGCAGTGCTGTGCTACAAGGATCCGATGATTAGACGTGAACTTAACTGTCAATCCGTCACAACTAGAGCACAGATGTGCCGAGTGCTAACAGGCATCACGCTAAAGAGACGCCTAGAAGCTTCTGAGTCACATGACAATGACGCAAAGCGTTTTAGGGGTACCGATAACAGAACCTTCAAGGGTGTTTGCCATCGCTGCGGAAACCCTGGTCATAAGCAAGCGGACTGCAATCGGCGACGTGAAGATTCTTCGATCAGCAGACCACAAGACAAAACAACACCGACGTGCTACGCTTGTGGGAAATTAGGACACCTAGCTTCAAGCTGTCCCAACAAAGCTAGCGGCAACAGCGGGACTGGAACAACCAAGGAAGTCCACGTGTGTCAGCAGCAACGACGATGTGCACGCAGCGTCTTGTCTACGTCATCGGGTGAGACCGTTTCATTTTTGTTTGATAGTGGTTCAGCTTGTTCATTAGTAAAGTTAAGCCTAGCCAAAAAGTTTCCTGGTACTGTGCAACATGATACTATTTACTTGACGGGAGTAGGAAATGAAAGCGTTTTGTGTGATTTCCAAATAATAAGCTCGGTAAAAATTCAAGGTATTACGTTATGTGTGCTTTTCCACGTAGTCCCTGATAGTTCCATATCCGAGCCAGTCATAGTAGGTAGGGACATTTTTGAACTCGGTATTAGTGTTGAATTAAATTGTGATTCAATTAGGTTCTCAATTCAAAAGGAAATTAGCATGTGTGATTTTGCTATAAATTTTGATCAAATCGATACTGATTTAGAAGGTAGTGATAGGGTAGCTTTATTCGAAATATTACACAAATATCGTGAGTATTTTATCGATGGTTTCCCAACCCGACGGGTAAATACGGGGATCATGCAAATTAATTTAAAGGACCCTAATAAAACCGTTCACAGACATCCCTATCAACTTTCTGAACTTGAAAAAGGTATCGTTAGAGACACTGTTCAATCGCTCATGGATGCAGGTGTTATCCGAGAAAGTGTATCACCCTTCGCAAGTCCCATTTTGCTAGTTAAGAAGTCAGACGGTACTGACCGAATGGTCGTCGACTACAGGGAACTGAATGCTAATACACTTCCTGAACACTACCCCCTTCCCCGAATAGAAGAAATAATCGACCGATTAAATGGTGCTCATTTCTTTTCGTGCATAGATATGGCTGCTGGCTTTCATCAAATATGCCTTTCACCAGATTCCATAGAGCGAACAGCCTTCGTCACCCCCGAAGGCCATTACGAATATCTAACCGTTCCATTTGGCCTGAGAAACGCACCGCTTGTTTTTCAAAGATGTATCAATTCTGCGCTGAAATCTGTTAGAGAAATCGCTTTAGCCTATATGGATGATGTCCTTTCCTTTTCTTCAGACATTTCCGAGGGTTTACGCCGTTTAGACGCTGTTTTGAAGGTATTATCGGATGCTGGGTTTTCTTTTAACATCAAAAAGTGTAAATTCATGAAGAGGGAGATCAACTATCTAGGCTATTCGATAAAATGTGGTAAAGTTAGTCCAAATTCTAGAAAAATTAAAGCTTTAACAGACGCTCCTGCACCGAGAACCGCGTCCCAGGTCCGCCAATTTCTTGGTCTCGCTTCGTACTTTCGTAAATTCATCCCTAACTTCTCAAAACTTGCTGGTCCTTTATATCCTCTGACAAAGTTGAAGGGCCCAATCAAGTGGTCGGAAACACATGCAGAAATCCATCGTAAAATTGTTAAAGTCCTAACTTCCGAACCAGTTTTAGTAATTTACAATCCAGAACTTCCAATTGAAGTCCACACAGACGCTAGCTCTGAAGGCTACGGGGCTGTTTTGATTCAAAAGCAAGATAATATCCCGCATGTAGTAGCTTACTTCAGCCGCCGCACAACCGACACTGAATCGAGGTATCATTCGTATGAACTTGAAACCCTGGCGGTTGTGCGAGCTGTCGAACACTTCCGGAATTACCTTTACGGTAAACACTTTCTTGTTGTTACCGACTGTAACTCCTTGAAGGCGTCTAAGTCCAAAACCAATCTCACACCACGCGTTCACCGCTGGTGGGCAGTCCTTCAAGCCTACGATTTCGACATAATGTATCGTGAAGGAAAGAGCATGGAACATGCAGACTTTTTATCCAGGAACCCACTACCGAATGATGTTAAAACTTTGAATGCTAATACTGTAAATTCTTTTCCTAAAGTGATTAACGTTGTCGAGTTACACTCATCCTGGTTGTCTGTAGAACAAAAGCGAGACCCTGAGATCCAAGACCTAATACAAAAGCATAACTCTAATGAGCTTCCTGATTCCGTAGCGCACACGTATGATGTTAGAAGTGGGCTTCTTTATAGGAATATCCATCGCAATAAGTGTAGTTCTTGGTTACCGGTCGTACCTAGATCCCTCATATGGTCCCTAATTAACCATGTCCATAGTGAGGTAAAGCACTTAGGCTATGAGAAAACCTTAGATAAACTTTACGATCAATATTGGTTCCCTCAAATGTCCAGATACGTACGTAAATTTCTTGATTCATGTATAGTGTGTCAAGCTTCAAAAGGTCCGTCAGGAGCCCAACAAGTCCAGCTGCACCCTATTCTCAAGGTCAGTTGTCCTTGGCATACTATACATATTGATTTCACGGGAAAGCTTAGTGGCAAAAGTGATAGAAAAGAGTATGCGTCTGTTATAATCGATGCTTTTACCAAATTCGTTCTGCTAGAATATACAACCTCAATTGATGCCAGAAGTGCCGTAAATGCAATTAGGAAAGCAGTATCTCTTTTCGGCGCGCCTAAACGTATAATTTCTGACCAGGGTAGGTGTTACATAAGTTCTGAATTTAAATAGTTTTGTAGTGAACATAACATCCAGTTACACCTGATCGCAACAGGCTCTTGTCGGGCTAACGGTCAGGTGGAGCGTGTGATGCGTACTTTAAAAAGCCTTTTAACAATAGTTGAAAATGATCCCAATAAAGTATGGCGCGATGAGTTAGACGACATTCAACTTGCCTTGAACAGCACAAAGTCTAGAGTAACTGGCTATTCTGCTACAGAGCTTATGTTTGGTATCAAAAGTCTTTCCTTGGGGGAATCCCGAGTTAGTACAGAGCTTGACTCAAGAAGCAGGTTGAATGTCGATAATATTCGAGCTGCCGCAGCGGCTAATATTACCAAAAACGCAGAGTCTGAAGTCCAACGTTTTAATAAGGGCAAAGCAAAAATTCATCCATTTTTGGTAGGTGACTTCGTGTTCGTTAAGTGTAGTGAACGTAACCAAACTAAATTAGACAGAAAATTCAAAGGCCCTTTTGTTATTACCAAAGTATTAGATAATGACCGCTATGAACTTAAGAGTATAGAAGAATCGAATAGGTTGTACAAATATTCTCATGAAAATCTGCGCGCAGTACCAAGAGGCTATGAAGGCTTTGCAGAAGTTACCGATTTAATCTTGAACGTTGATGATGAGCCGGTGACGGCGGTCAATCAAAATCACGACCAGATAATAGAACCAATCCCTATCAATGATGACGATACTTTGTCGGTCTGTAGTGACACTCGGAGTGCCAGCTCAGACACTCGCATCGCATCAAATGAAAACCCTCATCGTTCTCGTGATAGCGATACACTATCGGTCTGTAGCGATACTATAAGCGCTAGTTCGGGCACTATGAGCGTATCGAGCGCAGATAACTATAGTTCTCAAGGTACGTAATGACTATTGTTATACAGTTATAGGTAGTTGTGTTGTGTGGTCGAAAGGACGCTGATGTCCGGTCCACTGGCGATTTGTGGTCGAAGGGACGCTTATGTCCGGTCCACTGGAGATGTGTGGTCGAAGGGACGCCAATGTCCGGTCCACTGGAGATGTGTGGTCGAAGGGACGCTTATGTCCGGTCCACTGGAGATGTGTGGTCGAAGGGACGCTAATGTCCGGTCCACTGGAGATGTGTGGTCGAAGGGACGCTAATTTCCGGTCCACTGGTATGTAGTAAGTTGAAAGGACGCTGATGTCCGGCTATGGGGGATGAGTGGTCGAAAGGACGCCGATGTCCGGTCCACAGAGGGAGTACTGCTCCTACCTTTCTTTGTTGAAAGATTGGAGGCGAGGTAGGATGGACGAGCGGGCTTAATCATGCAATTGTTTCTTTGTTCTAGATCCGCTTACCTCAAACGACTTGGTCAATGATGAGTAGTCGCCCGAGGACGGTCGACGGGTCAGGTTGGCCGTGACGGCGGCCGGTTGATTTTTGAAATTATTAATCGTTAATTTGACTAATCTGTTTGATCGACGTAGCATACTGTTGTAATTGATTTAGTTCGTAGTGAAGTTAGGCGTAGACTAGGGGGCGGGCCCACCCTTCCCCTGACGTAACGCTGAGTGAGTGTATGCTGGGTTAATAAAAAGGCGAGCGAGCGCGCGGTGCGGCCATTACGATTCGGAGCGAGCTAGCGCATACACGTACTCAGCGGAACGTCTGGTCTACTTTTTATTATAGTTAGAAATATTCCACTGTAAGTTTTAAACAAATTATACTGTGAATAATAAAAGTGATCTATATTCCGTACCTACTGGTCTATCTGTTCTCCTCGCCCGTGACTCATACGCCCACTGACTACTTCTGCTGATAATGACTGATAAGGCCAACCAAATGCCTTTAAATACTTATTATGAATACGAAAACACCTGGCTGACCAGAAACAAACATGTGTCAGACATACAAATGTTAGAGCCAGTTTACATGTGGGGAGCCCGAAGGCGACCTGTCACATGTCTCAGAGACAGTTTCATAGGTCCCGAATAAAATGTCAGATAGCTCATTCGAAGGATTTCGACAGTACTTTTCATATATTATATGTCATTTTATCTTCTGAATAGACAATCTGACACTTGACGGGGACCCGTGAAACAGACCCATGTATGTTCTGCGATTTTTTGTAGTTTAGGAGTTATGGCCTTTTTTCTCATTTTCTACTAAAATGCGACCACTGAGACCAATTTGGTTATACTAACTGCAATAATTTAGATAATTGGCTGATTTCTTTTCAAATGTGGAGCTGAATAATAGGACCATGTTACCTGTTACAAAAAAAGGCGTAACACTAACCAAACTGTTACAAATAAAAAAAGTATTTCATAAAGAGAGCGTAGACAAAACGCTATAAACACTTTAAAGAGCAATTAAAAGAAAAACTCGCCTATTATTATTTTTCCAAACTAACTTCAAAAACTTCCTCAGTGGTCGCATTTTAGTAGAAAATGAGAAAAAAGGCCATAACTCCTAAACTACAAAAAATCGCAGAACATACATGGGGTATTTTCGGATACCCCCAGGTGTGAGGAATCTAAAAAAAGTTTATTGACGTCACTAGTTGGACCACCCTGTATAATACCTACCTACATACCTTATAAGACCAAAATGCAAATAACAAATTTTCTTACTGTCATCGACATTTTTTATAGTATCCCATCCCTAGTGTCGATATTACAGTACCTAAGCATCCTTAGTGCTATTGCTTGTCTGTTTAGGATACCTTGCCCCCAACCCTCCTTGTGCCCGATATCTGCCGGTAGAGATAGTTGCAGCTCGTGAGATTTGTAGGTACATTTTTTGATAGAATTTGCGTTCTGGGAGAAACCTTTTTTCCACCCTTAAATTGTAACAAAATGATACGTTATTGATGTCAATCGTGTTGGCAACTCAACAACTCAGGTATCCGAGGCCCCGGCGCGATACCTAGCTTTCAAAGATGCTTGATCAGCGCAATCCTGAGACGAGAGCGCGCGGGGCTAATAAAAACAAACTGGGATTGAGAATTTGCGACGAAGAGAGATAGACGTGTGCTTAATTAATGTGGAAAACCTACTTTTGTGTTTGTTTAGTATTTCCAAATGTTAAAGTTAATTGTTTAGTCATATTTATTTAAATAATAACCATTTTGTGAAACTAAGGTGTACTGTTTATTCACCCACACTTAAGTAAAGTAGTTTTTGCTTAAAATCGCTTAAATAGTTTGTACGTTTAAAAAAAAAAAAAAAAAAAAATATTAGTCATAGTTTTAGCGCTAAAATATGCTTATGAAAAAAGGAAAACGTAGGAACCTAGTTTATTATGAGTTAATTACACTAAAAAAAATCACCGAAATCGGACAATGTTAAGGGGTGGAAAACAGGTTTTTCTTTTTGTATGAAGAAGTACGCGTCGAGTGATCCTCTTAAAAAATGAAAACAACCAAAACGTAGAGGCATGATCATGGCAGGGAGATCCTTTATCCAGGGAGAAAACAGTCAAATACGTTTCTATGGAGAAATGAGAAATGAAGACTTTCCTCTTTATAACGAGTCACCTACTAACCCCCTTATTTATAAAAGACTAGCTGACCCGGCAAACGTTGTTTTGCCTTATAAATTATAGATAATTAAATTTTTCCTGAATTTTCTTTGCTATAAACCTCGCGGAGCCCGAGACCTTTCCAACTAATGCAAAACCGTGGAAATCGGTTCGTGCGTTCTGGAGTTATAGCGTCAGGAAGGAAAACCCGACTTATTTTTATATAGTAGATGACCAAGTTTTTGTAACGTTTGTCACTGTCTGTTAATTTTGTAACTTCATGTGACATTCTAAGACAAACGTTATATAAAGTTAGTCATCGTTTATGAGAAAGGGGTATAGCGTTAGTTACGAATTGTATTTTAATATACCTACTAACCCAATCTACCTATAGGTTAAAAATTATTTTTCAGTGAACAAGAGCGATAAAATTATTCCTACCTATTGAAACTAAGTTACACTTTGCGTCATCTGGTAAAACGCTGAATAGATCAATAATGTTTGTATACATTATAGTTGATGTGTGGTACCTATGTATGATGTAACATATTACTCGATGACATTGACTCTACAGCTACACGTGTAGTACTATTGAACTTGCCTTATATTGAATCTGGGCCAGTTACTGATGTGTGGTTATTTAAAATATGCTAAAAAGGATATTTAATTAAGAGGTCTACGTAAAAAAAAAATGGCTTATAGCAAATTGCTTTTATTCACTTAAAGAATTCTACGAAAAAACTGGCACGATCATTCACTAGTTATCTAATTGTATGAGATCTTAAATATCTTTAGATTAAGTACATAACATAAAATATTGTATGCCTGTAGTGGGTAAGTGATTGTATCCAAAATATTTTAATTTAAGACCCCTATGTACATCACTTAAACAATCAATATTCTTGATTTTTGATTCCTACTCTTTTCTCCATACAAACTTTGAAAACGTAGTCGACTTTGTCCTTCCTGGATAAAGATATTAGAAAAATATGTTTAAGTCCTATATCAGCCATGACTATGCAGGGTTTTGAAAACGTAGGGGTTTTGTTTTTTTTTTTATTTTTCTGGTAAAATATTTTTTTTTTAATTAGAAAATAAAAAAATAACAAAACGTAGGGGCATAGTCAGTCATGGCAGATATAGGTTTTATGGCATAAACATATTTGCTCTAATGTCTTTATCCAGGGAGGAAACAGTCGACTACGTTTGTATGGAGAAAGAGTAGGTAGACTGTCCTCTTAAATGAAATCGTTGGATGAAACCAACCCCAACCAGCTTAGACTATACTAGAGCGGTTAGTATCGCAGTAGCTCTAGTGGCATATTATATGTAGTAAGTAGGTATCTGGCATACCTACCTGCTCAATTATGTATCAGCCGCTGCAGGCTGTACCTAGTTCATTTTTGATGTAAACCTTTATTGCTTTTTGAAAAAATGCTTTCAAAATGTTAGTACCCGGGGTGGGATAAAATTAAATTAAAGCATTTTTTAAAATAATTTTAAAGCATTGATGTATTTCCTAAGTGTGGTAAACACTAAGAAATAATGTTTAAATTAAACCTTTATTTTTCGCTATTTATTTCAACTATTACAACTAAGATATTTAGTTGTTTTTGCACATCAATAAATGAATATTAACATTTCCAACATTCTAGATAAATAAGTAAATACCTAATTCATTCATTCATGGATATGTTTTCTTTCATACATAATATAAATAAATAACAAAAATACTTATCATATCTATACTAATACCATAAAGATGAAGAGATGGTTTGAACGCGCTAATCTCAGGAACCGCTGGCTCGTTTTGAAAAAAATCAATGTTGGATATAGTCCATTTATTGAGGAAGGCTATAGGCTATATTATGTTAAAAAAAAGGCGGACTAAGTCGCGGGCATTGCTATCATTCATAAACAATCTCAGGTTAGGGACTTTTGAATCTCAATAACAATGAAAGATTCTAAATACTCTTTCTTCGAATTTAAAAGTTTTTAACATGTGCCTTTTTTGTCGCGGCAGCAAAACTGCATTTACCAAGTATCGGAAACAACTTGTAATAACAATAAAGTGAAAAAATGTTGTTAGGCTGATGCAAGTATTGGGTCGGATATCATAAGTTTAGCATGCGCCTGCAGACCGCACGTTTACCTGCGCACGAGTCGCTTGGCTTCATTCATGAACATGCCGATCGCACGCGACGATATATAGGCGGTCTTATGATACGACTAACGAACTAGTTGCGTCAGATTCTGTAGCGGCGCGGCGGCGCCCGCGCCGGGCGGCGCGGCGGCCGCGGCGTTCAGCCAATCGAGTTCATTGTTTTAACTTATTTTGTTTTGACTGTTTTAGTGTTAGGTAAAATCCCAGTTTAACAGCTCCGGTACCACACATGGATATGTGGTAGGTGTAGGGTTGCCAGGCCCAAAATTTAAAAAGCCTGACACAGATTTATATTCAGCCGAACATTTTGCCCCAAAAGCCGGACACATAGGGTTTTTCATCGGTCTGTGGCAAATAGGCCGCACGCAACGCGTGCCACGATGCGCCTTATTTGCTATAAAAAAAAGGTGGCTTATCTACTGGTCGTTAGCTCCTCTTCCGAGGAACGAGTGGTGAGCGGCTTCATTGCTCCGGTACCAGTCTGGACAATCTGGTAGTACTATTTTGGTACGGGGTAGCTCTCCTTTAAGAGAACCGAAACTAGCGTTTGGGGACACGATCTGTCTATAACTGATCCCTGACGGTTGCCCCTCCGGGGTGGCCTGACGGTACAGCGGACCCCTCTCTTCATACCCTTGTTGGTCATAGCTGGGGACGCTATAAGGTCTACCGGGGGAAATGCGACTAATGGGGGAAATGCGGCTAATTCATTTTACCGGACTTACAATTGTTCTATTGATAAATCGCTATCTAGTCACGATATTAGAAGATATTACTCCTAACACGATTGGCGATTTTTTCAATATAACAATTGTAAGTCTGGTAAATTAAATTAGCCGCATTTCCCACATTAGTCGCATTTCCCCCGAGTGACCTTAACATATATGCATAGGTTAGAGGAATGGGTTTCCTGGTAGTATCGTTATCTATACTATTGTAGGTACTAAATATAATATCTGTCTGTTAAAAATCCCAATCAATAGGTACTTATTCATTGTTTTTTAGACAGCCTATCAGAAAGCAATCGAGAATGCTTAAATATAGGTACTATGCCTATATTTTTAAAATCTTTTTATATTAGATCAGTTCAGTTTCTTGATTTGCATAAAAGTTGGTACATACAATTGACATGGGTACTAAGGTGTTCTATAGGTAGACTAGCAATTTACCACAACCACACTTGCCTGGGAAATGGTAATACGGTTTTAGACGAAGCTTGCTTACCTAGAAAACAAATGTTCAAACATGAAAGCATTTACTTAAAAGTCTAATGAATAATAATAATATAACCTGTTTAAATTATAATATTAATTTTACAGCTATAAATCTATCTATGCCCCGCGGGTTTACCCGCGTATTTTATATACCGAGATAAAGTTTAATAAACTACCTGTCTGTCCAGCCAAATCCATTCAGCCGTTTTTGCGTGGTTGACAGACAAACATCTAAACTTTAGCACTTATAGTATTATTAGTGAGCTAACCAGTTCGGATGGTCTCTCCGTTACCACTATGAAGTTATATTTTGATCGTTTTTAAAAATAGCTTAGCTTTATAGCTTTGAGATGTCTGCGACGACGATGATTCGGATACGTGTCACATTTGCATCAGATTCTAACGAAACTGTAACTTTCAGCTTTCTAAGATTAGATGGGAGTTCAAATTATCTATCTACAGGGCCTTTTAGCCCTATAATATAAAATAGAGCTGTGTTAGTTCGAAATGCAGGTCACTCGAAAACACAGTTTTATGATGTTTGATTTGTTATATTAGTATTCGTCTATAATAGATTAAAATCCATTGAAAGTTGGGAAAAATAACGGTAAAATACTAAATTAGATAAAATTAATGATGCTTGTTGTAGTTTAATTCTAGGTACTAGAAAAATACCTAGAAAGTACTTTCTAGGTAATTTTCGTATGTCTGAAAGTACCTATGTACCTACTACTACAAGTTATTGTTTTTGTGCGAAGGCGATACGAAGTGCGCCTGGTCATCTAGTGCTTAATAATAATTTATATTGTTAGAATTACTTCGAAGTGTAATACACTTTTATAACACTTTTATCTAGCACACGAATTACGTAAGTAGATCACGAAAAATCATGTCTGTTTATCTTTATCATGGCCGATAAAGTTATACTATTAATTTGGCTACATCATTAATTATCTATTAATACCTAAGTAATTAATAATAGTTTCTAATTCAGTTTCTAATAACAATCTAGTATTAACTGGTTAGCATACAGTGTCATTAGGGCGGGTTGCTGACTATTTAAGTATAAATATATTTAGCTAAATCAAACCTTAACAACATAAATCATAAAATGTGTTACACCACCTTTTGTAAGGCGAACCTTCGAAGATCAATAATTCGAGTAGAGTAGGATAATAGTAGGATAGGGTGGTAGTAGTACGGTAGAGTAGGGAAGAAGTAGGGTTGTAGGTTTTTAGGGTTCCGTAGCCAAATGGCAAAAAACGGAACCCTTATAGATTCGTCATGTCTGTCCGTCTGTCCGTCCGTCCGTATGTCACAGCCACTTTTCTGCGAAACTATAAGAGCTATACTGCTGAAACTTGGTAAGTAGATGTATTCTGTGAACCGCATTACGATTTTCACACAAAAGTAGAAAAAAAATATGATTTTTTGGGGTTCCCCATACTAAGAACTGAAACTCAAAAAAAAAAAAAACATCAAACCTATACATGTGGTGTATCTATGGATAGGTCTTCAAAAATGATATTGAGATTTCTAATATCATTTTTTTCTAAACTGAATAGTTTGCGCGAGAGACACTTCCAAAGTGGTAAAATGTTGGTCCCAAATTACAGGGGGGGGGACCCCCCTGTAATTTCTAAAATAATGGAATGATAAAACTAAAAAAAGTATAGGATGTACATTACAATGCAAACTTCCAACGAAAATTGGTTTGAACGAGATCTAGTTAGTAGTTTTTTTTAAAACGTCATAAATCGTAAACCGCAATTTACCTTTCAAAACCAAATCTGTTGTATAGATAATGGTACGGAACCCTTTGTGCGCGAGTCCGACTCGCACTTGGCCGGTTTTTTATATACAGGGTGTTTGGTGGAGGGTTAGACAAACTTGGTGGGCGTGTAAGGTGGACCTATTTGTAAAAAACAATTTGAAGGAAAAGATTCTAACTCTTCACAATTTTTTTTAATGATATTTTTGTGATTTTCTATTTTTTTCCCAAATTTTACCTCTTTACCCCTACAACTTTTTTTTGTACATGTTTTCACTTAAACTTTTTATTTCATTTTAGTCCCAGATGTATCCTTGATGGCATTGTTAATCCAAAATAATGAGAAAATAATTAGTTATGGGCTCTCAAAGTTAAGAAAATAAAAAAATGTTGTCCGAATGGTCAACTAAACATCGTTTAAAAAAAAACTGATAGTGATCGAGGAGTTCAAATACTCTTAAAAAAATTTCTTGACATCCCTTATTACAACGGTGTACTACATGTAGCATAAAAATCTACCAACTTGGCAAAAACAAGGTTTATGGGGAAAATGGAGTGAAAATTCAAAGGAAAAATTACACATTTTAATTTTTTTTAATAACGAATTTTGTTCAAAAACATCTCCCATAGTTCCAATACATAATGTGCGCGACAGGTAGAGCCCAAAATAATCATAATTTTTTTTTGTGAAGAGTTAGGGTATTTTCCTTCAAATTGTATTTTAGAAATAGGTCCACCTACACGCCCATCAAGTTTGTCTACCCCTCCACCAAACACCCTGTATAACGGGCAGGACAACGTCTGTCGAGTCAGCTAGTATAGTACAATTCAATGTCCTTAGTGATTGACTCAATTATAGATCAACGCAGAACCCAAGCTGCTTTGCCTATAGACATGAAATTTGGAGAGTGTGTTCTTTATAGTGTGGTGTGTATGGATACTCTAAGAAAGGGTATTTGGAAAATCTCGCGGGATCGGGCCATACAGGGGTGAAACCGCAGGACTCTGCTAGATATAAATAATTAACGGGAAATCCAACATTAGATTCTATTTCCATAAATAGAAGATTACTATTTAGTTTTTGTTATTTTGGCTTATTCCCAATCGGGCCACTCCTTCAATTGTGTCACTGTTTTGCTTCCATACATTGAGTTCCAATCGGGCCAAAACAAAATTAGATAGTCATTTTAATGTGAAAATATTTTCATACTTCATTTCCTCTTCGGGCCAAAACGATTTTGGTACGGTCAACAAAAAAAAGAGTTAATTTCTAATAGACTAAAGAGAAAAGCACACACTACAATATTTGAAAATGTAACGATTACTGTTGCGTCACTTACATGTAGTACCTAAGTGTTTTTGGCTTATAAGTTTCCACTTGAGACTTATTGTATTTGGCTTAGGATTAAAATAAAACAATCACGAAATAGCCAAAAAATAGTGTCAATTGGTCAAGCGTATAGTTACCGCAAACGAAAGTTTCAATTGGTCAAGTCTTCGAAGAGTGTCAACTGGTCAAGTCCTTTTTTTTAACACAACAAAAGACGATTGGAGTAGAAACAAAAGACGATCGTTACGAAAACAAAAGACGATCGAAATGGAAACAAAAGACGATCGAAAAAGGCTTAAAATATGACAGCAAGACAGCCTGTCAAACTTGAACTGATAAGTAATTTCTCGGAAACGATTGATCCTAGATCACTACTTCCTTAGTATAAGTGATAGAGCTCTTAAAGATCTTCGTTTTAGATGACAGCTGTCAAACTTAAAACGTCAATATCTTGGAAACTATTGGCCCTAGACCACTACTTCCTAAGCATAAGTGATAGAGCCCTTCAAGATCTTCATTTTGGATGACAGCTGTCAAACTTAAAACGTCAATATCTCGGAAACTATTGGCCCTAGACCACTACTACCTTAGCATAAGTGATAGAGCTCTTCAAGATCTTCATTTTGGATGACAGCTGTCAAACTTAAAACATCAATATCTCGGAAACTATTGGCCCTAGACCACTACTACCTTAGCATAAGTGATAGAGCTTGTCAAGATCTTCATTTTGGATGACAGCTGTCAAACTTAAAATGTCAATATCGAAGTGCCCTATCACTTATGCTAAGGTAGTAATGGTCTAGGGTCAATAGTTTCCAAAATATTGACGTTTTAAGTTTGACAGCTGTCATCCGAAACGAAGATCTTGAAGAGCTCTATTACTTATGCGAAGGAAGTAGTGGTCTAGGGTCAATAGTTTCCGAAATATTGATGTTTTAAGTTTGACAGCTGTCATCTAAAATGAAGATCTTGACGAGCTCTATTACTTATGCAAAGGAAGTAGTGGTCTAGGGTCAATAGTTTTCGAGATATTGACGTTTAAAGTTTGACAGCTGTTATCCAAAACGAAGATCTTGACGAGCTCTATCACTTATGGTAAGAAAGTAGTGGTCTAGGGTCAATAGTTTCCGAGATATTGGCGGTTTAAGTTTGACAACTGTCATCCAAAATGAAGATCTTGACGAGCTCTATCACTTATGCTAAGGAAGTAGTGGTCTAGGGTCAATAGTTTCCGAGATATTGACGTTTCAAGTTTGACAGCTGTCATCCGAAACGAAGATCTTGAAGAGCACTATCACTTATCCTAAGGAAGTAGTGGTCTAGGGTCAATAGTTTCCGAGATATTGACGTTTTAAGTTTGACAGCTGTCATCTAAAATAAAGATCTTGACGAGCTCTATTACTTATGCGAAGGAAGTAGTGGTCTAGGGTCAATAGTTTTCGAGATATTGACGTTTAAAGTTTGACAGCTGTCATCCAAAATGAAGATCTTGACGAGCTCTATCGCTTATGCTAAGGAAGTAGTGGTCTAGGGTCAATAGTTTCCAAGATATTGACGTTTCAAGTTTGACAGCTGTCATCCGAAACGAAGATCTTGAAGAGCACTATCACTTATCCTAAGGAAGTAGTGGTCTAGGGTCAATAGTTTCCGAGATATTATCGGTTCAAGTTTGACAGGCTGTCTGGCTGTCATAAAAAAAAAACTATTTATTTAATTTAAAAAATAAAAAAATTGTAAAATAGTCAACCCTCGGGCGATTATTATTTTAAATAGCTACATGGTAACCATGGAAACATGGTAGGCGGAGTGGGGGGTGTTAGGTTTTTTCGTTACGAAATTTGTTCAATCAAAGCTCAAGGCCCGCGATAAAAGCTATGCAATAGCTTAAAAAAACAAAAACTCAGTATTTTCTTGCTATTTGTACTTGAAACATTTTGGCCCGTTGAGGAAAAAAGATTAGGTATTCGAAATTTTGTTTTGGCCCGAATAGGAAAAAAAATGGCCCGAATGGGAATAAGCCGTTATTGTGACAGTTCTTAATCACGTTTCAACCGTTTAGGAAATTTTATGCAAGCTAGGCTAAGATGACTTATATTCACATTTGGACTTAAATACTTCTTGTAATAAATCTACGTGTATTTTGTAAAAAATGGTACAGAATACACATAATAGACCTATAATGTACATTTTCATTTATTGCAGAAAGGTACTAATATATTCATATTATTATATTGTCTATTTAATAAATTTATTATATTTTTATCTAATTGTAATCATAGTTTATGTATTCCGTTTGTCCATCACAACCGACCAAACTAAACAGTTCCTGCCTGGAAGAAATCGCTACCAGCGATAAGGTATTAATGCACCATTCTATTTTTAAGCTTTTTGTGTTACATAGGTACTTAATATAATGTAACATTTTGGGTTGTACTTTGAATTGTGCAAATAGAGCATTTATCCATCTATCTATTGCAGGACGTCGTCGTAGGGCCATCCATAGTATAGGTATATCAGGCTTGCCAATACGGCATACCTACTTCTTTACGAGTACCTATACATACCTATGTTAATCTACATCATGTTATTAGCTGACTTGTGCCTAACTACCTACTCTAGCGTATGTACAGTTAAGAACTGAGGCTGTCTGTCTGGGCAAATTACTAGTTTTACGATTTTAAACGGACATGGTTGTATTTACTTGAAATAAAAACGGGATATTTACCATGTTATGTGTATGCACCAGAGTAGGGGACCGATAAGTACAAATAGCAGACGCAGGGGAAATGAGGTAGCCTAAAGGGGCATTTAGACCAAACGAACACAGAGCTAGAGCTAGAACACGAGCATTCTATCGTGAATGTTTAGTAAATAGACATAGACAGAACAACGAAAGAATGCTCTACGTCCGTTTACATTAAAAGAATATGACGTAGTGCGGCTAGAATGAGCATTCTTTCGTTTGGTCTAAATGCACCTTGATACGGACGCCTCTTACTGTCATCACCTATCTGCAATCTCCAGTCTCGTGACAAAACCAGTTGTAATTACAGGCGAAATAAAGCTTGAAGCGTAACAATTAAATAAATAAATATAAATTCAGTGAACTTTACACAGCGCCATCTATATTATGTTTGTTTCCAGGATTTGATCTTTATCAGTAACATTCTCGATAGATAAAATATAGTAATAATATAGATAGGGTGTTTGTTTTTTGGAAAAAAAAGACAAGGACTAGGGTAGGTAATCAATTTTTAAAGAATCTAATATTATGCCATTTTAGTTTTTATCAAAATCGGAGACGCAACTCCTTTCCGCATTTTCGCTATCTCATATAGTTTAGGATGTCCCTCTGAAGGCCGGCTTAAATGGTTCACCCTATATAAGACAGTAGCAGATTCCCGCGGTTTTACCATCGTAAGTTTCGATCTTGTGAGAATATCGGGATCAAAAGTAGCCTGTGTTACTCCTCGATAATGTAGCTTTCTACTTGTGAAATATTTGGTACAGTATTTTCAGAGATTACCCGGAAAATACATATAGGTACATATGTTACCAACGTTACCTCTTTATATATTAAGTACCTAGATATAGATTTTAACCTTTGCTAGTTCTGATTGAGAATGACAACGACGGAATTCCGCCCTAGTTTATAATAAATGATCACAACATGTATACTTAGGTTAGCCAGATCACATATTACTTACTACGTAGTACCAGTTATCTTATCCTATCTATATACTAATATTATAAAGCGGAAGAGTTTGTTTGTTTGTTTGTTTGAACGCGCTAATCTCAGGAACCACTGGTCCGATTTAAAAAATTCTTTTGGTGTTAGATAGTCCATTTATTGAGGATGGCTATAGGCTATATTATATTTTCAAAAAAAATAGGGATCCTTACTAAAAGTTCAATAATGTAACACAAGGTGTGAAAAAAATGAACAAAAAATTCCTTACGCCGCGTGCGCTGCGAAAACTATTGGATATAGAACAAAACTATGTACTACAACTTTGTAGAACATGTAATTGTCTACAAAATACATCGCGACACCATATGTCTAACTATTGTAGTTATCTCACAATAAGTGTTTTTGTAATTTTTGTAAATAATTAAAATGCCGTCGCTTTAATAACCTTTTATTTTGTACCTTGGTATTAATCCTTATCAAAATAAATTACTTCATATTCAAGACGAATTCAATACCTTTCTAGGACCTTTTGAATTATTTAATTCGGACATTTCATTCAAAAGATATCGCGATATTAAAAATGTAAGTATGTTGCAACCAAATAAGTATTAAGTATTGCGCGCGCATGTATGAGCGCGGTCGGCTCCTTGCAAAGCGGTTGTGCTCAGCGATACTTTTTAATACTTCTTTTTTAGGGTTCCGTACCCAAAGGGTAAAAACGAAACCCTATTACTGAGTCTTCGCTGTCTGTCTGTCTGTCTGTCCCTCTGTCCGTCTGTCCGTCTGTCACCAGGCTGTATCTCATGAACCGTTATAGCTAGACGGTTGACATTTTCACAGAAGATGTATTTCGGTAGCCGCTACAACAACAAATACGAAAAACAAAATAAACAAAAATTTATGAGGGGCTCCCATACAAGCCCCTCATAAATTTTTGCTTTATTTTGTTTTGCCCAAACGTCTTTTTTAGTTATTGTTGTCAATTTCCGTATCTAATAGCTAACCTTAAGTACTCCTCGCGCGGTGGCGGATAAACTGCTTGATCCCTAAGAGGGTTGGTGTCAGGCAGGCGGCCGGCCGTAAAAACATTGCCAAATCTAATTGCAGCAGGTATGGTCAATGATGAATAAAAAAAAAACAATTTGGGGTTTATCGGACCCCGGGCTCCCGAGAGGGATGCAACCGGGAACATCGCTCAGATGAGAAGAAATTAATAAACAAATCCTGAAAGTCACTTTTCGACGCGGACGAAGTCGCGGGCACTGTTAGTTAATATTATAAAGGTAAAAGTAAGTCAATGAGTATGTTTGTGATTTCTTCACGCAAAAACTACTAACCCGATTGCGATAGAACTTGGTAAACAGATAGCTGGAGATCTGAATATACCCCGTTTTACATATACTTATTTCAGGGGGATCGGGAGTTACGCGAGTGGAACCGACCGCACTTACCTAGTGTTATAATAATCTTCTAATATATAAAATTTCCATGTCACAATGTTAGGTACCGTACTCCTCAGAAACGGCAAGACCGATTTTTACCAAATCTAATATATAAAATTTCCATGTCACATTTTATATGCGTATTCAGTAGGCTAGTCAGCTAGTAATATAGATAATTAGTGTACGGAACCCGGACCGCCGTTGTTCTGTTTCTGTGTTTCGATGTGGACTGTATAAACGATGTTCTTCTTATTAACGGCGCGGCGGCGGCCGGGCGTTTACATTGATGCCGGGATTGTAGGTCTGCTATCGCTGGACGTCTGCTTTCTGAAGATGACGATGGGTCGTGAAATGATAGATGGATTCAGGGGCGTCTCTAGGTCATGTAGCGCCCGTGTGCAAATATCTCCTTGGCGCCCTCTAGTAAGAGTTGAGAGTGATTCCAATATGGAATAATAAAGGTACAAACAGCAGTAGGTACTAACTTGACGTAGGTACCCCTAATATTATTTTATTGTGAAGTTGAAAAAATATGTCGGGAAACAATAGGTACCTACATACACCGATATCTTTTGAATGAAATGTCCGAATTAAATAATTCAAAAGGTCCTAGAAAGGTATTGAATTTGTCTTGAATATGAAGTAATTTATTTTACCATTAATTAATACCAAGGTACAAAATAAAAGGTTATTAAAGCGACGGCATGTTCACGAGTTCCAGGTCGGCAGTGGCACACGTACGTAGGGTTTTTTCCCCTTCCCCATTCCGACTGCCATATCCGTAGCCTCCATGAACACGTTCAAATTCCATCCCCATTTCACCCACATGACCGTTCAGATCACCACCCATAACGATTCCCTGTGACAACGAGATAGCCCCAAGGACCTCGCCGAGTTTATCCCAAAACCACCTCTTATCTGCGTCGCTACAACCGACTTGTGGCGCGTAAGTACCTATGACGTAAGTAGGAACCCCCCAATAAGCACCTCCACGCACATAAGTCGATCGCTAAAGCGATTCACCTCCAAGATATCGCCATGCAATCCCTCAGCGAGCACCACAGCCACCCCGTTCTCTCCACCAGGTGCACCCGTGTAGATCAGTTTGTTGCCTTCCGCCTGAAGAATACGTCGGCCAGCTCCCTTGCGCGTCCGGTTAGCGTGAGAATGTTCCACGTTGCGAAGCCGAGTTTCACCTTGTATTTCGGGGCTCGCGTCTTTGGCCGTACCCGCCCGGTAGCCCTCGTCCACTTACCACAGGAGTCGGGCGAAGCTCCTGTGCGCAGTTATACGGCGGCGGCCTATCCGTGTGGCAATCATTTTTTGAACTCCCATAAAAGATTTGGCGAATTTTGACTTTTACGGGAGCGACTGCGATATTCCGTTCGAAGAATCACCCTCCCGACACGCGCCTTTGAGTAAATAGCGATGCGACATTTAGCCCTAATATACTATTTCGGATTATTATCTCATACCTACCTACCTAACGTAGACCATAATAGAATCTTTAAAAATAAATATGAAATAAAATAAACCTCATAGTTTCTTAAATGCGATTCTGATACGGGGGCTGAGTGTGGGCGCCGCGGGCGCCCCTGAGACCGCTGCGCCCGTGTGCTGTGCACACCCTGCACACCCGCTAGAGACGCCCCTGGATGGATTCTTCATGTAGTGTTCTTTATTCCTTATTCTTACTTCTATTTTCTATTTACAGCAATACTTCTTGAGTGCCCGAAGATGTTGGTGAACCGAACGAACCTTCCCCCTGGGAATTCTTCTCCGCTGGTATGCGGGGGTTTGCTCCTTCGGGCCGATGGCCCATGGGTGCGGTCTCAATCGGCGGTCGCTAAGACGACCGCGTCACTAGGTCATCGGCACGGTAGGGTGCCGGGCGGGCGTCGTCGTCCGCATGGTGTCCATCGCTTTCTAGGCTGGAGTCTGCTTCCTCCGGGTCGGGCGACTCCGCGGGGCTGACGGCTAGCTCCCGCGGGTATGGGCGGCCCCTCTCCGGGCGGTCGTACTGCTCGGCGATGCCGATCAGGTGCTCGTAGCTGGAGGCGTCTGCGCGTTTGAACATGGCCTTTGCCAAGTGTCCGATGAATTCGTCCAGGCTCTCGACTCCCAGGTCTCTCGCTATGGTAGCGTTCCTGACGTATCTGGGCGCGTCGGTAATGGTCCTCAGGGTCTGCGATTGCTGGACCCTGAGGGACTTACGGTGTGTTTCGGCCAGGAACGCATACCAGGCCGGGGCGGCGTACGTCAGGCGGGAGCGGATGTATTGCTTGTACACCCCGACCTTCGTGCGGAGCGGGAGAGCGGAGGAGAGCACAGGACGAAGGATGGCACGCGCCGCGCGGGTGCTCGCTGCGACGTTCTTGGCGTGTCGGGCCATGTTCAGTCGCTTGTCGATCGTTACCCCCAGGTACTTCACATCCCTTTTCCAGGGGATGGGCACGCCGAGCAGTTGGAGGGGCGGAGGAAGCATTCTCTTGCCGGTGAAAGCGATGGCCTGCGTTTTCTTCACGTTGACGCTTAGGCGCCATCTGTCAAGCCAGGCGGGGAGGGCTTCCAGCGTGAGCTGCATCTTCGCGGCTGCGTGGTGCAGCTTGAAGGAGGCTGTGATGTAAGCGGCGTCATCGGCGTACAGGACCAGGAGTGCATTTCCGGGGTTCGGGATGTCGTCCGTGTACATGGAGTAGCACGACGGAGACAACACGCTCCCCTGAGGCACTCCGGCTCTGATTTGGCGGTCCTCCGAGAGACTGTCTTCGACCCGCACCCTGAACGTCCGGTCGGACAGGAACGAGTCGACGAGGCGGACGAATCTTCTCGGGAGGTCGCGGGCGTCCAGCTTGAAGACCAGGCCGTCGTGCCAGACCCGGTCAAAGGCCTTCTCCATGTCCAGGAGTACTGCAACTGCGTGTTCCTTCTTGTTACGAAGTACCGCGATGTGGTGCAGCACCCTGGACAACTGCAGCGTGGTGCTGTGCTCTGCTCTGAAGCCGAACTGTTCGGTCCTGGGTGTGAGCTGATCCGCCATCCTTTGCAGGACTAGGCGCTCGAACACCTTGGACAGGCAGGGCAGCAATGTGATGGGCCGGTAGCTCCCGGGCTGCAGCACGTTCTTCTGTGGTTTCGGGATCATGATGACCACTCCCCGCTTCCAGGCTGCGGGGAAGTGTCCGGTCCTGGTGATCCCGTTGAAGAGTCTCGTGACTGCAACGACGGACTTGGGTGGCAGGTGGCGTAGGGCGGCGTTGGAGACGTCGTCCTCCCCCGGCGCCTTGCGAGGTTTGGTCTGAAGCAGAGCTTTCCGAACCTGCCGGGGGGAGAAGACGATGGGCGAGTCTTCTGCGTCGAGTGGAGTGTTCCGTATCTCCGACACTCGCGCCGCAACGGCTGTTGCGTGTGCGAGGTCGGTGGTGTCCGAGGGACGAAACTGCTCCTCGAGGTGGTCGGCGAAGATGGTCGCGCGGTCCGCGGCCCTGTACCGGGGCTTCCCGTCCGGGTGGAGGAGAGGCCTGACGGGCGCAGCGGAGTTTCGGAAGAGGCGGCACAACTTGTGCACCTCATTCCAGTCCTCGCTGGCCTCCTCAATCCTCCGGTCCCAATTGGCTGCTGCGTCGCTCTCCAGTTCGGCTTTGACCCTCTCTGCCAGTCTGTTGAGGATCGTTTTGGTGATGGGGTCCCTTGTAGTCTGCCAGACCTTCCGCACCCGTCGTTTCTCGGCAATCAACCTCGCAATGTGGCGAGGGACTGGCCTGAGTCTTCCGGGGGCGGAAGGTTGTGAGGACTCCGTGGCGGCCGACTTGATGGAGGCGGCGATCCCGGCGGCCAGAGTGTCCACGTCGTCGGGGGTGGAGACCGGAAGGGTGGGAACTCGATCCGCATGTATGGTCGCGAAGAGTTCCCAGTCGGTCCTCGGTCTCGGCGTGGGGAGCGCCGCTCTCACTGGGCGCGTGGAGACAGTGAGCAGCACCGGTTGGTGGTCGGACCCCATCTCGTAATCGAGGGTCTCCTGCGAGGTATGCACTCCTGAGAGTCCCTGCAGGATTGCAATGTCGATTACGGACGGGGCACGACGGCGGTCGTCTGGGTAGTGGGTGGGGGTCTCCGGACCCTCCACCACGTAGCCGCTCCTGTCAGCGTCCTCGAAGAGGCGGCGCCCCTGATCGCAGATGCGATGAGAGTTCCACCCCCAGTGCTGCGCGTTCCAGTCACCGGCTGCGATAGTGGGCAGCGGGGAGACCGACTGCAGCTGTAGCAGGTCGTGGACCTCGGCCAAGTCGACGCGGGTTCCGGGAGGGCGGTAGATGGCGAAGATCCGCAAGGCCCGTCCTATCCACACCTCGACCCCCAGGGCGTAGAGGGAGTTGTATGCGGGGGGGGAGATAGGTTGGTGGACGACGGACCTGCGGACCAGTACCGCCAAACCGCGGTAGGCGCAGTTTCCCTGGGGGCTCCATTCGTCCTGCCGGTAGACGATGAAGCCCGGGAACTTTAGGGTGTCAGTGGGGTGCAGTAGGGTCTCCGACACCAGTCCGATGTCGACCCTCTGCTCCTTCAGCACGTGCCGCAGGAGAGTGCGCTTGCGGTGGAGGCCCCTGGCGTTCCAGTGCATCACCCGCAATGCACTGGATGGCTGGTCGGGGGTGGTGCGGGTTACTGGGGCGGGCCCCCGGCCGCGTCCATGGAGCGCAGCATCTCCTGCAGCATCCCCAGGGCCGCCTGGAGGGTCTGGCGGTCGTAGCTGTGGGCTGCAGCTGGCGGGGGAGGGGGGTTCACTGTCTGAGCCCCCCTCACTGGAGCGGCCGTCGTCGGCTGCGACGGCTGGGGAGCAGTCGTCACCGCCGCCCCTAAGGCGGGCAGGGGCGCTGCTGGCGTGGTGGGGGGAGGGACCGGCTGGGCCCCTCGACACCCGAACACCCGGCATTTGGTGTAGTTTGCCGGGTGGGACTCGAATATCTGGATAAAATCCAGTTTATTATGTGAAATTTTCCCTACCCCGCATTCGTGTCGCTTTTTCTTATCGGTCCGATTTTGGTTCACCAATCCCCGTCACGTAAGAAACAAAACATAGTGCTTTTCATTCACACCTTTTAGTGGGTAAGAGAGAAGACTCGTGCTGTTTCACGATATCGTATGATTTCACGATATCCTGTAGCTAGCTATAGATCGGTTTGTTTTCTCTCTTACCCTTACAAACCACAGTGTTCTTATATTTAACTATCCTGTTTTCGCCGCTAACGGTTTATGGTACTCTTTGTGCCTAGTCAGGCTATCTTTGTCTAGCCGCTAACGGTTTTTTCTAGGTAATACCTACTGTTTAATATTCCTGTCTAGATAGGTTTCACATACCTACCTAGGCCCAGGTTAATCTGTGTTCTGTGACCCTAATACTACGGCTTAGGCTGCCGATATGCCCTATTTAGTAATTAGTGGCTAATCTGCCGTGTAGTGGTGGCTAGTCTGCCATTCATCTACCTAATTAGAAGACTAACGTACCTATATTTTAGTGGCTTGTCTGCCCAGTATAGCACGGGTATCTGTGTCCGCGTGCTACACCTTATATCTAAGCTATACCTATCAGTAGAAACACAACCATAAACAACTTTTATTTCGTTCCTACCTATCTTACTAATATTATCTTACTAATATTATAAATGCGAAAGTAACTCTGTCTGTCTGTCTGTTACGCTTTCACGCCTAAACCGCTTAACCGATATAGATGAAATTTGGTATAGAGATAGATAGGACCTTGGAGCAGGACATAGGCTACTTTTAATCCCGTAAATCCCGCGGGATCGGGACTTACGCGGGTGAAACCGCAGGGCGCAGCTAGTATACAATATAACTTATGTCTAACACGTAAATAACGATCAAAACAATACAAATACCAGCTTATAACTACGTACATCTATAAAACAACAAATACAAAGGAACACAATAATCTTAACTAACTTACGACTAAAGCTTCGTCCGGAACAATTAGTAATTGAAATAACATGTTTATTTTAAACATTTCAAAAGCAATATTATAATCTCGTGTATTAATCAATTACCTACGCATTACATCTGTGGTCAAGGTAGATTTATATTCGTCATGAGCTCTGACTCTAGCGGGGCTAAAGGGTATACTTACTACTTAGATGATAACAAAAATAGCAATGTGACAGTACGTGCTCACGCGGCAACGGTTCGACATACGACTGAGGCTAGTGCGTCAGCTAGACGCACTTTTATCGTCTCAGCTTCCGAGACAAAGTAACGTATCTGCTGTTTTTTGTTTTCATTTAAGACTTACTAGCGAGCTGTAACTGTAGCTCAGCATGTAACCCTACCATGCGTTGATATGTACACTGTAATGTTAATAGTTTGGGCATGTCCACAACGCAAAATGTCGTGTCGGCTCGCGCGACCGACATGCTTTGAACGGGTGTGGTGAACAGACGGAGCGGGTACGCTATGCACAAGGTCAAACTGTTAACGTTACAGTGCACCTATTAAGGTATCAGCTTATGGTAGGGGTACTGGGATATTATGTGCCAATCTTACCTCAGTAAAAAATAGTAACCTCATTATCATTATTTTATTTATTATAAAGAAGATAGATAAAAAGATGTTTTGTAGGCATGTACCTAATGTCTAGCTACTGAACAGATTCCAATAAAACTCGGTTTACGAATATGTAAAGTTGCACAACGAATGGTAACATATTAATTGACGTCATGGATGACTCTACCTACTTAAATTTAATAAAAAAAAACCGGCCAAGTGCGAGTCGGACTCGCGCACAAAGGGTTCCGTACCATTATCAATACAACAGATTTTGTTTTGAAAGGTAAATTGTGGTTTACGATTTATGACGTTTTAAAAAAAAATACTTAATAGATCTCGTTCAAACCAATTTTCGTTGGAAGTTTGCATAGTAATGTACATCATATATAATTTTTACTTTTATCATTCCATTATTTTAGAAGTTACAGGGGGGGGGACACACATTTTACCACTTTGGGAGCGTCTCTCGCGCAAACTATTTAGTTTAGAAAAAAATGATTTTAGAAACCTCAATATCATTTTTGAAGACCTATCTATTGATACCCCACATGAATAGGTTTGATGAAAATATTTTTTTTGAGTTTTAGTTCTATGTATGGGGAACCCCAAAAATTTGGTACTTTTTTCTATTTTTGTGTAAAAATCTAAATGCGGTTCACTGAATACATCTACTTACCAAGTTTTAACACTATAGCTCTTATAGTTTCGGAAAAAAGTGGCTGTGACATACGGACGGACGGACAGACAGACAGACAGACATGACGAATCTATAAGGGTTCCGTTTTTTGCCATTTGGCTACGGAACCCTAAAAATGGTACACCCGTACGCCCATACGCGCCTTGAAAAAATCTTATATCAAAACCGACTGCTGTCATGCCGATGAATTTGTAAACAATGTAAAAATCTAAGGTAGTTAAATTTTAGGTTCCGTCCATAAAAATATTTGTTTACTTAACCTAAATTAATTCTGATGGAAAAATCTAGATATTATCTTAACTCTTATCAGTTTTCAACACAATTTCCATTTTGTTATTATTATTTAAACAATATAGGCATAAACATACGCAGAGATACTTAACCCATTAACGTCATACACTGTTTTTGAACTCGGTTATTTTTCTGAGTCAATTCTTAGACATTAAACAAGCTGATAGTACAATTTAAACAATTCTATATCCAATGATAGGTATGATAATAATTTTATATCAAACTTAGCTTAAACTATAACTGTTAAGCTTGTGCGGAATCTATCTTTTATGACGAAAAGGTAAATGCTATACACAACGGACCAATTCGGACCTGATTTTCGGAAGTATAAATAAATGATTGATGATTAATTACTGATAAAATATATTATTATAAGGTACAAAATATACCTTACTATGGTTTAATCATAGCAAAAAAAAATCAATAATAAATTGATAGATTGATATTAATTCAGTATACCTACATATAATAGGTATGGTCAATGGTCGTCTTAAATTTCCAATACTTAGGTAACATTGTGTCGTATTCGGTTATTTATGATTAAAACTAATTTTGCCAATAGACCCACAGTACCCTAAAATACGTCCTTAACGACAGTTATCATCACTTTTGGTTGATATAAGCGGATCCATATTGGCTCACATAAAATTTTAAGTCATATTCTTTGTCTTACTACCGATTTGTGTTCATAATAATCACTCTTCATAATTTTATTTATCATACTTTTTTTATTCAGACATTTTTATTACTACCATCGGAGCTCATAATAGTTAATGATCATAATTTTTTTATTAATACTGTTACTACCAAGAACAGTTTAAAATCATAATTTTTTCCTCTTAACATTTAATGATCATATTGCTTTAGTTCATAATTATTGTTACTAAGAACATATTTCAACTCATAATATCGTTGTTCAGAATAGCTTACTTTATATAACAGACATTTATCATAATTTTTGTATTAATAACGGCAACTTTAACAAAACTTTTTATGAACTACCCCAATCAAACTCTTTGTGAAATTATAGATGGTTTTGACTTGTGTTCTGGCGATCTTCTTTTTGAAACGGAGTTAACTCATAATGTAATTATATTTTCTATTCTATTATTATATTTCTTCTTAGAAATTACTCTTTAGTTAATAATGTTGTAATAAAAACACTTATGATTAAGATATATCAGGTTTATTTTATTTATAGTAATTAGGCGTAATCATGTTCTTACATTAACCTAACCTATCCGAGTCGGTGTGCTCCGTATATTTTATTTCAAAATTCAAGTAAGATGACAATAGTAGGTGAAACAAATGTATGAATAAAGATATTATGATTTTCAATAATTATGCATAAAACACTTATGATTAAGAAATTTATAAAAATGAATATTAGAATAAAACACATGTATGAATATCAAAGTTATTTATTGGAATGATTATGAGTTTCGAGCATTATGATAAACTAATATATTAAAACAAATATTAGTAAAAATGAAGTGTATGAATAGTGATATTATGAATTTCAATGATTATATATTTTAATATTTAGTTTTTAAATTTTTTATGAAGAATGATCATTATGATTTTAAATGGTAGGTATGTGAAACATTTTCGGACCTCCGATGATAGGAGTTAAAAAATTATGTAAGACGATCCGCCCCCGATATAAGCACATACCTACCTTAATGTAGGTAAATGAGTTACTAACTGTGAAACATCTTTGTTGGCGAAAACAATAAAAACTCGTAATGTAATGAAATATTTATCTTATTTTCTGTTTTCGCTAATTTATTTATCTCCCTATAGAAGAAAAATATTTATACTAAACATAAAAACACATCAGTGTCAAATTGATAATAGTTTCTAAGGGTTTTTTCAAAAGAAAACAACGTATCTAGATAACAATATATTTTTGTCATCAACGACAAACTTAACAACAGACTACAACATAGATCTTTTCAACAAAACATCTGCGTTTCTTGCTGGATGTAAAATGTTTAACAGAATATTTAGCAGCCAGATCCACTAAAAACATAACATATTTTCACATACTTATGTGATGTGGAGTTAGTTATCTGCTACTCGAGTAGCCCCGAGAATTAATCGTCGTTTCCGTCCTATAATATACGCACGGGAAATAGTGGCTACTAGCAATTGAAATGAGATTTGACTTAACCTCATTTGAATTGCTCGTAGAACAATAAAACCTCAAAAGCGAACAAAATAAAACTGATGAAAAATGTACATTAAATAAGTTCGATAACGATAGCGGATCAGGCAGCAGGACTATTTAACTCATTATTAATTAAGTACATAAAATATATTTGTGTGGAACAAATGTAAAATAATATTTAGAGTGTTTAAGCTTTTGTTTGTAGTCACTTCAATACATTCATGGTAACTCCAACTTAACGTCTCGTTCACACTTCTTAATAAAAACTAACTTATGATTATATACAAATACATAATTGGACAAAATAATACAGTTCGATTGACGATTAACTAAAATATCAGTCTAAAAGTAAATTCAAACATAATGGACGGCTTACGACAATGAAGACAATAACTAAGTAATCAAACCAGATAGAGATATCGTTAGAATTATTTAGGTAGAGCCTGAACATTTTTAATAGCAAACCAATAGGTACTTTGATCTTGAGTTTAGAATCGGTGACACCTTCAGCAGTACTCTTTCAAAGCCAATTGTTAATTGTTACATACATTCATGCTTTAAATTGAAAAGGTTTCTATATTCTCCTATTTCCACTGATATAAATATATTTTTAACTCATTAATAATGTAATAACACGATCTATTCCAGTCTACTGCTAAGCTGCGAGTCCAATAAGTATTTTTTAAAGTAAATGCTTTAATTAATACCTGTTTTATTTTACATAATTTAGTATTGTACAACTGCCCATTAAACAGATACAAATAGTTAAAAATAACTCTTATTCCCTACCCATGAATTGCTTTTGGTTTGACATACGTAAATGAATTGACTCAAATAGAAGAAGGCAGTACTGCCTATGTTCATATAGGATAAATTACAGTTTAGAATATTCATATAAACTTATACGATATGGGTAATTTCACTAAAATTAATTAATTATAATTTTAACTAATATTATTCGTACAAAATATAGTTCTTTCAGTGCATAGTTTCCTTAAATATTGTAGATACAATAATTATAATAAATATGTAGTGGGACGATAGATCCATCCTTGTTATCTAACACAAGATAAATAAGTATTTAAAACATTAAAATTTTAAGCATACCTAGTTAATTTCCAATATTCCAGTAGGTATATAACATTTGAAATAGAATAAATGTATTCTATCCTATTGTTCCAAATATGTAGGTTCCTACCAATCTGATAAATTTGAATGGAAATCGACTGAGATCCCGTGAAAAAATATACCATTGAAAATAATGTAGATATATCTGTGATCGCCAAACAAAGACCAAACGTTTTATTGAAATACATTTGAAATAAAAATATTTGGCAAAAAATATCAAACAAAATTTCAACGGGGTATTATAGTCCTGAGGTACCTAAAAAGGTACAGAGCTTAAAAATAACGTTCTTTGGGTATTGACTGGAATTTTATACGGCGGCGTTTGAATGTAGCCTTGCGTTTGTTCACGTGATGTTTTTCTTAATAAACTAACCGAATTATGTTCTACTCGTAATGCTAGATTATGTCAAGAACGTAGTCATTTTTCACGGATTCTCTGCCTATATTTAAAAGCTTATTTCGTGAATAGCAATCGATTTGAAATATTTTATGGAATTTTAATAAATATACACTTTATTGCCGCCAATAGCTTTGCGTATCTTCGTAAGGGAAATGTAAATCGCTTTTGGCACTAACTTCGATAAATACAGTAGTTTTATTTTACACAGATGATATTTACAGCTTATGCGATAAGTATAGATTTGATTTATTTTATATTTACAATAGATCTAAAGGGAGAGGTGATAGTGTTTACATAACGAATACATTTTATACAGTTGTCCGTAAACGTGTACAATATCTACAGGTGTGTGTGGCTCTGGATGATGTCTGCAAGCGACGCTTATACCTAAGCCTTACCACAGCGTTTAGGTTAACTTAATAGGTGCCGAGGCGAAGCGTCAATTTAAATTATTAGCTATAGCCAATACACATATTTCTACGTGGCAAAAGTTGACAGCCGCACATATCTAAGCGTGCGAGCGATCGGAGTGGTGTGTATTAGAGACTAGAAGGAGAAAGGTCGCCTGGTAGTGATCCATTTCAAACTCGTCTCTGACGGACGAGCTTCACCAGTTTCAAAGTCAAACTGTTCGGGGAATTCCTCACACACCTTTAAAAAAGATGGATCAAAATTCGAACGTCATTATTAGAATACCTCACCATCTAGGTAATCTAAGGTTTTGAAGGATGTCTTTGTTATGTGGTGTCTTTTCATCGGAAGGCGCGTTATCTAAAACCTTTAGAGGTGTTAGTGTGAAACGGTATGTTTCATTAGGTATATAAGTAAAGTATGTCTTGTGGTAAGGCCTTTGTATTTTATACTTATTAAAGTATAGGTACGTATATAATAGTGGGTAGTGGGTGCAGATAGCGCAGGCATCGCGTTGATAGCAGTTCAATTCATCTCTTGTAAACACGATCCATCCATAACCATGCTAATATTGCTTATAAATGCGAGAATCTGTATGTTTGTTTGTTACTCAATGACGCAATAACCATTTTTAATTACAATCACAAAGTAATTTTGACTAACTTCTGTTCATATTACTGTCGCAAATGTTATTTCCCGATACATAGGGAAATTGGCTCTGTACGTCGAAACACCATATTAAGACGAGTGAAACCGTGGGTTAACGTTTATAGTGATTATATAATTTGGGAACAACAATGAGTTTACACAATTTTATCTAGCGAACACCGCAATGCTCTACGTTTGATATAACTGCCAGTAAATTCTCATCTTAATTAAACACCTAAACACAACATAATATTTCGATTATATTGCACACATTCACTTAATATCTACATCTATGTATGTATAAATAAAAGAGTGGGCATAATCCCTCTCCGCCAATATTTCGTTAATTCACCGCAAAACTACCAGATGGATGACATGTCTGACGCACCCTCAATGTCCTCGCTAAGCAAACTCGACTAAGCATCTTCGTGAACGATCTATGTATATGAATACTCGAACGTAAAAATCTACGGTTGTCGATTGTTTCCTACAGATTAGTAAATGATTCTCTAAGGTAATGGAGGCTAAAGTCGTTAAAGGAAGCGTAAGATGTAAATGGTAGAAATAGTGTTTGTTTTAGTACGCATGACGCGTGAACCTCCCCCAAAATGCAATGTACACTGGCACTAATCAACAAGCGTTACTATCTCCGGTCTCCGACACTATGTGAACATGATCTGAACGAATTGAAATGGTCTTCCGTAGCACCGATGCTTAAAAACTGTAAGATCTATGTTATCGTCATTTCTTTAAAAGTCTAGATCTTCTCTCTGCCTCCTTAGTGATTTGATCGCATGCATGAATTTTGATACCTATGAAACTTATCGTAAACGGTAAAAGTAGGAGAATCACTTATAAAATTCAGTCGCTGACTACTGTTAAAAATCTGTTAAATTCTACTTCTCTAGAAAATAATTTACATCTTTATCAGACTACTCGAAATGTCCCTAACGGGCGTATTCATTCACGAGTTGAAATTTTCCCTAATTGTGTTCGAGATAGTGTATACTATAGTATCGCCTCCCCTGTGTGTCGCCGGTGTGCGTTGCAAATAGCCGTACTCTTATCTCGTGGTGTATCGTTCTATCAGTGTCGCCAGTCGCCAGCCGACATTGCCGGTGTGTGCGCCTGCGCCTAGTGGTGCCTAGAAGAGCATGTGACAGCGCAGGTTGGAGTTGGCTATTCCATGGTGCGCGCGGTGAGTGCGGCCGCCCGCGTCGCGCTGCCCAGTGCGACCGGCGGCTCGCTGGCGGGGAGGGACAGTAGATGTTAGGCCTCTAAAAAAATTAGAGCCGTCGGTTTCGGCTCTAGATTTGATTTCTTCGCCTCTACCACCAGAAACTCGATTTCCTGGAAAATCAAAGTCTTTCGTTAGTCAACGTTTCATCAATCTAAATAGGATAGGATTACATTGATTTATGATAGGCCATAGTTCTAAGATATTTTTGGCATGTATATTTCAATTGATTTGAGGTGATTTTCGTGATTATATTCACTCCGGCCATTTCGAGTGAACAAAACATTTTAGTATTGCTTCCATGAATCAATCCGTGACACAACTAATTGTACTGCTGTAACTTATTCTGTGCCATAACACAGATTCCCCATATCATTATTTAATTCAAACCCTATAAACCGAAGTTACACGCAAAATATCCATACCGGTTTGTCCCTCTGCGCAAAAGATTCAGCTATCAGCCTTGCAACGTCTTGATGCTGCATACCCTCAACGCGATGACCGTCCACTGCTAGGATCAGCTGCCCGACTTCTAACCCACCTGCTTCAAATGCCGCCCCATGCTCCTGAAATTATAATGAAGACCTATACATCTGCGACTATAATACCTACATATTAACAAATACGTAATAATGTTTTCTTATAACTGTTAATTTCCCAGAGTCAAGGTCTGTGTAGCATTTACCTACTTAATTTAGGTTTATCCTTAATCCTTTAAATAGGACAACTTAAAACACTGCTTAAACTTTACGATTTCCGATCTAGACCCATAGTTCAAATAATAGCATAACTTAAGTTTAGTCCTTATTATATCCTTCTCGAAGAGCTGTGGATTCTAAAATAAAAAAGCTCCTATCCAAATTATTGAATTATTATTACATTCAGCAAAACTTAATGTATTTCTTGAACCTCGGAAACCTAATTGTGCAAGGATTTTTATTTACTGAGATACCCATGGAATTTCGACTAACAACACCGAGAAACGCTGTACTACAAACTAAGACCCATTTATTGTACTTGTCGGTCGCCTTCAATAGATAAAATGTTAGGACACTGAAGTTTGACAATTGGAGCCCTTGTGGGATGATACGATAAGGCCTAATGCAATTACTTCAGCCATATAGGGATCTTGAGGCGTGAACTTCATTCGCCTTTTAGAATGTAATCCGCGCCGATAGTTGCTGAGTTTGCTCTCACGATTACGCAGGCTATTTTGTAGTGGCTGTATAATTCTCACATTTTTCAGTACCTAACGTTACACGATAGCTACTTACATGGATGTTTATTATCCTTGGTAATGGGTGTTTCGTATTCGCTCCACCTTCGATTGCGATCCCTAATATTGGCTTCGTCTTCTTAACTGTGATGTGCAAATTCCCGTGGTGGTCAGATACGACCCGTGCCGCTCTTCCGTCATCCATCTGGTTGTCGTGCTGTAACCTCTGCATCGACTGGTGTCTTCGGATACCTCCCCGATCTTCAAGCAAAGCACCGCCGTCTTCCTTCATGTCGAAACTTCTCGACAGTTTGTGTGCCAGCTCCTTAGCAAAATTATCATATTAAACAAATAAATTCATTGCAGATAAAACCTACCGACTTTCGATTACGACATCACGATTTACAAACAATTAAAAATACATACACGAGATGATTTAGATTACGGAATATAGAAAATAGAATTCCTAAAAACCTAAAGGCCAACAATATAACACATCCACACTAATAATTTTACCTCTACGATGCTAATAACAGCAAAATTCAATTTAGCCTCTAAGTACAGTGCTCTATGTAAGGTATATTGAAGAGTAGTGTAGCTGGGTGGCAGAGGGCAGTATCTGTCGGCGTCTTGGTCCCGAGCATTTAGTGGGTCAGGCTGACTTACGACCTTATGCCCCTCAGTTACATATATGTACAGTGATTTGTATAGGTACGTCGAATGTATAGAGAAGCTGTGAGATGTGTGCTGGAGGCTTGGTATCATGCGTATCGATCACTCGGTGGCGTGGTTCGAAGTGGGTTTATCTTACAAGTGTAGGTACATAATGTATTTCATGAGAAGAGTTCTTAACCCGATTACCTACCTACATCAAGTAAACCTTACAAATAAAATCACGCTTATGAAGCAAAATAAGATAAATACGCCGGGAACTAAAACAAAATCAAGAGTTTTTTTAATAATCGCAACATGTAGGATGCGCCACCATGCTGTTTTCAATCATACGTTTTTAAAAATAAATATCCCGGGTAGAAACAGATAAATGTATGTAAGTTCAACTAACAATTTTGACTCGCTAAAATTGAAGTGGTATGAGATGTTACTTTTAACTAATTGGTCATGCAGCACGTTGTTAGCTCGTATACCATTCACAATCGAAATACCTCTACTCACTAAATAATGATAAACCGGAATAAAATAAATCAAATTATTATTTTGGTGCACTTCTACTCAAATAAATCGATGATCAAACGAAATGATGGCGACAAAATTAAACACCGAAATGATGTGCAACGATAAGAGAAGTGAAAATGTACAATAGGTTAGTAAATAAATTTTCTAACATCAAGCAATCGTTTTGATTTTTAAGCGAGAACTTTCAATGAAAATCTTAATTTGTTTGAATAAATTTCGTGCAAGTTTAATAATTTTGAATGTGCTAGGACAGTTCGCTGGTCATTCCGGCGGCGAAGAGACCGGGCCACTTACTAGAGGTCGTCCCCAGTACCATGATTTAACTTTCTGCGTCCAGCCACCGAGTGATGAGCGCAGCCCCTCGAGATAGCCGCACTGAAACATCACACTCTCTGAGGACCCGTCTGAGGACACGCCCGCGTCCGCGCCCGCGCCCGCACCCGCGCCTCTACCCACCCCAGCATACGTGTCTTATACACACGATACACCCTACTCGTTCGCACTCATCGTGTTATTGTCATGTGAACATGTTACAAGCATCTAGCGTCGAACTAGCACTATTCTAGGGTATAGCACTCTTACATGTTTTGAAAGATCGATTATTAACGATACGATTAGGTATAATGGATATAATAATAAGTACGATAAAACTGCTCATAGCATATCTTTTAAGGAAATAGCCGGGTAATTAATCTAAATAATGATAATATATAGAAGTTATAACTAGCAGCAGAACACTAGGTATTACTTAAGAAATATTTCTATATTTAGTCTACTTTTCAAAATCTTAAAAATGTGGAATACTAACCAATAGGTAGGTATTTGGAAAAAGTTAACTACATTATGTTATAAAATATTAGAAAACCTTTCGTAAAGGTTAAAATTAGACAAAGAAAAGGCATTATACTTATTTTACATACCTGATCCTGTTAGTCCGTAAACGAGTTACGATTATGAGCAGCGTGAAAAAAAATAGAAAATTCCATTAAGTATAGTAGGTACCTATAGGTAAATTTGTTTTTTCGAAGCAAAGGTGAAGGCAGAGTGTAGAGGACGTGTAGTTGATAACTTTCAAGTTACGCTACAATTTTTGTCCCAGTGTATTTCCCCCAGACGCAGCGTTATGTCGGTTAACTTTCTATCAATTGTAGCGTCTGTCGACAAATTCAGGCTTTATTCATAAAATCTTCAAAGGTTTTCGTTGTCTATACAGTCTTTTGTAAAAAATCGTTTTGTTCACGCCGTTTGTGTTTTCAGTTTATCTTTAACAAAGGAGATTGCCGGTAGGTGAGTAGCTATAGATCGGTAGAATCGAGATCCTATCGCGGCGAGCGCGACACGGTGCGTCTTGTTAGCGACTTCTATAAATAATGAGATTACGTCTACTGATAGCGAGCAACAAGGCTCTAGAAGTTCTCTACACGATATCTGTACACGATCTTTAGTATTTCATTTCAGAAGTTCAGCTTCAACCGATATCTTATTTACTGTCCAGTTATTCCAATAGACTGCTTTTACTCGAGGATTTAACAATAAATCCTCCTTGAACCGTTGGTCGCGGTTACTGAGAGCAAGTCAAATTTAGGTACTTAGTAAGTAGGCCTGAGCCGACCTAAAAGTTTCTAGCAGCAGACGAGTACACGTAGTCCCAAAAGAATTAACAACCCACAGAATTCCAGTAGTCCTTTATAAAAGTTTAGTGTTAATATAGGTAGGTATGGCTACCCATGGATAATTATTAATCAATGTTACCAAGTAATCTATACTTCCATTCTAATATTATAATAAAAAGGAAATATTTGTATTTTGTGTGTGTGAGTGTGTGTGTTTGTTATGAATAAACTCAAAAAATACCGATTCTAAAAATTCGATATTCCCACGGAATCGGAACTTACGCGAGTGAAACCGCGGGACGCAGCTAGGTATTAATATAGAAATTAAACTTATTTTCCGGTTTTAATCGCGTGGTGTTTATTACTTTTAGCATTGTTTCAATGCCCAACGTTTCCTTTGAAAGGTCTCGAAACGTTGAGGTACACTAAACTTTTATAAAAGTCTTCTGGAGTTATGTGGGTTGTTAATTATTTTAGGACTGCGTGTGCTCGTCTGCTGCTAGAAAGTTTTAGGTCGGCTCAGGCCTACTTACTAAGTTAATTTGACTTGCTCCATCATCCAACATCGCGAAAACAGTTGAAAAATCTAAGTAGATCCGTAATCATACGTAAGACAGTGTGGCGGTCAAGTCCGCTACGCACTAACCGTACGATGTCGCTACGAACATTTATGACTTGAAAGTTTTTAGAACGTGACGCTTACGGCACTTTGGTTATTATTAGGTAAGGCCGACCATGCCACCAGTTTGTTTTGAGATAAGTTAAATGGGCCTATAAAGGCAGAACTCCCATTCTCGGGTTCCCATAATACCCATAACTAGGTTAGTTACTCGTTTAATGGTTCCGTACGTTAATAGGAATTAATTAAAATTTAATAGGAACATTCGATTGTTGGTATTTTTTTAGAATACAGTGTATTTGTGGAAGGGCCTAGCAGAGAGCAGATTATGGGGATTTTATAAAACCGACGAAACATATCGAAAAACGTAGTGCGCTTCGCTGGCGCGTCTTGGCGGGGGCAGTACCTTGCCCCTGGGGGCACTACCCCCTAGTTAATAAATGTTTATATATGGATATAAACATTTATTAACAAGAATGTACGACAATTAGGTAGAACTTAAAACAGAACTTTTATCTTCTTCGTTCTAAGTAAACAAGCTTTCTAACATGTCGTTTTAAAACCGTTAGGTAGTTAGTTACCTAAATTAATTGTTAATCGTTTTGATAAACACCTCAAGTAACAATATTTATCTTATTTTTATTTATTTATATATAGTATTGTTTACTTCAGGGGGAACCTATTTTTTAAATAGCTGACTTACGATTAGGTATAACTGCTTCAAACCCAGTTTAAAAAATGAAATAAATAACCTCACCTACATACAGTGCCACCGACCGACTTATCTGTTATGGAAGCCGGGCAGTTAATTGGGGTAGATCCAGTTTGTAGTTTGTATGTGTTGTACTTCAGATATGTATGTATGTACCTAGGTGAGGTTATTCTTTTTCTCTTTTAAAGTCTGTATTTTTTCATAATTTTTAGTGCACTATCGACTGCCTCTAAATATTCCTAAACTAAATTGTAAACGGAGTAGTAGGTACTCACTACTCATTGAGAAGTTTTTTGATGAGAAGGTGGTTTTATGTGCTTTATCAATCTATTCTCAGTGTTTTATTAGCCGATTCTAGTGCTAAAAGTCCAAAAGTGAGTAATTTACTGCATTCTAGTTGGCTTTTCTGCTAATAATTCTGAGGATCCTCATTAGATATTTATAATTTTTTATGGTAAGTTTTTTTATGAAAAAGAAATATCATTTGTAACGGATCTCAAATAGCGGAGATATCCGGTTAATAAAACAGATTTATTTCATGGGATGAGGTTAGTTGGTACCTATTTATCAAAACAAGAGTTGTATGATCCAATACCGATAATAAAATAAATAACAACAACCAATGAACTATAAGTATTGACCAAACAAGTCTAATTTCTTTCATATCCTTCTTTATCGATAAAGATAACGCACGATAGTTTTCTATGATTATTATTGATTATTTGGTCAAAAACTGTCCAGTCTTTTTCTTCTTTTCGTATAGTGGTGTGGCTCACCTGGTGTTAGAGTTTTCGGGTCGCCCTAAGGCCTCTAACTTGACCTAACGACTGCTATCTGAGATAACAACCGGGACCAACTGCTTAACGTGCCTTCCGAAACACGAAGAAACTCGAGAAAATCATTTTTGCCACACAAATTATCAGTCACCCATTCAAGTAATTACTGAGCCAAGCGTTGTTTAACTGGCACGACCGTTCATGATCGGCAGGTACAGCTAGGCCAATGAGCTCCTCAGTCCAGTCCAACAGTCCAGTAAGTCACAGTATAATGTACACTGTACAGTGTACACCCATCAAAGTATCTCAACCAGAATGAGACATCATAATAATTATACTTTAGCGGTACAAAGATCTATCCGTTATGTTATTCTATGAACAATTAAAACCAAAATCTACTTAATGAAATTCTCTCTATGCTAACGGACACAGGTCGTTGGGTATAAAACGAGATTTTGTAGCCTCTTTATATAGTCTCGCAAGCAGCGGGAGTAAGAACTAGACGGTGGACTCCGTGTTTTATAGTTAGTAATTAATTTTAACGAAGCATTTTTGATGTGATTAATGTGATAGATGCGTTATTATGAGATTTGAGTTTTTAAATAATAATAATATATGTAACTTGCTTCGTTCACATGCTCATAGCACAGCCTACATACTTATACTTGAGCCCATAGTCTATGAAGTTAGTACTTAATAGACTACCAGTTACTAGACTAGTCTAGACTAGAGTACTAGTCAGACTATTAGTTCATTATCATCCGAGCGAGTTTCCCGGTTGCATCACTCTCGAGAGCCCGGGGTCTACTGTTACGTCTCCACTTCGCACGATCTTCGGCATTAGTTAGTACTAACAAACTTGATAAATTCAACTTCAAAAGAAATTGCTCTTTCTTATAATATAGGATAGGTACTTAAACAAAAGACTTGACCTCAAAACCTTGTAAGTAGCGTGTCCGTTTACATTTTTAATGTGAATTTAGTGCCATTGCCTAAAGTGATTCACGGGGTAATCTTTTATGTCTTTGTCCCTCCTTCGTGAAAGTTAGCGAGGATAATGCTTGCCCTGCAGGTGAAATCAGCTCGGGTACTTTATTGGCCAGAGTGACCATTAATTTCACTTTTGCTCACCACGACAAGACACGGTTCAATAATCTTTGTAAACAGTTCGATTGATTAAATTACTCACTTTCTTTAATCGTGTAATACAATATCTCTACCGACCACTGACCTCCATGGTACAAGTCGCTGGACAGGTCCTAACGCACATGTTGCGCTGTTGTCGCGCATTTTCTATTGAAAGTGATTTTGGCCGTCCGTGAAACTAATAGTTCCGTGGACGGTCACCATCCATCACGCAACATGGCGCTTATCAAGTCGGCACAAATATCAAATGGCATTTTTTATGGTATACCCATTCCAGCGTACCTACTTGTTTGTTTCATTTCAGTGACCTACCACCGACCTATTATCATCGCTCATTCGTAATTGAGATGCCAATAATTCAGCGAAATTGGACATTGTCGGATGTAGCACGTTTTATAACAACATTGATAAACATTTAATTAAAATTAATTAACGACACAACAGCGCTTGCAACCAACTCCACATTACAATTAAAATTAAACTTTTGAATCTGTAACCTCTAAGTATGTATTAAGTAGGTAAGTAAGTACTAGCTTATCTAGTAAGAACTTTGAACCACAATTCAATGTGATTCCTGTGTTTGAATAACACACAGAAAAGGTTGAGAAAAAATAACTATGAATTGCGCAATAAGTGCATTGTGTTCGTACGTGACAAGACAATTTTTCGTAATAAATAACAGAGTGTAAGTGACAATGAGCATTGAAACCAGAACTAGAACAACTATCTTATGTTGTCGCGCAATGCCATAATCACATTCAGAAAAAAAAATCACCTAGAATTATTCAACTCTCACTAGGTTCCGTTATTTCGTAAAGGTTTTTCAACTTTACAACTTAACCCAAAAAGTTTTCGTAAAGTAGAAATAAACCCCTTTCATATGCTTCACATATGCCACTCAAATATAAAACGTCTAAAGTTAAAGTAACGTTTTTTAATAAACCTTCGACTAAATCTTCTATCTTTGTACTTTTCTCAAAGCCTACTTTTGACTCCTCTTCTATGTTAACCGCCTTCCATCATTCATCTCAGACTCTATCGTGTGCTTGATGATGCTAAAAATAATATCAATTTGTTTGTCTATCGTCAGAACCTAATATTATTTTCTTTCTCATACTCAACCAAATGATTACTTTATAATGCGTATCAAATAGTTAGCACATACGAATTATCCTTCTGAAAGTTCGCAGACTTTATCATCAAGACCACAATACCATCACAGCGGGCGGCATGTGAGTTTACTAACAAAAAACTCAATCAATTATCATCTTCGAGTTGGAAATTGCAGGTGGCTTTGATGGTTTCCGGTAAATCCAGTTTCGGACACATGTCCGACTCATGGGAACTAACGGTGAAGATTTAAAAATTGTTTGTTCATTAGTAGGTACAAGTACGATTTTATTTTTCCGTGGGGATTATTATTGTGTTATGCAACTTGATATTCTTTGTTGTGCTTTCATCTGACAGTCTACATGTTTCGCTAAATTGGCTTCTGTAGCGGATCTTGTTTACATAACGTTCGCTTTCACGCTCAGACCATTCATAAAACCTAAGTAGTTCTAGCGCCTGTATGTATAGTATACCATGTGTTGTTCTATTTCTGAGTTGTCTTGGTTTCCGGTTCAATTTGAGAGTTCATCTGTCTATATTCTGTATTCATTACGATCTACACGTTTGTTACTGTAAGTCGTACGTTGTGTGTTACCAGTGTGGGTGGTCATCTGGCCATTCGCTGCCTCAGGCGTATTTCTACCTGTGGTCTAGCACTGAGTTGTATTGGATTGCGTTGCGTGCGTTGTGCGAGTGAACTCGATTCGCACAGTGGAGCCTGCCACCCGCTCAGCCAGTCTCGCTGCAAGCGCGGACGCACGTGCACGCATCCATATTCCACTTATTTCTGTTTTATTTGTTTACAAACCAATTTGAGTGTTGTTTCGTGGCTAGGATAACCATAAAAGGTCAGTAGATTTCATTATCTTGTTTAATAATGAAATTTCGCCATTAAAGTTCAAGAGTCGTTGCTTAAATTCAATGTGGCGTAAACACAAACAAAACAATACAATGATTGTGGTCAGCTTTTGTTTTCGGTCATTATTCGTGTTACTTACAGCATTTGTAGACAACATTTGCGCAATTAATTTTGACATAAAACCTTCAGCTTTATGTTGTTAAATTATCGCTGCCCGTAACAAATGATAGACTACTTAAACCAGAACTCTAAAGTTTCTAAGATTGACACCCATAATACGTTTTGTGACATAAATCTTACTTCACTAATTGGACATTGTTATATTGTTTTACAATATAGATTTCTAAATACCAGTAACCTACATATTGCTTTTAACTTACCTATCTGTGGGAAAGGAAAAGTAACTTTTTCTCTTTCCAATACAATAAAGATTAGTGGCAACAGAGCAACAGCTCAATTATTCTGATCACATCTATCAAGCCCGTGGTCGGCCGGTTCTTTTTGGGCCATGGGTACTAAAATGGACCTTGTCTCACTTAAAACGCGTAAAACTTGTACTTACTGCTTAACGTCGTTTTGTATCTTTTAGACATCTAATTAGCAATTTATTTTAAAATCCACGCCTTTGCTCCTTAATACATTTGAATCCATTTAGTAATGTTTAACCTTATCATTTTTATTTTTTTTAGTTGTTTTTAGGTACTTAATCCAATATAATAGAATAGTAAATCAGAAAAAGATTATGAAATCGAATACCTATTGAAATAAACTTCAATTATCATCCGATGTAAATCGCGTAAAATAAACTCAACGAAATATTTATTTATTATTTGAACAATTTGAAAAATATTCTATACCTACAGTTGTATAAATACAACAAAATATTTCGCAACTACATCCATAAATCATGAGATGGGAACCAATAGTGCTATCATATATTATAATTATATAGGTGTAGCTCATTAGATTCTTTAAGAAATCAATGTGTCGAAATAAGTTTCGACACCGACCGAACGTGTAGGTAAGTTGTTGAATTAGCAAATTAATTTTAAATATTGTAGCTACCTTTTTTCGAAATTAAACTTTAATAGAATATGTCCGATGCCACGGTTGACTGCCTCGTTTCGATGGAACAAGGACATGATTAACAACTACAGATGGCCTTCGAGAGATGCCTGTTGTCCATTGTTTTATTAAATTATTCAATTTTTTATTCCTCTGCATCGTAGACGACGAAGCTTCGTGACACGCTTTCTACAGCTGGTATTCTTTTATGGCTGGAGCGTTTGATATGAAATATATATTCGGTACCAATATTGTTTACAACTATGTAGTAATATTGATATTGGTTCTGCACCAATAGTTCCAAAAAAACAATAAGTACAGTATTTCTGTATATCTCATTATTTTTCTATATAGTAAAGATATAATCGTGACCGTAAAGATGACACAATCAATAATACAATCTTATCAAAGTAATCTTTACCAAGAACCGTATTAGGCGCATATTTTTTATCTCGTTTTGTTTCTCGGATTCAGTAAGTAAAGAGCGAGGCCGCGTTATCAACCATGATCACGAGCGCAGGCAAGCAAGGGGGTTAATGTTACACTGAACCTGCCTTATTTAGCTCGCTTAAACGATTCTCCCGGACTCTGCCAACAACCGTTTTTGATAGAGATACAGAATTGTTCAAAGTACAGTTACAGCTAAGTCATAAGAATATGACTTTGAAAATGTCTTGTTGCACAATTGTATTGTTTCTTTAGTCTATGGCTAACTGCCAGAAGATAAGGCTTTTTATTATAGTAGGTAATACTAGTAAAAGCACTCTAACTATGCGAAAGTGGAGTTATACGACACGACTTTTTACCTACTATCTACCGTTAGCTGCCAAGCCACAGGCCAAGGTAGGAAATTAATTCTATGTGTATTTATTATACGAAATTATGTAATTAAATTTACAATACGATCCCATATAACTTTATTGAAATGACTTGATAACTAACTGACCATTAGTGATTCGAGTTTGATGAACTCAAAACATGTTGTATTGAAATATCTTCTGACATTTTGAATAGGCAGGTACATAAATTGTAGCAAAGTCTAGGACTACAATCTTCGGCTATATCAGAGACAATCTAACTTGACAATTAGTGCTTAATGTGAGTGTTCTCGCTATAGTAAAGCCGCAAGCCGCCTAGCTGTGATCGAGCACCGCTAACCAAACAAACATGATGAGTAACCACAGACTGTAGGCTTGCGGTGCCAGACTCTATGCAAATTATGTACAATATAGTACCCCGTTTTATAAGTTATTCAGGAAGCCACACTCTATGTTCAAAGGATGCCTATAAAATTAGTTTAGGTCCCTTTCATCCTTATGAGTATCTACATCAAAGTAAACGAGACATCCGACATTTTAAAACCAACGACAAGCTCTAAGCATTTTACTTTTACAAAAATAAAACACCTGGTTCTTTGTAGAAAGTTGTTGGGCAAGTTACGGGAAACAAGTTGATAATTACAGGAAATATTGAACGAGGCCCATTTGTTGCGAGTGCTTGTCCTGGAACCATTACTTCTTTTTACCTACTCAAACAGACTTAATGGACCAAACTCAGAAACGTTAGTTAGTTAAATAAGGCAAAGTTTTGTCCCAATTTCAATGACAAACACGGGATCCTCTTAAAATATTCCTTATGCGATCATAAAAAAGAGTAAAGAAGATGAGCTAATAAAAGTTACTGTTTTTGTTATGCCAAATCTGAAACAAAACAACAATAGCACAGCAGACGTAAACAAGTCTACCTGTCTTGAATATTGATAAAATTGAAGTATCGAACAATACACGAGTGTTTTGCGATCGACAGTAATGAGAAAAGAAAACTAGATCATGTGACGGGGACATGGGCTTGTTACCGTAAAAGGAACGACGGGCGGGCGAGTGAACTGGCACGATTGTTTATTATCATTATCACTAATATAAAGGTAACGGTAGACAATTGCGACAAATGTATGTTCTCAAGTAGCCCGCGAGTTGTGCACATAGCACACTTACCCAAATGCAAGTTAAATCTTTTACGGTTGACGTGTACAGCGCGAAGTCGTGAGGATCTCCAGCGAAAGTATGTGTAATTCCATTTTAAATTATGCACGGCTAAGGTGTAACTCACTGACCCCGGAACAGAACAATCCTTGGGAACATCAAGCACAATTTATAGATATCTGTTGTTCGTGATCAAGCTGATTATAAGAACTGTTATATTACTGTGATAAAGTTCTTCAATTTGAAACCATTAAACTGTTCCATGACATTACTTTATGAATCAATTAATTAATTAACAAAACGTTTTATTTCACTGATGATTAAACAAATAATTATTACTAATTACTATAATTACTACACAGATAGCAATTTACATTTTATAACTCATTTTACTATAGAATGAAGTCATTTAGATAAATAACGATCTGAAAGCTGCATCTGCAAAATTGCAAAATCTTACTTATATTATAAATGCGAAAGTAACTCTGTCTGCCTGTCTGTTACGCTTTCACGCCTAAACTGCTGAACCGATTTTGATGAATTTTGGTTTAGAGATAGATAGACCTTGGAGAAGGTCATAGGCTACTTTTAATCCCTAATTCCCTCGGGATCGGCACGTACGCGGGTGAAACCGCAGGCGCAGCTAGTGTACCTATAAAGCAGACAGAAGACGACAGATTACGTTCGTCTTTTTTTAAAAGTCCTAATGATCAAAGTTAAAAAAGGTTCGAATGACGTGACCATTTTCCGATCTAATGATTCTTGATTTTCTCTTAGAGAAAGTGCTGAAGTACATGAGGAAGCCGCAATTGCCAGCAGTTTATGGTGTCACGTAGTCAACGAATGTGGAACGAAATGTACCTACTCGTGATTGTGATATTACAGCTTCGTTGGTAGCCAGTACATACTGTTTATAGCCATTTCGAAGTCGGTTAGATAGTTCTGATGTTGTTCTAACTCACAAAATCCAGTAATAAGATGCAAAAGTGACTATTATTGTGTTTGTTACGTTTTCATTCTCCGCTCTGAATGAAATAAGATCAATTTTGGTAGATCGTAATTTTTTTTGTTGTTGTTCACATGTGAACCTATCTATTGCTACGTTTATTTTATTTCACCACAATTTTAGACAGTAAAAAAATGTACCTTAAATATTTAGTTTAAAAATATAGTCACCCCAAAAATAATAAAGAAACCCCAACGGTATATTTTCTTCTTTTAAAACTTTTTGCCAATATAACTTTTCAGGGAAATGCCAGTTGCTAAAAGTATGATCAACGCCAAACTTGTATTGTAAACTTTAATTAAAGCACCTACTCTCCTGCAGGCATTTCTCGTCGAAACGTTGTTCTGGTTTGTTATTGTAGAAACTCATGGGGTCTTTTTGTGATTGATGTTTGCAAAAACCTTAAAGAAATATACATACGTATTCTACAACAGGCAAAACTAGCTATCGGTGTCCTGTGGTCTACAAATTTTGTTGGCTGGGCCTGGGACTTGATCAAATGTAATACAGGGTCGCCACGGGTAACCCTCCCGCTAGGCCGAAATTAAGAAAGCACCTCCTCGTGTTTTTGCGAGTAAGGCCTCGTAGGCCGTCGTCGGTATTTCCTAAGTGTGGTTTAAAGGATGATTCACGCTACACCCGGGCCCGGCCGGGGCCCGGCCGGGCTAGTCATTCACGCTACACCGTGCCGCGACCGGGACGTGCCCCGGCCGGGACACGTCCACCGTGCGCCCGGCCGCCCGGCTAGTCATTCATGTTACACCGGGCTGTTTGCTAGTGATTTCGTCTGTCGATAGACTTGACGATAATAAATACGCTACGATATTATATTGTAAATATGCAATTTTCGCAATTAGAATTGGCAGCTATTGCAAGTGTACTTTTATTTTGAGCCGACTAGACACTTCTGGAAGTGGAATAAACTGCCCAAGAAATGTACGAGGAATGTACTCTCACGTCATTAAAAACCCAACCCAATAGGTATAGCGAAAGGTTACAGACATATCATCAAAAGAAATAGTACATTGCTCCAAATTTTAGGTACATTCAGTACATTGCTAGTACCTACATTCCTCTCATGTATATAACTTTACGATTTTAAGACATATACCCGCCATCCTGATACACACAAAAAATCGACCAATCTCGATTGTGAGACGAGTCATTTTTTTTTCTAAATAGGAACATCATATTAATTCTCCAAAAATCAATATTGCATTGTGAATTTAAAAAAGTAAAATTTTAAATAATTTACATAGTATTTATATTTGCGCACACACTCTAATAACTTTTCATCGTTCATTTTGTTGTTTAGCTGCTCACCTCACTAACATTTGACGTTGACTGCCCTGCGGGCGCCCGGGCGCATATTATGTACATGTTACAACGTGACGGGACCGGACCGTGCCGGCGACGGGAAACAATACCCACCAACATATTAGGACTCACCACGGTCCGAAGACATGGGATATTCAGTGTTTTCTATGTATCATATGTATGTATTTACAAAAAAAAAAAAAAGTATAATGTGTAGTATATCCGTTGTCTAGTACCCATAGTACAAGCCTAGTGCTTAGTTTGGGGCTAGATTGCGCTGTGTGTAGCGTCGTGCAATATTTATTTATTTATTTTATTTATATCAACGACGTGCCACGTCCGTGGCCCGTCCGGGCCCGGACGGGGCACGGCCGACACACGGTCAAGCATGAATTACTTCATACAAAAAGTATACCTATAATGTTTGACCGTGCCACGTCCGGGGTAGGGCATGAATCCCGGGATCCCGGGATATCGTAATCCCGGGATCTCGGACGCAAAAGTTCGATATTATAATCCCGGGATTGAGTGATCCGATATCGAGATTTGAGCAATTTACTATTTGGGTATAAATTAAGGTTTTTAGCTATATTTTTCCTCATTGAATGATTGAATGGAACTATTAAAATTAAACCCAAATTAGTCTACCCCTGAGGAAGAGATCTGTAAAGATTTAGAAGCGTAGGGATTTGGTAAAATGTTTAAAACAATAAAAGTAACGTGATTTATTGCAATTTTTAAGACAAGTATTTTTTATACAAGCTCGCATGCAAAAATTTTCTGCTAACATCATTTTAGTGGTGCGCCTAGAATTTGGCGCGAAAGTTTAGACACTTTCGGGTTTAGGCTATTTGTCCGCCATATTTCCAAAATGATGGGGTGGACGGCCCTCGGGGTAACTTATTTACGTAATGAAACCACTAGAGTCTTAAATATATTAAATATTTTATATTTAACACATTTTTATTGTATTAAATTCGCTTTTTTAACGATATCTAAAATCCCAGTATCAATCCCGGAATCCCGGGATTGAGCTCTTAATATCGATATCGCCCCGGGATTGAAAACCTTCCGATATTGCATGCCCTAGTCCGGGGCCCGGACGGGGCACGGCACGTTGTAGCGTGAATCATCCTTAACGCTAAGAAATAATGTTAACATATTTTTTAAGTAGTACACGTATTTAACGCGTATGATTAAGTACACTTTTCGATGAGTTTCCCAAGGAAACATTTATGATTAAAATTTAAAATATATTTACTAAATAAATGCAGGTACCTACCATTTTTACCTTTTGTCCCTTCTTCATTTATTATAAGGACTTCTAGGTATAGTACAGCAATAACTGTAGCATTTTATGCAAACTTCCAAACGTACCGCACGCAATGTCCCACTTCCGGCACACCAGGGAACCTCTCGAGCGAATCGCATAGATAGGACCGTCATAAAACAATGATTGTTGGATATATCAGCATTGATTTATTATTATATTGATAGGTTTAAAACTGGAATCTCTCAGTATCAAAAGTAACGGCAACTATACAAATACCTAATTAATGAAATGTGAATTATACAAGAGTGTAGAAATTAATAGCTATACCTACCTACAGTATCTGGCATTCTGCTCTAACTTGGTTAGGTAGGTACTTAAATAAATATTACACTAAAACTACCTAACATGAAAACAAAATTATAATTAAAAAGTCCCGTACTTATTCGAAAAGTATCACAAGTGAGTCAGAATCAAAGTTGGAGGTATTATCGACATGTTGACTGTGCCTCGTTGCCTCCTACAAGTTGTGACTCACAATTAGTTAGACATCGGTCGATGCGACCAGCGGACAACTGTTACTAGCATCATGTTCAACTTGTGGGAGTTACTGTACAGGGTACGTACGTACTGTATGGATGCTGACAACTGGCTTTCTCGGCTTCGTAATGTGCGCGTGTGCGATTTATCTCACACATCTTGCAAAATAGTCTTTCAACATGCCTGCAGAGTCTTGCAGTGGGTATTTATTATAGGTAGGTACATTTTCAGAGTTCATGCAATTGATTACACTTGTTTCATTGCCGATTACTTATATAATTTTAATATCTTGCACTTTGTAAGTTCAAACAATTATTAAAAGGGTTAAATATCATATTATGTAGTATGAAGCCGATATTGCTACCAAGAACGTTAAAGTTAGTGATTTAGTGATATTACCAAAATTATACCGAGTCAAATGTGTATAAACGCCAGTCCATTAAACCATTATGGCAATTGATTGGACGACCTCCGCCAAATGAACGGTAAACTCACCTTGACTGATACTTAAGATTTATAAAACGTATCGAATTTTTGCTGACATTTAGGTAATCCAATTAAAAAGGTAGTTTTGGAGTCTCGTACGTAATTTTGACTTTATTAATAATTGTTTTTGTTCTGTGTAAATAGATATTTTGAAAGCGTCTAATAGACTAAAGCGACTGCGTTTAGAAACACTTTCGCTAGTGAAAGCCAATCGTGCAATAAAACTGCGAGATATCTTTGTCTCGGAGTAGCTTGATCAATTTGTGTAACTACAGGTTAATAGCTATTAATAATTCAGTGACCGACTTTAATATCTGATAGAGATATCGTAGAAAGCTGAGGTTATGAGCATTCCGAGTGCTATACCATAAATAATACGAGAGGCATTATAACCGAGCCGATTATACACAAACATTCAATTGAATAATTCAATTCCTACGAATAACGGTGAAGAGTTTTGTGATCTTATAGTCTGTCGTCTCGTAACCGGCCGCTTCCCAAGTGCCTGCCTAGTTAACCGCTTTGAAATCACGAATGCTTCCATAATAAGCAAAATATAAATAGAAAATGCAATTCAACGTTTTAGCCTACTTTAAAACACTACAAAAGAACATCGCGAGGGCAAAACGATAATATTTTACAATGTTTGTTTTATATTAAATCCAAAAATGGTTATAAGACATTGATACCGCCCACGTAATGCCAAAAAGTAAAATATGTACGAGTGTGTTTGCAGATATATACGAAATCGCAATCAGTTTTTATAAGTAGTTTCAACACGACTGACCATCGTTGCATAACACAAACGTTTACAAACTTCATACAATATTATATTAGACAAATGCATGTTGTGAGTTCCACGTTAAACCACTAGACACTGAGATAAGTGGTACAGTTTACTGCAGGTGTTAAAGTAAACGACTATTGTTTCCTAGCTGAAGCAACGTCGGTGTTGAAACTCGTCAATCTCTACCACCAACTATACTTAGTACTATACAAACTGTAATAATTAATTGTTGCAACACCGATAGTGTGGAATAGTACAATAGGGAAGTTTAAAATTACGGTTTTTAAATATTCCGGTGCTTTAGATCGTAATTGAGGTTTAATTACTGACCGATTTAATTGAAGATGATTTACAGACACGTTTCTGAGTGAAACTTAGTTAAGCAATACATATTATCACAGTTATATGTGTATTTCTTGTAAAGTATTGTTAATACTGCTTGTGAGTGTCGTAAAGTATGCTTACGTTCCATAAGAAAGAGACAAATATGTTCCTCAACTAATATAGGTAACTTAGGGACGTCTATGAGTATACCTATTAGTTGCAAATTCGAAAAAGTACCTTGATTAGTACCTTGTACCTGACTGGTCAAAATATTAGCTAGCATAGTGACTACTACTTGCAGGAAATTGCGTAACTTTATTAATCTTTTCAGGTATTCACTTTAACGAAACTGCATATATTTAGTAATTTACATTGAGACGGAAGTAGAGCTGTATTAATTATGCAAATAAACAATTTGTTGCAGATTTCACTTTGCGAATCTGCGGAGACATCTTCATAAAAAATGGAGACCTGGTTAGACGACGTAAAGCGCGTGAGGATTCCGCGTCCAAAATTCGGGAGTAAGTACCCCGCGGAGCCTCCCAAAGATTACCTCGACGACAGCACAGATCTCTCCGGGAAGCAACGACGCCACGATTCTAAAAACCTGGCCAAAGCCACCGAGGAACTTCGAAGAACTCTTCAAGAGAAACTATGACCTGACTCTGCAGCATTAGGTTAAAATTTATATTTACGGAGACGTAATATTACAGTGGAATAGACAGAACATTCTCCAGCTTTCAAACCACCGTAGCGGTGCTCTAACTAACCAACTTAGCTAAGTACGTACACCACACCACAAGCCACTAAATTGAATTGAGAAAATCTTTTATTTTATATGCGACTGAGGCGCGTATTGCACCTTGAGAAACTTCACAGTTTTCACATGTATTGCTTTATCAATTAAGGTCGATAAATCACGACCTCGAATATAAAATCATTTTACGTGTCGAAGTAATTTAGGCTTATTTTCAGGCAAATTGAACTACTCCGTTTGAAAAACATTACAATTCTACCAATAATAGTGACACTCGAATTGGTGTTAAAAGTATTAGATAAAATTTTAAAAAGACGCACTCTCTTTCCACTGTAATATAATTCATTTTGCTGTATTCATATGACGGTGGCTATCCTCTAGACGCGGTCGATTATGCTATAATCATGAGCAATTTCAGTAGCATTGTTCATGGCTAATGAGCGTGATTGGCGGATCATTTATTTTGTATCGAGACGCGTGCCAGCCGTTTGAATCGTCCGGATAGCATAATTAATATTATACGGTTTTAATACTAGATTTAAAAAAATGAGCATAATCAAATGGCTTTAGAGATTATTCAATCAAATCCATTCAGTTGCATTCCAACTAAGAGTGATAGGATAGAGAACTGAATAATTCAGGTACCTGGTACAATTTCGATCGTCAGAGTACCATTTAAAAGCGCAGCTGCTGTTAATTCATCAATCAATTGGCTTTCAAGTTAAAATCAATAAAATCCATTGAATTGCATCCCAATCAATAGTGTTGGAAAATATATGTTCTACCTTCGGTTTGTTAAACATGTGTATGTAACGACTATTTTTATAGAAATTATAACCGATTGACACACGATCGTCATCATCATGATCACACATCAGTATTTTCCTCTAAATATTTTTTCAAATCAACAAAACTAAGTACTAACATACTTTTAAATGGACTTATTGTAAGGATATTTTTATATTAGACTGATAATTTTAGATTAAGTTTAGAGAATCTCAAGAAAAAATAAACTATTTAACATTTACGTTTTTATGTTTGAATTGAGCGTGCACTTTCCAATTCAATTAGCATGATCGAAGATTGTAGTAAGTATTGCAAGGAAACTTTCACTCGCGTTGTTCTAACTAAACTGTACAATACAGAGCTAAAGGCAGACGGTAGACTACAGACAGACTTCTGGTCGGCCGATGACGGTTGAAAATTATTTACGCACTAGGAACCAAAAGATTTTACTGTTTTTTTTTCTCAGTATAACTTTACTGTCTTTAGGTCTCTGCATACGTAACGTTTCCCGGACGGGACGTGTCAATTTCTACATACAAAAATCCCGTGGCATCCCCCCATCGTCGCCCCGACGGGATTTTTGTATGTAGAAATTGACACGTCCCGTCCGGGAAACGTTACGTATGCAGAGACCTTTAGAAACACGGGAGACTGAGTGCTTATACATTACATAATCTCGCGTATTCTAAAAAAAACAGAGTTAGTACTCAAACCGCTATGGTTATGGGTAAATAAAAACCAGAACAGGAACCGCTGTTTGCGTCGCACACTGGGGCCTGCTATATGGAGGCAATGCGTAAAATTGGATTTTTAAATGTGGGTAGTTTTCGAAATGTGTAGCAAATCATTCAATCCCAACATATTTTACGTCCGTTAGCATCTGTTACATCTATTTAAAGGTTATCAATTTGTTAATATACTGCTCCAAAGTTGATCGTGCGCATTCGCAATATTAATATTTACACAATTAAAGTGATCTTACTTTACAAAAGTTACAGTAATATTGAAACTAAGTTATGGCGAGTGAAGATCAAGGTCAGTACAACGTAAAATATAAATGTAAAAACAGACTATATTGTTTACTTTTAAAAAATTGTGATTTTTGTTTTTTTTTCCAAATTATGGCGTTTTTCAAGTTTGCAAAAAGTTCTTTTGAAAATATTTGCTATCTCATATGCACAAAAGTCTCCATAATAAGAATCTATAAGCAAAAGTAAAAGAGGTTTATGCAAATTCAAAATATGAATAAATATTGCTTATGCATTTTTGCAAGGCATATTAGTTTTTCTTATCATTTTCAGATTTACCACTCAAACTCAATATTATGAGAAAATACTTAGTAGACGTATTTTTAAAGAGCAAATACAAATCATTAAATAAAAAATTTGAAGAAATTATAGATTTTGTGGCTATCGAAACTAATTGTCCAGTGCAATCTCGTTCTCAACTAGTTTTCGAATTACGTAACTTTAAACAGCAATTAATAAAAAAATGTGAGCTACACAACAAACGTAGGGATAGATTTTTAACCAATGAAAAGACGTGGATAGAGGGAAGTTGCCAATTTACTCGATATGTAGCGTCAAAATCAGGAAGGCCAAGTTTAAATTTTGCCGAATGTAGTGAAAGTTCGAAGCGTAGAAAAACTTCGAATTTGCGTATTGGAAAAAGTGCAGATGAGTTAGTTTTTGCCGCGCAAATGAGCTTAAGGGCTGCCGGAAGATCTACAGAAGCTCGGGTCATTAAAAAGTTATCAGAATCTACCATATACGCTAAAGACTGTTTAGATTTATCTTACGAAGCAAAAGTTAAAAAACTGTCACCTCAAGAGGCTCTTTCATTAATTGTTGAAGCACAATTGTCACGCAAGCAATACGATACAATTAGGAACTACGCAAATGATATTTTTCCTTCATACAAGTAAGTACAGGCAGAAAAAAAACGATGTTATCCAGAAAAGGTTGATATAACAGAATCTGAAGCTATTGTACCCGTTCAATCTTTGCTAGATCATACTGCGACTCGTTTGTTACAATCACAAGAAAGTGTTATACAATCGCATTCTGTAAATATTCGAGAAAAAGTTGTATTACATTCAAAATGGGGTTTCGATGGAAGCTCTAGCCATACCCAATATAAGCAAAAATTTATCTCAGAGTCAGCTGACGACAAATATATGTTTTTAAGTAGTCTCGTTCCGTTAAGGCTTTCTTATGAGAAGAATGATAGAATAGTTATTTTGTGGCAGAATCCAAAACCTTCTTCACCACGTTTTGTCGACCCATTAGTCTACAATATCTTAAAGAAACAGATGAATTAGTTAAATCTAAAAAACTAGACATAGATAATCAGATTCGGAATTTATCACCAACAGAGGTACATGTGAATGGTAAAAAATATTTAATCGAACATCAGCCTGTGTTTACTATGGTTGATGGAAAATTGTGTAATACACTTTCGGACACTAAATCAACTATGAAGTGTTACCTCTGTGACGCAACTTCAAAAGAATTTAATAATCTTGATGTTATTCTGCAGAAACCCCTTAAAACTGAATACATATCGTTCGGTTTATCAGTTTTACATTGCTGGATACGCATGTTTGAGTCATTATTACATCTTTCATATAAATTACCTATTCGGGAGTGGCGTGTGAACACTAGTGGAGCTAGTGGAACAAAATAAAAGACGTCTTCAATTGGAATTTAAGAAACAATTGTCTCTTATTGTAGATAGGCCGGAACCAGGATTTGGCAATAGCAATGACGGAAATACCGCACGCACATTCTTTCAAAATTTTGAAAAATCCTCAGAAATAACCCAGATTGACTTACAACTATTGAAACGGTTTTATATTATACTACAAACTATATCTAGTGGATTTAAAATAAATAACGTTAAATTTCAAACCTTTTGTCAAGATACAGCTTCTCTATATGTAAATCTGTATCCATGGATGCCTATGACTCCCACTGTCCACAAAATTTTGATACATGGTCCCGCAATTGTTAACCACGCGTTATTACCTATCGGACAACTCAGTGAAGAAGCCCAGGAGAGCAGAAATAAGGATTTTAAATCGTACAGAGAACGTTTTAGCAGAAAAACTTCAAGCACTGAAAACCTAACGGATATTATAAACCGATTGCTTATATCATCAGACCCCATCATAAGCCAGATGCGTAAATTACCCAAGGTGAAACAGAAACCTTTTGATCCGGAGGTCATTGAGATGTTAGAAGCAGAATAAACGCGATTAAAAATACTATTTTCTAAAGTAAGAGTTTTGCGCAGTGCCTCCATATACCTTGCCCCAGTGTGCGTCGGTCGCAAATGGCATTTCGACATTACGTAGTGTTTACACGCGTTTCCGACGTAAACCCTTAGAGAATATAGCCTCTTTTTATCTTAGGTAGGAAAACTGACAAATGAACCGTTGTCCACTTTAAACTCAGAGCATTTAGCTTCTTTTTGTGTTTTCAGACCTAGTCGTTTGCAATTTTTGGAGCTCTTTGCAACGGTCTAAATGTTTGTTTAGGTTAGAATCGACCTTGTTGTGAAATATTACCACAAACAACCGTCTTTTTATTGTTGTACCTATTTAATATCCACCCAAGCTCCTGTTTTTATTTAGTTTCCGTAAGAGAGCGGAAAATAGTCTTATTAAAAAACATAGAAGTTCCTAACTGTCCAGATAGTAGCCGCTCGTATTATTATTTCGTTGTTAACTGAGTTCCAAATAGTATTAACAAGGAACTGGGGAAACGCTCATTTGATTTTTATTTTAAATTGTCATAATACCCACTGGTGGGGACCTTAGAGCAATAAACCAGTTTGATAGGCACTATCACCGGTGATTACCTCAGCTTCTAAAACAACAATGTACCTAAGTAATGTATTGCTGTTTTAAGGTAATCACTGGTGAAAAAAGAGTGCAGGATAATTGGGAATCTAGAGGCCATACTACAGAAACGGTAAATATTTCGCAGGGCGTTTCCCGTCATCATAATTTGACCATTGTACGTCTTTTGCTCGCGATATATTCCTTCACCGCAAGAGCGATGTCAAGCGCACATTTTCTTGCCCAAAATAGATTAATGCGCGGTCGGGTTTCGAAACCACGACTCTCGGAATAAAAATTGTGAAATCTACCACTATATATAGACAAACACCGGTCTTCTGTAATACTAAAACCTATTTACGTTAAAGTCGATAAGTGCAAATATCTCCATGTACCGTTTATTGAGTCCAATCAAATGAGTATATTTGATCCAAAGCTGGCAACATGCCAAAATATTCAGTTACAAATGAGTCTCGTAGGAGTAGCGCGAAGCTAAAAACATCATATAAACAGACAGGACCTATGTATTTTCCTTCAGTGGTTTCGTAATGTAATAAGTTATGTATGTTATGAATGTCTGCATCAGTGAAGACAACCATAAGGAAGGATTTTCATGTAAATATTTACGGCAAAAACTCGCGACCCTTGTTGTTACTTTGGTTGTTTACACTGGAGGTCGATGTCAAACAATTCGATTCCCGAGTCGTAAAACTTAGGTTAAATCTCGGAAATCGATGAAATTGGATCTCGGAGGGAATAGGCTTTTTTGTCTTTTAATCCCAGAATTGATTAGTCAAATGATTAGCACTTTTGTTAAACAAAATGGTAAAAATCTTTCGACATTTTAAACGAGCGTTATAAACCCCACGTCACTAAATATCTGGTAATTAACTGTTAGTGATTAAACGCTCACCTGTGAGTTATAAAAAAAAATGTGAGCAGTCACGGGACGCCTGGCAGATGTGAAACATCGACTCGCTACGTATATAATAGTAGGTACCTACATATTAAATTCCATCATACAGGTAGGATATTCAGAATTTCTCAATTTACTCAAAAATTGTGTTTACTAACAAACAACATGTATATATTTTTGTAAAGCCTACTTATCAGACTATGATTTAGAATACAACAAAATATTGTTTTATGCTTAAATATTTTTTTATTTTAAAAAACGCAAAAAGTGAAATAATGTTAAATTTAAGATAAAATGTCTATCTAAGGAAAAAAATAAAGTAAAACGAAGTTATTAGGTTTTTTTATTTGAAGTTAAAATTAGTAGTCAGTGAAACCACCCATGACGTTAATCACGGCCCTGCAACGGTTTTTCATGCTTTGAATCAGGTTGTCAATATCTTGCTGCGGAATATTGGCCCAGGTCCTGCTAAGATGCAAAAAAAGTTGCTCTTCAGTCGCAACATTTGGAGGCAAATTCCTCAAGGCCCTTCTTTGAAGCATATCCCACGCGTGCTCTATGGGGTTTAGGTCTGGTGACTGCGCGGGCCAGTCTAAGACCGACACGTCGTGCTCCTCTAGCCAGCTGGTCACCACTCGCGCAGTGTGCGGACGGGCGTTGTCGTGCATGAGCGTGAAAACTTGGCCCATTTGCAGTCGATGGGGATAGATTATTGGTGCTAGCACCTGATTACGGTATTTTTCGGCAGTCATAGTGTTTCTGATCCAAACCAGGGTCTGTTCTTCCACCAATACGAATTCCCGCCCAAACCATAATTGTTCCGCCATGGTATGGATGGACCTCCTGAGGGTGTTGCAGACGGTTGTCACGACCAGAAGCTCGCCATACGCGTACTCTACGTGAATCAGGATGAAATCCGAATCGGGACTCATCGGTAAACAACACTACCGACCACTCGATATCTTCCCAAGGCAAATGTTCTCTAGCCCACTGTAATCTTCGTCCACGATTTCCTCTGCGTAGTGCTAGAGTACGAAGCGGCCTGCGAGAATGAAGGTTAGCCTTGTGCAGTCTTCTCCTCACAGTTTGGTCACTGACAAGCAGCTGGTGGTCTGACTGGAGCGTTTGAACCAACTGCATGGCCGTAACATTTGGTTGTCTTCTCGCGGCCACTTGCAAAAATCGGTCTTGTCTTTGGGTAGTTATCCGCTTTCCGCCTGGATGCCTTTCAGCCACTTCACCAGTAGCACGATAACGTGACCACAATCTTGATATCACGTTTTGTCTTGTTCCAATCTCCTCGGCAATACTCCGTTGAGTAGCCCCAGCTTGGAGCATTCCTACTGCCCTTAACATTTCGTTTCTTGTTAAATGACGCCGCTGCATGATGCATACAGTTGTATTAAATTGTAATTAATCAAAAAAAATTATTAAAACTTCAATTTGTTTAAACAAAATGCTTAAAACTGCGTTAAGTAAATTTAAACCTTCGAACTTGCTACAATAATTGCCGCGCTAATCTTATGTTTTTAATTATTTTTTTAAAATTCAAATTTGGAATCATACAATAAGGCCTACACAATAAGGTTCCATTAAAATATTTTTAAATCGGCCAGTATTTTTTAAGTTTAAGAACTTTATATAAAATATAAAATAATAATAAAATGTTGATGTGTGTACTTATAGCATGGCGAGGCGTCGCCATGGCCTGTATCGCCACGCGAATTTTTATTTTTATCTGCGCCTATAGATGTTTCACATCAAAAGTATTTTTGTGTATTTATTGGGTAATTATTAAAAGTAATACTCACGGAGTCGTCGTAATGTTGGGTGTGGAGCGCTGTGGTGCTGCCTTCCCTGGAGTTGCACGGCGAGGAGTGCCGCCGCGACCTTCTCCCTTCCTCTTCGTACTCCTGCGTCAACAAAAACCTATTAATCAACATTTTAAGCGCTAAACAAAAAACATGACACGAGAAAGCGACGTTTCTGTAACACGAATAATTGGGGCTGACATGCAAATCTGGTATAACTACGTTAAACCGATTTGCATGCTTACACAAACATGGTCTTTGATAATTAAGCGCTCAATAGGTACGCTCATGCATATTATAATTGAACTTTTAAAGGTCCTATGCATATTTTTATTTAACTTTCATGCAACATGAAAAAATAATATTTAATGGTATGGAAATGATGTAGCATGTTACCTATGAGTACTTTTACTAACTTTTTAAAACATGTCAGATGTGGTGGAAATGTACATTTAACAGGGGTGTTCACTCTCTGACGTGACGTGAAAAACACGATTACCCCTCCCAGTTCCTTCGCGCGTGCGACATAAAAACGTATGGTTTTACGTGCCTGTGTCGCTTGCTCTGTCGATGTCGCAACAGTGTGTGAACACCGTAATATAGATACAAAAATCCATCACACTCGACACTTAAGAATTCAAACGTCATACGAAAGCAGAGACAAGCGTTAACTACTTTTCGAAAGAGCTGTTACAAAAACACGCACTTAATAGATATTCTTATTCCTTAGACGAGTTGTGAAACAGAGGAGATCCGGGCCCAGACTGCAGGCGCAGAATAACGAAATGTCTCGATGACCTATTGCAATTGATTTTCACGCTATTTTTGCATTGTTGGCACAGTTTTCGAATACAACCTACCTAAAGTGTATGTCAAGCAAGACAAAAGGTGAGACATTTTCACTTAGAAAATTGGTATTAGAAAACACGAACCCGTCTGCCAAAACTACGAATATTTTTTTCAATTTACTTTAACACGCGAAGTTTTTCTTTGACTAAAGTAATAATTCGAGTTGGTACCTATTTTAAGTGATTAGTTAGAGTTAGAATATCAACTCACGTAAATCAGGTTGGCACCTAACCCAAAATACAGTACCTAAAGTAACTCTGAAATTCTCTGGAAATTTATCGATACCTGGCTTGTTGCGTAAACCAAACTTAATACATTACAAGTTTTATTTATGTCTACCTATAAACAACCTTAGATGCGTGTTATCGTACATCTCCTTAACAAAGTCACGTACATCTTGATAGGGAAGCTGATGTATCTGCCCGAACCATGCCTATTTTTCATGAAATCCAAGGAGATTGGCCACGATCCCTATCTGCGATCTCAGTACATCAACTTGAATAGAGTTGCGTTGCTGGAAACCACTAGTTTTGATTCATAAAACCTGCCTTGTATGTCAGTAAAAGGTTTATCTTGAAGCTTCCACAAACAAGTTAGAATCTTGATACATTTCAACAGTAAAATATGATAATGTGTGTGGTCCTTTAAAAACATTTGACTTATAACCGTATTAACCTAAGATACAACTAACATAAACAAAGAGCGGCGATAATGTTAAGTAGTTTTACAGGTAAATATTTAACAACATTTAAGTTAAAAGGCTGAGTGAGCAGGTGCTTAACTCCTTAGTTCTAATACCTATTGCGTGTAAAAGCTTAAAACTATCGGATAAACCAGTGTTATCGCATAAAGTGGACTATTAAATACATTTGAAGTTTTATTTTGGAAGTAATTTGTTATAAGTGGTCACGAAAGGTAGGTAGTTTAGTTATTATTCCTGCAGAAGTTGACCGCAAAACCTCAGCAAAATCTATAATTTAGGACACTTTTAGGTTCAACAACTTAAACATTATTATAAGTACCTAAGTAAGTTAGTACATATATATATATATGTACATTATGAATTAAATACGATATCAACTCTTTCTACTGGAGGAGACAAATGGGAACGTCTGTCGGAGAAACTAGTCCTTTGCTCATGATGATACAACCCTCCATCATACCTCATCTATCGTGCATATGATATAGCCTCCCCACTGACTCACCTTTCGGTATAACAGCGGGGGCCCCTTTACCGCCAAGTGCTCATGAAAGCGCCGTCAGGGATCAGTCATATACAGATCGCTTCCCCAAATAATAGGATTCAGTCTTATCTTCAAGGAGAGCCTCGTGCCCAAATGACACTACCTAATTGTCCAGGAGAGGCACTGGGGCAGCCTTGGGGCTGGGGCTACTTCACATGATTTTATCATGCCCATGATACAATCAAATCCTACGCTTAAATCATTCTTTTGCCTAAAATCCAATAGGAAGTAATAAACTAAACGAGGAATTTCACTGCGGTTTTACTCGCCGCCTGTGATCCATATTTATCCCGATTCTGAATAAATAATTGCTTAAAAAGCGGATACTGCTCAGGTTTGTAATATTTAAAACCTGTGGGTTTTAAAAGTGTATAAATGGATACGGTCAATCTATACTAATATTATAAAGAGGTAACGTTGGTAACATGTATGTATGTATGTATGTATATTGGGGGTAATCTCCGAAACTACTGGACCGATTTCAAAAATTCTTTCACCATTAGAAAGCTACATTCACCCTGAGTAACATAGGCTACTTTTGATCCCGATATTCCCACGGGATCGGGACTTACGCGGGTGAAACCGCGGGAATCTGCTAGTCAGATATAAAAATAGAAATGTTAATTCTAACAAACACACCTTCCACTACACAGACACATGCATGACTAATTTAGAGTTCAACGCTCCCAAAGTACCTACCTAAAGTCGTAGATAAAATAAAGCTTTTTTAAAATATATGTATATTTACAATGCTCTCGTGCTTTTCATACATCATCATGATGACACCACAAATGGTATTATACCTTATGTACCAATTATACGGTGGTGATTTTCCCAGTCATTTTACTAAGCCATCAGGCCAGGGCAAAATGGCTATAAATCCGACAGGCCAGTATACCAGTAGGGGTATTCAGAGGTCTTCGGTCCAAAACCGAAGACCGATTTAACATGTCACTGTCTTATTGAGTCCCGCTGAGCGAGACGGAGATAACGTTTCCGACATCCGTTTCGGAAAGAAGCTCTCTAAATACCGTAAGTATATAAGGGTTGGCAGTTCATACGCCCGATGATCTTTTACTGGCTTTGTGGAGTGGCTTAGAAATCGGCACTGTCTGAATGCTCATTGGCGGCGTTAGAAAACGGAAGATCAAACTTTTATGTTGGTAAACAAAGAGACACAGATGACAATATAATTTCATCCTTTTTATATGAAAATTATCTTATGAATTCTACTCTAGAGTCGGAAGTTTCAATTCTCTTTGAAGTTATATTAATGCTGAATAACATTACGTCGGTGGGACCATATCATTAGATAGAATATAATATGAACGTTGCCATGTTATAAATTAAAATTATAAGGTAGGGCGACGCACCATAAAAAAATAAGGTTAATTAGTAACCTGAATAATTGGGTGTGGGGTGTAATGAAGTTGTTAACAGTCTAAAAATCATAATTTTAATTTTATAAGTTTTTAAATCAGTATTACGGCTAAAGCGGATGTGATAGTCACCCACGACAAACGTTTCTGTCAGTATGTGTACATAAAGCAAGTTAGATGCAAATTCCTACCTATTGACACGGTTCAGTAGGTAAGAAGATACTACGCCCATACGAAATTATGCTTCATAAAATATGCATGAACGAAGGTACTTTTTCTATAAAGAGACACTTTGCGCTTTTGCTTTAACAAAACCGTCAGGCGTTAAAAATGCACTGTGTAAAATTTACTGTAGGTATGTGGTGGTCTTTGTATAGATATCGTCAGAAGTTGTTAGCACTCATTGGCGAGAAGTCTATTGCCTCATAAATCGATACTTTAGTTTTATTCCTAAACGAGAGAGAAAATCGGCGGCCGAACCAATTGCGTGAAACGTCCAGCAAATTCACGACATGGAAGGACTGCTCACGTCTCGTGACGAGACCGATGTGGTACTAAAGAAATGTGACACAACTTCCTGCATCATGTTTAATTCAAGTTTACCTACAATACATTTATTGTTACTGTTAAAAGTTACTTTTTATACGTTTTATTTTCCCTTTGTGATGTAGATGTACCTACCTAATAATGTATCTCTTTACTTATGTATGTCCTGTCTGTGGCCTTATTCTACAAAACCCTGTGGGCCCTGTAGCCCGGCTCTAAAAGAACATGGCTAAGTTAACCCTGCCCGTCGTAAAAGGTGACCAAAAAGGGTTTCTTGGTTGCCATCTTAGACTAGGTATATCATCACTTAGGTAACATCAGGCCCCTGTTTCATAAAGCTGACAATCCGACAGGCGCGACATATGTCGAGAACCGACAATTTGACAATTTTTCTATTTCATAAAGCCGACAGGCAACAAAATTGTCATGGTGGAAAATTTACAAATAAGTCAAATTGTCGCGACAATTTGACGTTTTTCTGTTTCATAAAACTTTTTGTGCGACAGGTGACAGGTGACAATTTGTCGCGAAAAACTTGACAATTCTGCTTTATGAAACATAAAATTGTCGTGACGTATTGACATATTTGTAAAATTGTCCGACATTTGCGACAGGCGCCTACCCTTCTGTCTCGGAACCCGACATATTTTCGGCGACATAGTTGTCGCGTTTTCTTGACATATGTCGCGTTTATGAAACGCGTTCTACAATTAAAAATATGTCAAGGTTTCACCTATCGCTTTTAAACAAAATTGTCACGTTTATGAAACAGCTTAAGCGTGACAATTTGACAAATAAGTCAGTTCTTGACATAAAAGTCGGATTGTCGGCTTTATGAAACAGGGGCCAGGAGAGATAGTATAGTCAAAAGCTTATCGTGTTTAAAAAACACGTATTCCTATTACAAATCTCAGTTAAGAATATTCATTTTGAGTTAACCAGTAAATCATTCTAGGTACCTTCCTACATCGCTCTATATGAGTACAATAAGAAAAGTGAAAAATTGGCGGCCGCAAGCCTGGGGACCTCCATTAATAAATGATGAATAGCCTAGCGCTTCGCAAAGCAGGCATTGTTATGTGCCATTTATCTTCAGTCACTTTTATTTATTATTTTAATTAATTTATCACCCAGGTACATATTTTGAGAGAATACTTGTGACGGTCGAATCATTAAGATCCCTTGGAAATATTGAAATAAAATGTAAGTATTTGTTATCCTATTTTTCAGACGACCAAAAAGTAAAGTGGCTACATTGGCCAACGGATTAGCAATACCATCAAATGGGGTGCCACGCGCAAAGCTGTTTGAAGAGGCGCTGGCATCGGATGATCTTTTTTTTTTCGATGATGGTCCTCCACCAATGGAAACGCCGAGTTTTTTTTTATTCTTTTGGTCTCAGACCGATATGGCCAATTTGGCGCCGAGAGTTGTAAAAAACACATGTTTGACAGTTCTTAATTCAAACCTAAGATTAATCGACTCGCGCTCTCTGCCGGGATAAAAAGTTAGTGTTCCTCGTAATTAGACAACACTGCAAACCTTGGATTTGGAGGGAACGTATCTTATATTAGCTAATTACATCAACAATTTCCTTTTAATTTGTTTACATTGCTTTACACTGTATTTGTTAATATTTCTGTAATTAAATCTATACTAATATTATAAAGAGGAAAGATTTGTATTTTTGTGTGTGTGTGTGTTTGTCTCTATGTTTGTTATAAATAAACTCAAGAACTTGAAAAACTTTTGAAATCGGTGCAGTAGGACCGATTGAAAAGTTATTTCACCACTAGAAAGCTACATTCACCCTGAGTAACATAGTATTAGATATAACAATTTTGCATTTATTAATATTAGTTTTAGCTACATTAGAAGAAAAAAATTGTACGGGTAGGTAGGTATACTAAGTTAGTATTATGTTAATTGAACAAACGTTTACATATAAAAGATTTATGAATCTATATCATAAAAGTTATATGAAAGTAAACAATCTTAGATCCAGGAAAAAAACAAGCCTATAATAGAAAAATCATATTGAAAGCTTCCATTTGTAACATACCTAAATCACTTTGTTGTCAAGTTAGTAGGCAGCTTTCTAATTCATGGATAACATAACATCTCTAGCTAAAAATAACATTGTTTTTGTGTCGATTTATGGAAGCCGTTTTTTTTCTCCCGCTAATAAATAACTCAATGTTGAGTATATTCAGTTATCCCCATCTAAATGAAACTATATATTGAATTCATTAGTACTAAATTTCACATATACAACAAGTATAATTCAGTTATCCACATCGAAATGAAACTATATTTTGTATTCATTAGTACCTATTAAATTCTGTATTAGGTTCATCTCATAAATGACTTAATTATCTTGATTTTAAATGAAGATAGCGTTAACTCATTAACCGTCATTGATTGTTAATGGAATCTTAACTTAAATTTTAAATAATTTTGAAGTTTGTGAAAGTTTTTAACAAATAAGCACTAAAACCAGAGACGCCAAATTAGGTAAAATGTGGTTTTAATAGATAGGACCATGCATAACGCAAAATAACTTTGATTTCTAACAAACATTTTATGATAAGCTATAAAGCTAGGTGTTATTTTTTGCTCTCAACGTGTCCGATATTCCTTTTAGTGGAATTATTTAAAAAATGAATTACAATGTATTTAATTTAAATTAGTAAATTAGAACGATATATTTGATTAGAAGACTTAAATCTACTCAGAGCAGTGGAAGACCATAAACTAAATTATTTGTCTTATTTTAAAGTGTTTTTTTTTACCTTTTCATATTTGTACTTATTATAATAACCTATTTACAAACCCAATCGGCATTATGGACGTACTTAAACTTTCACTTGAAAAAAAAAACAATGTCTAATTGTAAAAAAATTAAATGTTATTCAAAAAGATTAAAATCGACGCGACGATAACCACCAAATTTAAAATTATGCACTTATCGCGCTCCCACATAGACAGTATTAAGTATGAGCTTAAATTCCAGCGGGAAGGACTTAGCTAATCGTTAAACAATGAAAGCTCGTTTGTTGTTGTACCTTGGCCATGGCCCGTAAGTCCATAGGAACGTACTCGCAGAAGGCGACGCGGCGTCGCCGGCGCGACGTCATGCTGGCTGCCCGACGCGCCGCGTACTGACTCCGACTCTACGGGCGCTACGAGGCGACGCGACCGCTCGTAGAGGGGTGCTATTATCAATGGAGTTTTGGGGTGTTTCTTGACGGGGATTTTGTGAGTGCTACGACACGGGTGGCCGCGGCCTTTCGTAGAGGGGGTGCTAAGATGTCAATATGGTGGTTTTGGGCGTTTTTTCGACGATTTTTTTCGACGGAGTTCTACGACACGGTGGCTTGTAGAAGGATGGTAAGCCCTCGATGGCGTGCGTTTTTTTAAAGAAGGTTTTGTGCGTTGTGCCAGAATTCTGCTAGCCTTCGGGTTCACAAAAGGTGAACCTGCAAAGCAGTCGCAGTTGTAATTCTCACTCTAGACAAATATTTTTACGATCTGCTGATGTTTTTTCCCGATTCTTGGTCTTTCCTTATCTGTTTAAACAAGTAGCCTACGTATTGTTATACCTACATCTTTTACCTACTTAAAAAGTTCATTAAGCATGTTTCTTTTGCTGGAGAGGTTACAAACATCATAATTAGTATTTAAAACTAAATTAAAATACATAATTTAGATTTACAAAGAAAAATACCAACATAAACGTAAAACCACTAAGAAAATGCAGAAATAAATTTTAATTTCAATAGGTATTAAATCGGATAGCACAATTGCCCGTTTTCAGATATTTATTGCATTTTACTTTTGCAAGAGACTGCATTGAAAGCAAAGGTCATCGCAAAAGTTCAAGGGTACTGACCGCAAGTGTTTAGAATTGTTTTAAGTGCTTATAGTGGTTCAAAGCACCCAAGTGTCCTTTTTGGTAGCACAAGACTCGTTAGTCTTGCATTTTTTTATTTCTATCTGTGTGTGTATAAATGAATGAAGATAAATGTTTAATTTAAGTAATTTAACAAAAGTTTCCATTCTGAGGTTACCCGAAAAGCTGGCCGTGTATGTTTGCCATTGTGATTATGTGGTCCTTTTTTATGTGATCTCATCACCCAATGGAAAGCGATGAAGAGGTCGACGATATAACATGTTTGTCTAGAAGAAACCTATTTACCTACTCTAGACTTAAAACCTAGATTTTTTTTATTTAAAACTTAGATTTGACTTGACTGTCTTTATCCCAATTAACTAAAAAGTAATTTAAGCTAGTTCGTTAGTTTGAAACTAGATGGCGTTGTATACAATTTCCTACAGCTGCATTTTATATATCGTAATCGTTCCTAATATATTAAATGCGAAATAATGTTTGCTGTTATATGTTTGTTTTTAAAATGGTATTCGGACTTTTGTAATTGAAAGTTTTGGCACTGCTTGCTTGTACATTTTACGGGCGCGAGATTTTTAGTGATATTCCAGGTTATGCACCATGATGTCACACATGAACCGGCCGCGGTAGTCACCACTTCCTTTACAGAATCTCCTAAAATACTCTTATTAAACTAATTTTCAATACTCAGTACGATATATAAATACGTATACGCTTACTCAACGCGAAAGCTCTCAATAATAATATGACTACTACCTACCATAAAAATCTACACACAACCCTTAGAATAATTTGTGTTTGTAAAGTAGTCACCCTTCGTAGTGGAGACGAGACCGCACGTCTGCGAACGCAGGCTATTTTGAACTACAACGTTTTACGACGCAATCCGGACGTGAACACGGAAATTCACTACAACTTGATGCTGTTACGGATTCTTAATCACTTTTACGACGTACGTTTCATTTTTGATGGTTTAACTTTTTTTTTTCTTCTTTTTTGGCCCCGGACTCTCGAGATGATGGTTTTACTTACGTTCTAAGGAAAAAACTTTAAACTCAGTACTTTCACGCTTTTATGACTTTCCCAATCGTTAACTCATTTATTATTCAAAACGAGAATTCTCTTAAAACTCTACATCCTTGTCAAAAACATTCTCATGGATTTAATGAAATATTTTCGTATTTTGACTATAGTTAATAGAGTTGGATCTGTAGAGTTTATTTATAGTTCTTATAGAGTTTAGTGCTTCATCTCCCTACATGGCATTTGCCAGTGTCTACATTTGTACAAAGTTGTTATACAAGAAGATCCAACTGTTGTTTAGTTTAGATATAGGCTTTCAGTCTAAATATTGCTATTTCATTCCATATGGGTACGTTCATCCATTCCAACGCCTTTTTGTCTATTCTATGTTCTGCATCTTGTTTATGTTCCAATATTTCGTATGAGATGTACCACCTGTACCTGTACACCAGACCTAAATTATGAATAAATGATTGAATTGAATTGAATCTTTTTCGTGGACTGTTTTTCCTAGAAAAATGAGAAATTGTTTTATTAACTCACAATCATTGCCATAATCAAAGTATTAAAAATAAGGTTACCAACATTTCCAACAAACGATAAAGCAAACTTCTATTTGTTTGCTAAAGTAATATAATACCGTTCTATTTATTTTACTCGAACGAAGTGCCCCGCTATCGGTTGAAAAGTTTTTTTTTTTAATTTTTTTTTTTTAATTATCATAATAATCATTTATTCATTAACAACAAGATTACATAATTAGGTGTGGGAACCTTCTATTAAGTATAATAGTATAATTAAGTAAGTAATATGAACAATATACCACGACGCAAACAATTTATAAGTACTTAGACGTATTTATTAAAAGTTATATTGGCGTTTTACTCGTATACTGAATGAATAAACCTTGAATAAGTAAAACTAAGGAACTTGAATGAGATTGGATAAAGCCCTACCATAGGATTACTGTTTGGACCAAGCGTTACTTTAATCGTAACTATCCTACATTTTACACTAGTGTAACATATGTTTTATTCGATAGAGGCGCTAGCGTGAAATGTTAAGCAATTACGGCAAAAATCGTAACGTTTGTCGTAAACGTCGAAACGCAAACTTATGGTAAGGCCTCTTGAACGCTTCGATGGTACATAATCGTTTTGAAAAAATATCTTATTTCAATTAAAAGGTTAAACACATGTTTGAGAAAGATAATCGTCGAAACAATACATCGATTTTGAAAATCTTTTGTAGATGCTATTCAAAATGTTTACAATTCTATGCATACGGGGTAGGTATTTCTATTCATTTATGTACACAAATATTGTTGCGGGCGGACAAAAGTAGAGATAACTGTTTTATTTTAGTAGTTCATGAATAAAAAACAAATTTAATCTAGTTCAGAAATAAATAAAATGTGTCTGGAAATAGGTTTGGCCGATATCGCAGAACATTCTGACAGAAATCAGCCCCGACCAGAAGGGGCTTTGTTTTCCAACCATTAATCAAAAGTTTTATTATCTTGTTGAATGTACACTTTGAACACAGCTTTCCTTAGAGACTTAAAAACCGACTTCGAAAGTTAACAAGATCAATATTATAGCTGATTGATGAGTTATTTTGACAAGCAATTACGATTAAACTGTTTCATTGGAAACAACGACATCTAGCTCCAAACTATCATAAAATATATATAATCCCAAAATCCTGCGTTAGCTACCTACAAACATCATAAGATTCATCATATCGCTTCAGTAATTTGTGAGAAGGAGTAAGAAACATGCACATACCAGCACACTTTCACATGCGCTTCAAACTTCTGAGTCTACCTATACCTACAGTAGGTACAGCAAGGATTTTTGCATATATTCAGAATTCAGACGCGTCAGATTAGGTGTGGGAGATATCTTGGACCCTGTTGAGTATCTCTACCAAATCTTAGCTTTTCATATCAAATGTGGTGGGTGCGTATAGAATAGCCGATCAAATTATGCTAGAGAGTTATGCTGAGTTAATTACATCGTACAAAGTATAGGTACATTTTATTTCTAATAGATTTTGTTTTATTTTGTTTTTAATGTGATTGATGTCAACAAGATTTGCGCGTGACGCAAGGACGCGGGCGAATTTCGTTTTATTTTGTGGTAAAATGTAAGGTATTTTTTTCCTAATCTAGAGGATTTTTGCGGCAGTTGAAAATGCACTAAAATGAAAAAAAATATTATTACATTTAAAACCGACTTCAAAATGGAAAACAATAACCTCACATATATATAGTAGAGTGTTGAGGTTTATAAAACAGCTGCTTTACTTATATTATTGTTGTTCTAATTGTTCTATCTACACGTCCAGGCGAACAATTTTTGTTCTACGACACATTTTTGTCAATTATCCTAACAAAATCTCTAATTCTTGATTAGGTACATAACACAAAAACAACATCATCCCTTCGTTACACATTTAAGCGGAAAGTATTCTTAAGCCTGAAAGTTTTGGGGTCATACTAACCGTGTCAGAGTTGTTTGTGTACGAATACGACTTGGAAACTCTTTTCGGGATTGTAATTACAAAGAGGAGTCAGGAGTAAGTAATGACAGTTGCTTCTGTCTACAAATGAGGGAGTATAAATAATAACAAACATGTGTAACCTATACATAGTACGTACATACATACATACCTTCGTGTTTTTCATTATGTAGATACATCACAATCACAACTTCACAAGGTTTCCTTTGGGTATTGTGATAGAGAAATGACTTTCTCCTTGTAGACCGAGGGCCTGAGTACGTAACTATGTTGCTAATAAATCTCGTTAGAAACAATTGAAATTGTTGATTACACGTATTACACGTAATTTTTCACGTCATTCGGCCGCTAACAAATTGCCATTGCAATTAAACTAGCGACTGGAACTGTCAAATTGCATATCCCTAAACGCAAAAAACAAAAATTTCATTTGTTTCAATCGAGATTTTTTAGCAACAGAGTTACTTAATTAGCTATATTATACCTAGCTGGTAATATGGCTACGGCAACCAAAAAGGGTTACTACCCGGCCGGCCTAAGTTGTAGCGCCAAGCGGACGCGTCATTGTTCTGATTCGTAGACCGATGCAGCCACTTAGGAAGACGGGTCGGATCTTATTCCGTTGGGTAGTAACAAGCAGCGGTCAAAGCCTGCTCAAGAAACCCTTTTTGATCGCATTTTACAATGGGCAGGGGGATACGTGGCCATATTATTTTTGGCTACAGGACCCAAAAATGTTATAGGTAGGAAGTCCTATTAATAATTGCTTTGTTTACCATACAACTTCTTCCTGTGGGACTAATTTACAACAAGCCAAGCGTAACATTATACCAATGTGACTTGTTGGGGTCCGGTTAATTCACGATCCTAAATCCTATTGCTTACGTCTTCATTAACCCTTAGATTGCGTCATTTGTTTACGTAAGATAGTACCATGTAGTATTAAGTAGTTTTGTTTTTTTTTAATTATCTTTGTATAGATGCCTATAAATACAATTTTCATGTAACTGCAGCTGTCATAGCATAGATTTATAAGAATGCTAACCGATTTATTACCTACCAGCAGCGCCCCGCCGTTTTACCCCCGAAGACCCGATCTCGCGCTAATATCTGGATACCCTCCTTCGCCAGTCGGTTAAAAAGTAGCACATTATGTGTTAATCTAGATTATACAGCTATCTACATACGGATTTTCATCGCAATCGGTCCAGTAGTTTTTGCGTGAAGGAGTAACAAACACTCCTTTACCTACTTACACACATACTTTCACATTTATATAATAGTCCTCACATCATCTGGGAAGCGATGACGTAGCTCGCTTACCCAGAAGAAACCTTTTCACTCTAGACATGAAGACTCCAAGTTTGTAGCCAACCAGTCTTTCACCACTAATATAAACGAGACTTTGTTTGTCAGAATTGCGTCTAGCCTACCAATATTGATGTCAGACATCTGTAGGCTAGGGTAAACCTAATTGTTGGCGTGGCAATACAGGCCGTGGCGACGCATCACCACGCTATATGATGGAATATATTATGTACTATACGTAGGGAGTCGATGATTCACATCAGCCAGGGGTCCCGTGAATGCTCCCAATTTTTCTAAACAAAATATAAATTTTGAATATACATTTTGAAGTGATTAACGAACCTATGCATAATGTAGGAGTCTACCCAAAGATTTTTTTGATTGGAAGAAATAGTTCGTAAATAAATGATGTAGTTAGGTAGATGTGTGTGTGTGAAATTGTTTTATAAAGCTAAAGGCCGAGATTCCGGTGTGGTCCCCTAACCGAAGTATAAGCTCCCTTTATCTTTATGATGGCAACCCGACCCCGGTCGTAGAGATGCCGATGACGTCACAATCAACCTAATTTTTGTTTAGTTTTGAGGGCAATATGAATAAAGACGTCGGGTTTTTATTTTTATTAGAAATTTCATTCGATTTTGTACTTTAACTTATTTTATTAAAATTTTATATAAGGAAAGCGTTATTAATTTTGAAAGAAATATAATGAATATTTAAAGCTCTTTGGTAAAAGCGAATTTTAAACATATATAAAAAATTTGGTCAAATATCAATTAATTTATTCGATAAAACAGGTAAAATAATATAACGAAATTAAAAAATACCGAATGGGCTCGTCCGGGATTTGAACCCGGGACCTCTCGCACCCGAAGCGAGAATCATACCCCTAGACCAACGAGCCGACGAGAAACGGCTCGAAAATTGTGAACTAATATCGCACGTGTCGCATCACGTACTTCATCTGTGACGTCATTGCTGTCTTAAGCCGCTATTTCATTAGGCAAGTCTTGTATGCAACTTGTAAGCAAATGTGAAGCCACACACGACGTCAAAATATGTCGTACGTAATTTCAACCGTTTGACATCGCATAATATTTGCGTACAAGTTGCATACAACACTTGTACTGCAACTGTACGCAACTTCGAGCTTAGGTTATTCTTCGGGATCGCTGCTTAAAGTACTAACAAATAAAAAGAATGAAGTGCATGTATATTGTATGTATAACCGTTTATATAATCTGCTTCATATTTCAGCACTTGCAGTACTTATATTCTTTCTGTTACAAGTAATGTAGGTAAAACTTAATTAGGTAGGTAATAGTAGGTAGGTATTTACTTTCTATGTAAATAGAAAAAATCGTTAAAAGAATAAGTATGTAAAAGTATAAATGAAAGAAGTAGGTAACTTAAATAACTTAAATGTTTTATATAGAATTTTCATCATAACTTAACACTAAGGTACTTTTATTAGGTATATATTATTTAAAAAACATTATACTTTACTCCTTGAGATTAATTGTTGTAGGTACCTATTGAAATTTATACATAATCGAGATGAGGGTAAAAGCAAATGCTGCTGAAAAGTGTAAACGCTGAAAGTATATGTAGGTACTTACTATTATTAGCACTTCTTAAGCTTTCAAATAGTGTCACATAATTATTGGCATAGAGATCCATCACACAGATCCATCTTACCAATGAAGTATCCCTAAGAAGAACGCTACTTTCATCTAAATCTAAGCTAATAGATAAAGAAGAGAAAACCAGTAGGTGGCCGCTATTACCGATTTCATATCTGAATCGAACGAAAATCACAGCCAATTTTCCCCCACCGACCACTATACAATGTAGGTATAACATATAAAAAGTATTTTGCCAGATATACCCACCGAACAATTTAGAACAATTTACAGATTGCAAGGGAAATAACGGCCATTATGGAGAGCGGTGTGATATCTACAGTTAGCCGTTGTATAGATAATGTAGTGTATAACATGCATGCAGGGGTATAATAACCATTTGTACCTACAGTTGGGCTATGCTTCCACCAGACATGTGCGAGGATGTGTTGTTATAGATGTTTATTAGAGGTAAGTCAGCCTTCTCTTTCTCCTTACAAACCTTGTCGACTGTTTTCTTTCTGGATAAAGACATTAGAGCAAATATGTTTATGCCATAAAACCTATATCTGCCATGCATGACCCTATGTTTTGTTTTCTTTTCTAATTTAATAAAAATAAAATTTGGAAAAATTAGAATACGGAAAAAATTACGTATGGAAATGGTCATGGCTGATATATTGGCTGGCTGATAAGTTTTTTTGGCATAAACAATTTTTTTCTAATGTCCATATCCAGGGAAGAAACAGTCGACTACGTTTGTAAAGTATGTAATGGAGATAAGAGTAGGTATCCTTTTCCTTTAAAAGAACCAATAGAATTGCTTCATTTACCTAGTCTCGCTTCTGGAAACAGCTGGAAACAGCTTAGAGGAGCGAGGTTAAGTAAATGGAGCGATTCTGCCGGTTCTAACAAACCAAACACATCTCCGTGCATCTCTAGTGAAACGCAGCCTACGGTGCCACTCAAGCTACAAGCTGTAGAGTTAAGTACCTCGTACAAAATAAAAAGTGAAAAAATAAAGGCACATTTAAAAAGCATCTGTCCTAGCTCTACAGAGCGCTTGAGATGTTTACTATAAAACGAATAGCTCATCAAAGTATTATTTGTTTATATCGCCATTAAACCCTTCATAAAACTATTTTAACTGATTGCCGTAATGGCGTTTTTTTTAAACCGTTAAAATTGTTTTATTATTATCAGTTAATGGAATTAATTTATACTAACTCAGATTCGAAGCGTAACGAAGCGTCAATCTAAAATTTAACATAGGAAATTGAACCTTAACTCAAATACGTTAACGCACACATATTCCACTGAGATTGGAAACACGTCCGCAACGCTCAGCGAGAATATTTGTGCACCTGCAATTTAACGTTGTTGAGATAAGGGTAAATTTTAGTTTACGTTTCGATTAAGACACTTCGATACGTCTCGTCTCTTAGCTACCAAGAATTGACCCCTAATAAAATCGCTAAATCTATTTCGCTCTAAGAAAGGTGATCGATTAATGAGTTCGCAAGTGACACCCAGGGACACCGCTATAGACAAGGCCATAGTAGAGGAAAAGTGAATGTGGTTGATAGAAGACTTAGGTAAGACAAGTGTAAGGTAATTCTGGCAAAATCACCTCGTGGTGTGGCTCGATGTCGTCTTCAACGGGCGCGTCGGTGGCGCGCCACGGCCGCCCGCTCCTGTCCCACACAACACCACCGTCACTGTCATGGCAACTATGCTTTCATACGCTTTCTCTATTTAACTCATAAGAAAACTATTTTGGAAGTGTTACTCGCGTCCGTGGGGTTTAGCCCTAAGTTGTCCTACATTTGACTCCTGGGGTTGGCGCGTGAATCACGTGGTTATCATAACCCACCGGTTTAAGTTACTAGCTTCAGCGCAGTAAAATTGATATTTTATGTACCTATCTGTATTTATATTATATAATATATATTGTATAGCTATGCCTACTGTAGATAAATGACACTACAATATACTCGTAGCTTCTGTTTTGTAACAAAATGTTTGCTTTCTGAAAAGTTCTCCACATTTTGTAGTGCCATTGTAACTTGTATGTTTGTTCAGTAAGTAATATCGAACTATGAACTAAATAGATTATTCTCGTCACAAATTGATATAACAAAACCCAATTGTTTAATAAGGAAGTAATTTTATATGATTCTCATAACTTTACTAAAATTGCTATTGCAAAAAATGTAATGCAGCAGTAAGTGGAAATAATCAATCACTGCAGAACAGCTGAATCAAATCAGTCAACTCTCACGGTCATTAAAACGGATATAAATTCATTGCAACTTGCAGAAGTACATTATGTAACATGTACATTTTACTTACTGTACTTTCTACATTTTATAATCAATGTTTTACTAATAAAGAAATAATTTACTTAACTTCTACAATAGGATATTCTACAAAAGGCTAAACGTCGATAGCTCTCCGAGTTTACTGACTGTAAATATTAGAGAATACAGGGCAAAAGGCAGTAAAACGACGACGGTGACAATAAATGCGAGTGTTTATATTGCTATAAAGCAATCGATTTCAATACTGAATAAAATTGCTGAGAATTGGCGTGAGGCCAATGAGATGGACTCACGAGACCGGGCCGAGACAAGGGCTCATGGAAAACTGTAGGTTATTTTCACTGTGAAATGTAAAAGAGCGGTCGAAAGCGAACGCTCGACGGGAACTCAGCCTTTGCTTTCGCACTTTAATGGTGCTTTAACGCTTAAGCGTCTTTGTGAGAAGCACCGCCCCGGGGCGGGTGATGACGCTACATTTATTCGTGACTCGTACCCTGCTCATTAGGGTTGTCTCTGACCACTTTGAGTATGTCTAATGGTGTCTTTATATCCTGTCTTGCCTACTTGAAACTTTTAGAGTAAAGAGGTAGCTAGCTGTAAGTGAATGTGTGCTGTTATTAAAGTAACGGTGGTGTCACCTGTATGAATCGTGTGGCGGCAGCCCCAGGCCGGAGTCTTCGGAGGGCGAGCGGTGGTCGGCCACGAGGGGCGCCTCCGCCGGTACCTCCTACAACAATAACCCTCAACCTCACCTCACTGCCCTTACAAAACCGGCCTGCCTATATCTCGTTAATGTAGCCTATTGATAACTTTTTTTAAGTCGTTATAATTTATTGAATGATTATTCAAAACAATGGGGTTCCTAAGTGAGACATACGGTACGGTACAGACAGTAACAACACCAAGAAGCGACAAGCTACCATCGAAAGCGGTCACTAGGGTGGTACTCTTTGTCGAGGCATGCAGGGAGTAGCGCGGCGCGGGCGCGGGTGCACTCACCGGGTCGTGCAGGTCATGCATCGTCGACGACGGCAGCAGGTGCCGCTCTAAGCCGCCGCCACGCTACGGACAAACCGCCACCGTCAACTACACACGCCTTACATCATTTACTCAATACGATACCTTTTGGCAAATCTATCAACTAACATAACGTCACGTAACCTTTTAGCAATCCCAACTTTGCATTTCAATATCACTTATTTAGGTACAAACATGTCACTCTTCTCTACCGAAAGCTACAGAATTTTCGCGTGTTCTACTTTGCTTATCTACGTTTCTAGTGTAAATCGAAATTCCAATATGTTCAGTGCCAATACCTATATTGTAAGCGGTTATTCTGTGAGAAATCTGGCAGAGACGTAGGTAGTCATCGAAATTTAACATCGAGACTCGAGTTTAATTTTGAAAACAATGTTGGAAGTTAATTAACATTCTCGCTCGAAAAGCTGGGTTTCAATATAAATACAAATATCAAAGAGGCAGCTGCATTATGTTGTATTTAGTAATCTGGGAGCGTGTCTTTTGTATCTTAATGTAGATAGAGTTTAGCCGCGCGACACCGCAAGCGCGCGCTGCTCTAGATAATTAAACCACCAGGTGGGCGCAGATAATAAGACGGTATCCGGTATAATGAACTCTAGAAAGTGCCTTTTAACTAACCAACATTACCGGAATCCTCTCACGACAAAAATGAAGAGCTTTTTCGGGTAAATTGCCAAGGGACTCGCGAGTCCTTATAAGTATGCGCACTTGTTCACCTTGAGTTTCAATAACTAGGTCGCGTTAGGTTCTTTTATCTTCGTAAATTCACTTTACATTTCGAATTCCTTTTATATTTTCTCGTAATCATAGTATGTTAGTACGTACGTATCGTTTGTGTAGGACTCACCTTTATGTGATGGTCGATGACTCCATCATCAGGCCTTCTGTAGACTAATTCGTCGAACCGTGGCCTATCTTCGGGCAGCATGAACTCTCTGATCTCCGTCAACAGTGTGTACTGAAATCGAAATCATTCATTAGACTTTCACGATTAATACATTAGTAAAGGCTTCCTATATTTATATATGTATTATGAGTCCAATATGTCTATAACTCTGACGTAACCCTTAAAAAGTTTATAGTTAGTCATCGTTTAAAGTAAGGGGAAAAATGTGTGTCCCATTCGCATTTTTACATATGAAAAAGTTGCATCCGTCATACAAGTACTTATGTCGGACGAGAAATATAAATATCGAAGGTCAAATAAACATCTATGAAAAGAGGAGAGGCATGTGTATGAACACTCAATGTGTACGAACAAAACAACAGGTCTATTTATCTAAAAATCTCATTAAGAAAGAATCTTATTATTTAAGAACTATCTTATTCTATCAGTTTCGTCTGTGCTGCCAACAGTTTAATTGGAAAACTGTCTGCGGTTAAATCGCAAAGCTGAGCAATTCCGTCGTTCGTTTCCCACACGAGACCACATAATCAGAAAATAGGAACGTAAATATTCCAGCTACCTATAAGCTCTACTATCTGTTTTTGTCATTTTCTTTGTTGAGCTTTATCGATTTTCATAGAACTAGATTGCCCGCCCGCCTTATCCGGCTAGAGACCGGTAGGTAATCCATCGAGAAGCTAGTTCGACAGGAAATGAAATCTACATTCGTGATATCCAATACAAAATACTCGGCTATTTCATGAATCAAGAATTTTCTGAAAACTGTTTGCTACTAACCGAAAAATACGTTTAGCTACAGAAATAGAAAGCATAACTTGTGGTTTGTTGTATTGAATAAGTCAAAACCGCAACATAGGTATAGGTAGGTAAAGTATGTGTTATTCTAGACTTAGGTTGATTGATAGGCGTGGGTAAAAAATATGATCAACCATTCAGACGTGTTACATGGACCATACATTTTCAAAATTCATTACCAGGGCGACTCGTTACGTCTCATTAAATACCTCTCCTCAACTCGGGTAAGGCAAAAATAGGAAAGGTAGAGAGAGCTATAGGTACGAACCTAAAAAGTAGGTAAACATCAGTTTTGTGCTGACATTAATCCTACGATCCAAGTTTATATTACGACATGATTGATTACGATTCATAAAGTAGGCTTTAGGCTTTAGTCTAGGCAGCTACCTAATCCCTACCTATTTAATGCTAAGTCTTATAAGACAGAGTATATAATAGATAGGTACTTAGCTGGGGTTATTCAGTCCTAATGAAGCAATAATAAGATGGAGATCTAGTCTTTTTGTTTAGAAATACATATATATTATTTACATACCTAACTACATACGTATGGAACTAAATATACATTTTATATTTGGTAAAGTGGAAAAAGGAGAAAAGGTTTTTGTCAATATATGTGTTCAAAGTAAAATATATAGATAAATAAACTGTGATAAAACGTTATTATATAAAATGAAAATGATAATCACTGTGTGACCGCAATGCGCAGACAAGTTCCGACGATTGTAACGGACAGTTGGGCGGTTGATTTGGACTTGGGACGACTGCCAGTTTATCAATCACAATATAGTTTTCCTACTAATTAAACACACTTTCTCTGGAGTCCAGTAATATCATTTCTAGTCTTCCACACGTAGTCTCATGCTTTAGCTAGACACAATGACACAACTTATAATAAATTAAGTATAAGAATTCCGTAAGTACCTACTAGGTATCTTAACAGATGTAACAAAAATATACCTATCCTAAGTAATTGGTCAATCATTTTTGAGAAGTTCTAATTCCATTGTACGCCGGAATTGCAATCACATATCTTGGGAAGGTGATAACAAGCGAGAAGTTACAGCTACAGTAAACGGTTTTAAAATCTCTAAGATTTTACCTTCTGCGGCGTATTGAGCATTTCTCTCAGCATCGTGAGAAAGGCATCGGGGGTAAGTCTCCGCGCTGCGTACTCCTCCATGTGGTACGCCAGTTCGGGCAGGTCGCCCTGCGATAACAAGGACCGCGCTTTCTGCTCCACTGCTACTGATGCCGCTCCACGTCTCTTGCCCCAACCGCTTATTCTGAGCAAACATACCGGACACTAAAGCGTGAGAAAGTGAGAGCTAGTCGAGTCCCTTGCGTTACATACAGTAGGTGTATCAGCAAAAGATAACGATGATAACGATTTCTCTTTTAAGAAAATATGCAGTACCTATAGGTACACAACTTCAGGTTATTCATAAGCCAACTGGCGGATCTCGTGCTTATTAAAATAACATTAGGGTTACACACAATAACAGTTCCCCGGCACGGTATCTCCGCGTTCGACTACAATACACCAAGGCGTCCGAGGAATAGGATGTGTTTTAGCGGGTAAACAGCTGGTAACCCACTACCATGTATTGAACTGACAAGCATAATAGGGTTGTAAAAATTATGTGGAGAATATTAAAACTTCAGGTCTCCACAGATTTTTTATGAAATTTCGACATTTTTCTCTTAGCATACATAAGCCAACATACCTAATAGGTATTCCTAAAACAGACACATATATCACACCCGGCTGTAGAAAACATAAAAGTTGAAATAAATACAATTCACTCAGAAAATGTCCCGCGACGTAAACTTTATTGCATCCAGTAGAATAATAAAACCACGTTACAGTCCCTATACTGCGCGGTGTCCAGTACGACCAGACTGATTTACATTAGGTATTTTAAGTATAAAAAGTGTCGCTTGATCTCAAGGGATTAGTATAGACAATTGATAATTTTTACAATTGATTGAACTTTCTCCATGTTTTGTACCCGAATGCGAGAGGATTATAGTTTTGACGGTACAGATTATAATGATGTCGCCATCGTCCTAGACTGTACTTATATTACAGCTTCTTTTTTTCTTCTTGTAGATCGTATTCGTGTTTCCACTTGGAATTTTCAGATCGCCCTAGTGTAGACCTATAACTTAACCCAACGACTAATATCAGACATAACAATCAGTACCAACTGCTTAGTGTGTTTTCCGAAGCACAGCGTTTCGGTAGATTCTTACGCATTTGGCGTTAAGTCTAGATGTAGTCGAAAAGACTGTATCAAATGTGTACTTTTGAGACACATACCTGGGTACATTTTGAACTTCCCTCTGCTGATCGCCTCCGTACGCGGTGCAGGCGTGGGGTACTTTGCCCACGTCCTTCACTAACAGCGACATCCTCTTGTGGTACTTGAGCTGCGCTACAGCCTCGTCGTGCGTCACTTCGACGAACGACTGGCCGTTCACTTCTAATATCTGGTCACCAACCTGGTTACAATATTTAATTACGTTCTAAAAAGTGATCTGTGAACATTCTAACCTAAACGGTAGGTATATATTTTAAACCTTCTCCATGACAAGCGAATATTTGTACCTTTATAAATTTCCTTTACAGATTTGCTATGATATCTTTTCTTTTCAAGAAAGTATACGAGTAAAGTTGCTATAATGAAAGGCTGAAGTGAAGTGGCACTCGAAATAATTTAAAATTCTAATTACTTTCTTGAAATAGCACCCGCGGCGTGATCTTACATTACTGCAGGTTGGAATTGTGTGCTTAATGGCAAAGCGAATATGAAAATTACTTTAAATAGAGAGCCATTAAGGAGCTTTAAAATGGAGGTCGGAACGCAATGCAAAAGTTTTATACGAGCCGAATTTACAATGAGATCATAACTCTGCCGTCTTGAATTTATATGCACTGTAGTAAAAGAAAAATTATTATTTTAAATTGAGACTTATTCACAGCATCGTTTCGAAAGAATGTTGTGTGACATAAACGCGATTTTAGAGGCAAAGGAATGTGCGATTTTGTCTCGTGTCGCCTGCCCTGCACGAGACAATATTTAGTACTATTTTTTTTAATTTTTGAAGTAGATTTATCAGAGCAATTATCCAAGTTTCCCGGTGAAAGTACGAGACTTACGAGTAACGGATACGGTATGCAGCAGGCGGTTCTAATCTCAACTTTAAACACTATAAATTCTCCGATACACCTCCGCCGGCACTTCGCAATAAGAAAATGTAATAGGTATTTAATATTTGGCATGCTTCCATAAATTACGAGTAAGTGTCGGGCCTGGCTAATAAATATCCTTTAGGATTTCAAGTAGCCTAATATTAGACCTTGGTTAGGATATAAAACGACTATGTTTATGATGTTATATTGCGAAGACTTCATTTTCATAACTGCTTTTATTATGCTTATAATGTAAATGTGTGTAAACGTCGCTCGTAGCAACGAGCTCGTAGCGATATAGTAATACGATTCTTCTTACCTACTTGTTCTTCTAAACATAAGTACCTACATTGTATGCTTTTCACATTAACTTTGATTAGGAAAATGAATGCAGTTGCAGTTTCACAAGTTTAATAGACGCCAAACTAGGAACTTAGGTACTTGCACAAGTAGCCTTATCGTTCCTCGGAAAGTTTACCTGGGGTATATACTCGTGTAATACAAGACACATATCTAACTAGACCTATTCGTATTCTGTCCAAGGTGTTTTAAGAATATATCCAAGTGTAAGAGTGAGTAAGTATTAAATGATAAGAGAAGTTCGTTAGTTCTTAGCTAAGTTTAACAGAAGGCAAACTAGAAATTTACTTGTACACTAAGGCTGAGATTCATAAACCGCACTACGCCTTTACTTTGTAAGAAAGTCGCACTTTGGCTCAAAATAATGTTTCATAGTCATGCTAAGGACGGTCTTTACTTCGAGAAACCCTGCTTTGCTTCGTAAAGTACTAGTCCACAATATCGTCGACTTTCGTCTCAAAGTAAAGTTTGAATTATTATACTACTAATTTTAATAGTCTTGTGACTAGTGCAAAATTTAGAGTTTATTGGTATATTCAATCTGGTTGTATTATGCACTCATAAACGGCAATGTCATTTCTGTGAAATAGGTACTACATGGGTACTCTACAGTCACTCTACTGTGCTTGTTGTGTATTTGTTTTAGCTGCTTTATTTTGACGCCAATATTATCGATACGATTGAGTCTTTGCTCAATGTTTTCGATATTGTCCATTGTGTTAGCAGCAAGTTATCGTGTAATCCAAGAATACGGTGTCCGGGGATGGTAGCCAAGTCGTTAATAATATAAAATTCAATATAGCAAGAGCAAGGGAAAAGAAAAGCAAAAACGTAAATAGTTTTGACATTTAACAATGACAGTAAACAGGTTATCCAAAATTACGTTTCTTTTTACTACAATATTTCAGTAACGGCATTTGTGAAATTATTATATATTAGAGATAGTCGCGACGCAGCTGACAAACATTTTTATTTGATAATGTATACAAATTATTTTATTTGTAAGAAAATTGTATGATTAGTTATTAATTTACCAATGTTGAATAATATAAAATTTGCGTAGAACGTATTACTGTCGTGGTTTACTTTGGCTTTACTTTACTACAGCGCAAAGCCGCTCTATCTAAAGTAAAGTTCGAGTGACGTCTATGAAATTGAAATCGGCCATAGTAAACTTCGAGATTTGAAAGCATGCTTTGCGAAAACTACTTTGATGCGAAGTAAAGTTCTGTTTATGAATCTCAGCCTAAGGCTGAGATTCATAAACCGCACTACGCCTTTACTTTGTAAGAAAGTCGCACTTTGGCTCAAAATAATGTTTCATAGTCATGCTAAGGACGGTCTTTACTTCGAGAAACCCTGCTTTGCTTCGTAAAGTACTAGTCCACAATATCGTCGACTTTCGTCTCAAAGTAAAGTTTGAATTATTATACTACTAATTTTAATAATCTTGTGACTAGTGCAAAATTTAGAGTTTACTGGTATATTCAATCTGGTTGTATTATGCACTCATAAACGGCAATGTCATTTCTGTGAAATAGTTACTACATGGGTACTCTATTATACAGTCACTCTACTGTGCTTGTTGTGTATTTGTTTTAGCTGCTTTATTTTGACGCCAATATTATCGATACGATTGAGTCTTTGCTCAATGTTTTCGATATTGTCCATTGTGTTAACAGCAAGTTATCGTGTAATCTAAGAATACGGTGTCCGGGGATGGTAGCCAAGTCGTTCATAATATAAAATTCAATATAGCAAGAGCAAGGGAAAAGAAAAGCAAAAACGTAAATAGTTTTGACATTTAACAACGACAGTAAACAGGTTATACAAAAATTACGTTTCTTTTTACTACAATATTTCAGTAACGGCATTTGTGAAATTATTATATATTATAGATAGTCGCGACGCAGCTGACAAACATTTTTATTTGATAATGTATACAAATTATTTTATTTGTAAGAAAATTGTATGATTAGTTATTAATTTACTAATGTTGAATAATATAAAATTTGCGTAGAACGTATTACTGTCGTGGTTTACTTTGGCTTTACTTTAGGTACTACAGCGCAAAGCCGCTCTATCTAAAGTAAAGTTCGAGTGACGACTATGAAATTGAAATCGGCCATAGTAAACTTCGAGATTTGAAAGCATGCTTTGCGAAAACTATTTTGATGCGAAGTAAAGTTCTGTTTATGAATCTCAGCCTAAGTCTTATCGTTTCACGCAAAGTTAACCTGGAGTATACTCGTATAATGTTAGACATGTATATCTAACTAACTATGATCTTATTCATTTAATAATCATTCTATTCATTATTTATTTATTAGAAATATTTTTAATTAACTGAGTAGGCAGGTAGCAAATATAATAAGACGTTAGCGAAAGTGACTAAACATTACTTAGCTAAGGCCTCTAATGGCCACACACATTTCATTACGCGCTGGCAGCTATCGACTTGTCTATCTGTCTCATATGGGTTAACTACGCCTTGTACGACCGTCGATGTAGTGACCGTCGATATTATGAACTAGACCCTTCCGAAACACCCACTCATGTAATATGGGTTTTAAAGTCATCATACATTTTGATGTATGAGACTTTAAAACCGATATTTGTCGGCGAACTGTAATTTATCAAGTCTCAAGTCCTTTAAGCATAATTTGTGTAGATTGTTTTTTTTATAGCTGCAGAAAACTATAATACCATGACTCGAACCCTCACAGTATGAAATGAAAGAACTTAGGTAATAAAAGCGATAATAAAATATATTATCATTAGGTATCTAAAGGTATTATTCCTAATGTGGCACAATAGAATAGGTAAAATATAATTGTATTCGTGAACGAGAAAAGCTTTCGCAATCCTGACGCCTGACATACGAGGAATATAATAGAGATCTGTCTGACCTTCAACTGACGCCTGACGTCTGATTTTCTGATAAATCTACGAGATTGGATCCGGATATTGAAGTGTCGTTAGGACCTGAGAGAGAGTTGCAAAATAATGAGCTAAGACAGCTGGGAAATATTTCGGTAAATACAATATTTTACTGGTAACCAAACATATTGAATTTCTGTCGGAATAATACTTGTTCGAAACTTGTTACTAAAAATAACATTTTTTCATATGGCGCGTAGGTACACAATACAGTTACGGGACGCTTTTAATATCAAATTTTAACGACTTCTTTTGAAAAAGTTGTATTCAAAAATTTAATAAAACTCATGTCTGTACACTGTGTATATAAGTAACACAGGAGAGGGAGTTATAAAGCCCCAGCAGGTTGAAGATATTGTGGATGGAGATATCACTATAAACTACTGTTTTATCGTAGTATTTATTTTTAGGTGACGCGCTAATTTAAGAAACAACTAAACTTTTTTTTTAATTATGCTGTAAAAAGGCTGCAAGAAATATACGTCTCGCTGCCCTATTGCAATTTATGCGAAATCTATAGTAACGAAAAGGGAAATGGACGACCGACCTTAAAATAATGAAGACAAATAAGTTACAATAAGATTACTAGTTTATGATTACTAATAAAAACAAACTGTAATACATCCGTTTGCACAGACAAAATAGTGCCATCTTATATAGTCATTCCCCTTATCTGTGTCCATATACCAGATTCAAAGCAGAGCCCTGTCCAATTTTTTGGAAGTTTTGGAAGTTGGTAATTGCAAAAATATCAAAATTTGTTGAATCGTTTTCGAAAAAAAGACAATTAATTGTAGAATAGATGCCTTGTTCGAATTTTACCACTAAATGTTAGAATAAACTGACTTACCATTAGACCAGCTCTGTCTGCCACCGAGTCCTTGTCGACTCCCGTAATGTAGATACCGAGGTTGTACTCCAGACCACCTCGGATCATCAGTCCTAACGATTGACCCGGTTCTATGCAAAGATCCACCTACGAAGAAATTTCAAGTTTAAAAACAACATTTCCCTTTTCGTTTATAATTAATTAACTACATACCTTATTTGTGTTCTATTATCTAGCCTTTTTGTTACATCGCACCTAACGTAAAGACTTCATGGGTGTTCCCCACATAAATAAATAAATCAATTTTGTGAACGACACACAGCGCCATCTAGCCTCATGGCAGCTACTAAGCTTGTGTTACGGTGACTAGACAACGAATATAATACTTATATTTATTTCTCTTTTGTAAATACATACATAGAGACACCCAGACCAGAAACAAATATTTATTTTTAAGCATAAATACCTGTTTCCGACAGGAATCCTCAACCTTCTGCATTGCAGTCGGGCATTCACCCGACACGCCAAAGAGATCGTCAATGTTTCATTATGAAATATCTATGCTAGTTTTATAATTCACAGTTCACGATAGACCCCTTTGAGCAGCAGTAAAAAAATACGTAGGTACCTACGAATACAACAACAGTCTCCAAGGATTTCCACATGAAAAGTATTCATATACCTACCTACCCTTGTAGGTATCAAGCTAGGAGAACCTTTACATCAATGTAAATGTAAGATAAAATAAAAATATCTTTTCACAAATAGTAAATAAACACATTATCATAAATTTCAATATACCTCTACGTTCGTGTCGAGTATTAGAACATGTTTTTCATTTTTATCGACATCATTCATCTCTTCTATCTGCAGATGAATTTTACAAATAAAGATTAATGTTGCTGAATTTTCAATCAAAAACCGCAGCCATAAATCAATATCGACCGGCTAAGCGATTTCATTCATGAAATAATATTGCTTGATGATGTCAGAGGGTGAACGAGGGTGCAGGCGGCTTCTCCCTCATTACAACCGCTAACGACACAGTTTACTGGCCAATGGGCTACAATTAGCATTCTATCACTCTGTCCCTCCCATTTCCCCTCGTCCCCGACCACGGTTGCACTCGTAAACTATTTACTGCCCAGAAATTGAGCGTAAAAATTTATATCCCTATAAAGTCATTTCCCCGGGCAACGTGAACCATTCACCTTGGATGACTAGAATGTTTACATGAACATACAAAGTTCTCTTTTCAATAAGACGAACATACAAAGCCTTTTGTGCCTCTATCGATTTCGTAATTCAATTGGATCAAACGAGTCGATCATTGATTCGGTTCTGAGGCATATTTACTCACATTCATAACCCTCGAATGATAAAATTGTGTCATGCTTATTCGCGCATATTTATGATTGTTGAATTTTATGACGGAAAAAGGTACATTACAAACGAGAATATACAGCTTTCGTCAGAAGAAGTCTACGAAGACTTATTCGTCGTCAATACCAATATTATAAAGAAGTAACGTTGGTTTGTATATTGGGGGTAATCTCCGAAACTACTGGACCGATTTCAAAAATTCTTTCTGCAATAGAAAGCTTCATTATCAGGGAGTTACATAGACAGACATAATTATACGATTTTAAACTTACATGGTTGTTTTCACTACAAATATTATTACATAACGGGGTATTTACCATGTTTTAACATGGTACTTAATAATATAATTAATTTGTAAAAAAAAAAGATCCGTAAGAATTTTGCAATATTGTAACCAAGAGTAGAAAACTCGAAATAAATATTGGCGTAGTAGAGTAGGGTAGGGTAGTAGTAGTATAAGATTAAAAGTGTGTGTCAACTTACTCTTCTTATAGAGCGGTCTTTACTAGCCGAGCGCACTGGACGCGCGTTGGGCGGTGAAGCCGGACGGCCGTAGCGGTCCATCCAGGAACACGTCGGCCGACCCACCAGGGCGCCCGCCGTCCGCACCGCCATCGTCAGCTGCCGACAGGACTTTAACATCTGGACAATACAGAAAAATATGTATACGTCTTGAACAAATTGGCACGACAAACGCCTGATTTAAACAATATTCAAATTAAAAAAATAAATAGTTTATGTAATAGATATGCAGAGATAAGAGTTGAACATCAACCTCAAAGAAGCTGACCAGATTGTAGTATTGAAAACTTAGCCGGCCCTAAGGTGGATCCATCCACACGGCAGTTAGATGGTAACATTACGTAACTAACTCTAACTTTTGTGCCTACTTAATACTATTTGTAAAATATTAACATTGTGTAAAAATAATACAGCAACATTATAATAAATCACTTTTATTTTCGCTTGTTGCTCAGTAACACTTGCAAACGTTGTTCTACACTACACAAAGTAGGTAACTGCGGTGTGGGTTGGATGCACCACCTATAATGCACCTTTATCGGAAAACCATACGACACAAATGCACTAATATGTGTGTGTGCAAATGGATAGGTACTTAAAGAACAAAGATCTATTTCAAGTGTTATTGTTCAAATGCTATTACTCTAGAATACCAGGAAAATGTACCAAATTAGGTATTTTTCTTTGACAACATTATAAAATATTGTCCATAAATAAAAAGGGGTCAGTAATAATTCAGCGAGAGTGATAAAATCGTGTCAGCTCAAGATATTGGGAGTGATACAAGACGACAGCCTGGCGACATTCGGCTAGCCGGCGTGGCGCTTTCACTTCTATCATAGCTGTTTATCTATTTGGAAATATTTTCTAGCTAAACTTGTAAAACTAGAATATTGGCAAGTATGTACCTACGACAAATAAAGGCTGCTTTCGTCTGTACGTAGGTACTTGTTATAATAATAAAGGACGAAAGGACAAAAAGTCTGTACCGCACTTAGGGTTCGTTCGACCAAACTAGAATAAGCAATGAATAACAATTCTCCGCATAAGTAGTCATTTTTCGATCGACAGCTCGAGAGTCTCTCGAACAAAAAACTATTTATGCGTAGAATTGCTATTCCTTGCTCATTCTAGTTTGGTCGAATCAGTACCGTAGAGACTCGGACTTCTGTTCCGAAGAGGACGGCGTTCGAATCTCGGGATGATGCAATCTCTTTGTTGATTTAAAGATTTTGTCGAAGACATCGAGTTTTTAAATTATATAGGTAGGTAGGTATATGCGTTACCATTTCAATGGGCTTACAAGAAAGCGTGTCTACGTTGACATTTTATAGGAAAACAGGCACAAAACAAGTATCTACAACGGTGTTCTACAAAAAGTTCGAGTGAATGTCAGGAAGCGAGGCCGTAAATCAAGCTATATCGCTCGAGGCCCGAGGGAAGTAAAACTCGCTTCGTCTGCAGACATAGGTCGCCGTTTACCTGACCCGCAAAAATACCTACTGGATTATATTTAGCAACGTAAGTTCATAACCTTTGCATGGCAACGAAAACAAACGCTGAGAAGGTTTTTTTTATTTATTAACGACAAAATCCAGAGCAAATCTTAAAGCTAACCTCAGGCCGTATTCAGAAAGAAAGCTGGAAACTTATAAGCGCTTACCAGCGCTTGATAGCGCTGGTGACCCGCGCAGGAAAATGTATGAACCCGCGCCGATAAGCACTGATCGGTGCCGACAAGTTTCGACAAGCTTCAACACGCGCTGGTCAGCGCTGGGCTGCTGACGTCAAATCATCGTCCGATTAGTCCGACATTTTGCTTGGTCTGCCTCAACCGGCTTCCTTTGTTTTTTTTTTTTAATTTATTTTAATCAGAAAAGAATACACATATAAACTTAATCTAAACTCCCGCCAAACTGACGAGCAGTTTGTTGGCGAGTAAAACGCTAAACTTACACTTTTTTATGTGCATTACTTTACTTATAAAATATAATCTAGAACGAACCAGCGCTGTCAAGCGCTGGTAAGCGCTTATAAGTTTCCAGCTTTCTTTCTGAATACGCCCTAAGGTTTTAACGCTAAGAGAAAAAACTAAACATGGTGCAGTGTTAGCAAAGGTTTATTTGTATCCCTCTGTAGTACTAGTTGGCGTTATGATTACAATAATAGTTAAGATTTGTCCCGTGAGCCCGTGACAAATACGAGTACCAGTAACAGAAATTGTTTTTTTTTGCGTTCAGGTAATTCGATTTGGACAGATCTGCAAAACTCTTTATTATTCAATAAAAACCGGCCCAGTGCAAGCAGGACTCGTCACGAAGGGTTCCGTGGCATTATCACAAAAAAAAAACACGTTATCTGGGAAACCCACTTAAGAGGAGTATATACGCCAACGACCTTGAAACTGAAAATCCCTGTCGGGCTCATCGAAAATTGTTGATTATTTCATGACGGAATGTCGTAGAACTTTTTTTTGTGCACAGATTGTAGGTGACATTGTTTCCTACATTTTGGTGTAGTTTTAAGACAAGAACCTCCTATTGGTGCAAAGCCTATCCAAATTTTAGAAAAAAAATGTCTGATTTGACTAAAATGTCGATACGTTTCGACATATTTGTATGGAAACTGCACTAAAATATCGGAAACAATGTCGCCTACAAACTGTACACAAAAAAAAGTTCTACGACATTCCGTCATGAAATAATCAACAATTTTCGATGCGCCCGACATGGATTTTCAGTTTTTCAGAATAGGGCCCTTAAATATTAATTTTATTTTGTTTTCAATTACCTATCAGCTATTGGTTCAAGTGATAGGTACAGCGTGACAAACAGATAGACGTACGGTTGAGTCTTAGTAATAGGGTCCCGCTTTGGGTACCTTTAAAACTACTTTTTTAATTGTGAAATTAAAAAATCTATAGACTGAGTTTAACAAAACAAACGTTGTAGATAAAGTTTCAATGAAAGGAAATGAAATTTGATGTAAGAGGCGGAGAATATCCCAAGTTTCCTTTGTTCGTAACAAACGTAACCTCGTAAAGTTTATCCTTGATACCATCAATACTATTATTATTCATGCAATTGATCGAGTCTGCAGCTCGTTCATTGTTGCCAATCCAAACTCAGCGTACTTAATTAACAATTCGAATGAAAATCTGATACAGAACTGCGGTGATTTTCCACTGTCAAATTTTCGATTGACTGGCTAACAAATAGGTATTCATCGTACAGAGACAGAATATCAAATATGTGTACAAAATAGACACAATATCTGTTGCTCTACACTTTTCAACGTTTTTCAGTTAGAAATAATTATTGTACCAAATTGCATACCACCACAATGTAGCCGCAAAGAAGTGGGAATAGCACCATTTTTCCCCGTTGCAGGTGTGTCTTTCATTATCGACGATTAGTATAGCGAGTGAGTACAAATGACTAAGACAACATTACCATGAATACCTAGCTCGTATAGGTATACTTAAGGCATACTTTAATTTTATTGATGTATCTACTTTTTCTCATTTGAGCGATGTTCCAAATTATTTGGGGTAGGAAGAGTAGCTATTTTTACGGCCCGCCTGACACCAACTCTTTTACGAATGAAGCAGTTTTCTCCCCCAGATCCGCCTTAGTCGCCTTTAACGACACACAAGGGAAGATAATCCTATTCTGACATGGCGCTATAGAATATAGAAGTTCCTACTGCTCACGACAATCAGTTATAGACAGATCATGTCCCCAAACGCTAATGTTCGGTTCTCTTAAGGAGAGCTCCCTCGTGCTTAAGTGCCACTACCTGCCACCGGAAGGTGCTCTTGGGAGTGGCCTGATGGCACACCGGACCCCGCCTGCAAGTGTAAATGTTGGCCGCCAAGTAGGGACGCTATAACATATAGCATTGTTAGGTTAGTTGTATCAAGGGTTACTTACGGCAATCAAAAAGTCCTTAGTTTGCATTAAAATGTAATCAGCTTACAATAAATGTAAGCAATGTGTTATAAATCTCCACTAAACATCCTACGTGTTTACAGTTAGTTAGTATTTGGTAGGTACTGTGCATTCATAGCAACCAGCGACGTCGTTAAAATACCACGGAATAACTAAAATGCATTAACAGCGACTGCCATTAACCTTATATCAAAAAAGCAACAGCATAAACTGAAAGCTCGCTCCGTCCGAATCTAGTTAGCGCTAACTCTGCCCAGTCACGAATACATCGCACAGGTCAATATTTTCACTCAAGCTGCGCTCTGTGGCTTTACTCAACTAATTCGGATCCATTCTTAGTCTATTCTGTGGTTATGTCACGCTACGGCGATAATCAGTGTATGTATAACCTTATGTTATTGCTATTAGATCCGAAGAAAAAGACAACTCAACAGTTTATGAAAAAAGCGTCATATTTTAAATTTTTAATCCATCTATCTTTTGTTAGATTTAGTAGTTTTTACATTTTAAAGTATAGTTATTTTGATTTTAAATTGAATGATTTTGATTGTTAACTTTTGGACTATTAACAATTGACTAGTCTGCCAGATTTAATGGAAGAACAGAATCTTCTAATGCAAGTATAGTATATATACTTATTAGAAATTTCCTATACTTAATTATGTAATCTTTTGTGAATGAAAAATGATTTAAAATTTTCAACCTTTCATCCGGAGATATTAGCTTTGAGAAGCACCTTTACCAACTGTATTCAACCAGCCTTTGAGCCTTTACCAAACATTATCAATAGACTGCTTTTGCAATTCCAATTCGCAATCGACTTCCATGAAACTTAAACTGACCTAGATTGTCTTTTTATTCAAAAAAGAAATTTGGATGCTTTTTGGATGTTCGTTTATAGTTGTTTCTAAATTAGATTTCTTATTTATGTACTAAAACTGCAATCTTTAAATCTTGTAGGCCCAGGTTAGTCTTTAGAAACACTTTTCTGTCGAACTATACCTTCCATTGTTTGACATGGAACCACAGTTTACCTAATAGTTGGCGTCTCGGCGCAGGCGCTTAGAACTGAGCAATTTGTGGCATAGCGTCACTTTTTTTAGGTATTTTAGAATCCGAGCATAGCGAGAACAAATCTTAGCGAAACTAACCCGAAACACTTCCTCAACGTACTCTCAGGGGACATCTAGGGAACGCGTAGAGGTATGCGCTCCTTTACATTATAAAAAAAACATTTGTTTTTCACTATCGGATTGTTAGGCTCAACAAACTCAACATGCATTGAATAATTGCGGCAGAGGCGCGTCGCCGTATCATCGCGAAATGTGACTATCACGTACCTATTCTGTCTTTTTTTCTAAGCCTGTACCTATTTCGATAGGATTCTCAGCAAAGTAAAATTTTGTTGTAGATATTTATTATCAATATTTATTTGCGATGACGATGCGCCACCGACGAGTCATCATCGCTAAGCTTTAACTTTTATGCCTGTACCTATTTAGATAGAACTTTCGACAAAGTAAAAATTACATGTCGTAGGTATTCATTTTCATTATAAATTTGCACTAAACTTAACAAAAAGAAGGTGTATTTATACAGGGTGTCCGGAGACCAGTGGATATCCCTGAACGGGCGGCTGGCGGGAAAGGGTTGGCCGCCCAGAATACGTTTTTTTTTTCTATCTCAAACGGTTCGAGCTGTACGTCACTTTTTAGTAAAAATTGAAAAATATCTACTTTTTTGCACATATCGGGGTATCACGTCCACATTTTTTTTTCGCTTCTTTTGTTCTTTTAAACACCCCCAGTAAAAAAAATCAAGTGGATTCAGGTCAGGCGAACGTGGAGGCCACAATATTGGACCTAATTGGCCAATTCATCTTCTTGGATAACTTTCATTTAAATAGTTTTTCACTCGCACGGCATAATGTGCGATGAGTCAACGTGCAAAAGAGATGGCTACCTAAACTTGTACAATTTGCACAGCTGGCAGCTAACCAACCCAAGATTAGCCAGGGAAGACCGATCACAGTACCAATTTAAAATTAACTATTGGACCATTATTTTAAATGGCCAAATTATTGTCCCTTTCGAATAGCAAGGCAACCTAAACAGGGCCAACAATTTACACTTTCTCTAAAACGAACTCCCGAGACTACTCCGATCCGGCGAAGAATGTGGCTTCAAAATGACGGCTGTCCTGCACATTATGCCGTGCGAGTGAGAAACTATTTAAATGAAAGTTATCCGAGAAGATGGATTGGCCAATAAGGTCCAATATTGTGGCCTCCACGTTCGCCTGATCTGAATCCGCTTGATTTTTTTTACTTTTTTTTACTTTTTTGTACAATACTTGTTTCAACTTTTTCATGTAAGATAGTACCTTCGATGCATTCAATCAAAGCACTAGCTTAGTAACTTATGACAAAAAGTTATTAGTATAATACTGTTTTAGAATCCTTATGAAATAGGCAATTTTTTTCAATAGTCGTCCAGACAAGTTTCATACATTTTTTTTACACCACAGATGCTCAAACTAAGCAGAAAGTAAAGTTTATAAAACTAAATCTATCTTTGGGGACATCCTGTAAGTTACTAACTATAGTATTAAAAAAAAATAAGGTGATTTTCAAACATCAATATTAGTGAACACATGGCGAAAAAAAAAACAATGCTATCGCTTAATCTGTGGACGTGATACCCCGAAATGTGCAAAAAAGTAGACATTTTTCAATTTTGACTAAAAAGTGACGTACAGCTCGAACTGTTTGAGATAGAAAAAAAAAACGTATTCTGGGCGGCCAACCCTTCCCCGCCAGCCGCCCGTTCAGGGATATCCACTGGTCTCCGGACACCCTGTATATTATATATGCCTATTTTCCCACAGAATTGGACCATAGCCGTTCGTATCGCCTGGACTGACTGCTGTTATTTACCTACATTTTTCCGACGTGGCGTGGGTCGAACTGACTCCTTCATACCCCACAGCGGAAATAGACATGTCTGGCTCACGTGTCCGGTTGTCATTTCCAACCAGCCATTTTCAATAGCTGAGCACGGCATTATTCCGCTCAATTCGTTAATACCAGGAAATTACTAAATATCAAAAAGATTAAATATCTACTACCTTTAGTTAGGACAACAAATATTCTAAACTAGGTAGGTACATAGATAACTTTTTGTTAAGTAGTACAAATTCGTTCAGTTTGTGTGACTGAAATATTTCGGATGATAGTTCTTTATTCAGGGCATAGTTGATTAGGTACTGAGAGTGCAGCTTGTACTTCATCTAAATGGTATTATTATAAGTAGCAGCGTCCTATAAGTTCACCGCGTATTTCCACGCCCCGCGGAAATATTGTGATAAAAAGTGGCAAATGTGTAGTGGTTGCGTGAAGGAGCAACAAACACATTCACACACACAGAAACTTTCACCTTTATAATATTAGTGGGACGTAGGATAAAGGAGGAAGGATTCAATTCGTAAAATTGCAACAGAAACACAATAAAAGTAGAACAGTAGGTACTTGTAACAGACCAAATAACCTACAACGTCTACGTGCACTGCAAAACAATCTGGACATTTTCATAAAACGCTTATATAGGTTTCCACTTACATCCCGAATTTGCTTTTTTAATTAAATTATTATTTGCAAAACCTAAAACGTGACTTGACTTTGTTTTGCTTATTCAAATGGAAGTTCTCGTTGCAAATGAGGCTAATATCACTAACTAAACGAAATATAGCTTTCCTGTTTTTATTTGCAATTTTCTTTTCGTAATAATAAATGAAGTTGAAAAAATAATTTGTACAAAGATACTGGGGGCGGAGATCCATTTTTCCTCATCCTTACTCGGAAACAGCGCGGATCTACCATAAAGTTATACAACACTTACTTCCCATCCTAATTATTCTAACAGAAAGAAATGGTTATAGGTTCCGATATGATCATGAAAAGTCAAGTTGGCAGTTATGGCTTATCCTCGTTGGTCATATTTATATATAACTAGCTGACCCGGCAAACGTTGTTTTGCCTTATAAATTATAGATAGTAGCCGATTCTCAGACCTACTGAATACGCATATAAAATTTGGTAAAAATCGGTCGCGCCGTTTCGGAGGAGTACGGTAACTAACATTGTGACATGGAAATTTTATATATAAGAAGAAGATATACCTAACTGTAATATATTGTTTATATAATATAACTCGGTGGGTGGTAATACCGCATACGGGGAGTCCCCGAATACGGCACAACAACCAACGATAGCACGATAATTACTTAGTTGTTACCGCATGGTTAGGGGTATTCTCCACAAATGATTGTATGAGCTATTGTATCCTTCTACATAAATTAATCGTACATCCTGCATTAGGGCCTCATCGAACTATGGCAAACTTTACCAGATTTTTTTAACCCAACAGCTGCTTTAGAAATGTGTGGCACACGTATGTGTGAAACCGTAAAACAAAGAGCAGCTAATGTGTATGAAACAATTACTATCTAGTTTAAAAAGTGTTGTATTACTCTTGTGATCAAAGAAATACTATTGTACAAGACAAACATTATATTTTAGCTTGTTGTTGTATATTATATTATTATATATATATTATTTATTATATCTACTTGTTTGATGTTTGGCACGTGGAGATTTTAATTAAGTCGTTTATAAGTTTGTGGTTTCGGGGCAGTTTCGAGAATAAAGCAATGTCGTAGTAATTTGGCGGACAATCTGCACGCCCTGCCAAAGGCAACAGGTCGTGAAGCCTCCATATTATGTAATACAAGTACAACTAGTAATAAAGTGTTATGGTCCAGGTGACATTATTAGGTACCTATGCCAATATAGCACCCCTCTAGCTGGCAGGCAACTCAGCGTGCAATTGGAAACTATTCAAAGTAACTGCATTGTTTCCTGGAATGGAAAATAACTAATATTTTTCATTCGCAATACCTTACTTGTTACCTGGCAGTTCATTCAGATACCCGCTTATTCGCAATTCGTGGTGGAAAATTACAAGCGATTTGGTTCAGAGAATACAGCGTAAAAATTGTTTAAATATGCTTTAAAAACATTTTAACAGATCTTTTTTAAATTGTTTTTACTTCGCGACGACGTGTCGCGACAACGCGGACGTGTTGTCGCGACACGTCGTCGCCTCGTGTCGCCCGTTGTCAACTCGTACCTTAAGGCTTACCTTGAGCGCGTCTTCGTGCGAGATCCCCGAGAACGGTGTCCCATTCACTTGCAAAATGGAATCCCCGGGGCGGAGGCCCGCGCGCTCTGCCACCGACCCTTCTTCTACACGCGATATATACACACTCACTCCTAGGACAAAGAAAAATAGTACCTTGTAGTTTCAATTGTTGAAAATCACCAAGAAAAAATCTGTTTCACACAAATAACTGTTTACGGAAACAATTCGCGTAAACGCATTAACAAAACCGTTAATGTTTAATCGTGCCAATTAAATGGATGTTGTAACAATAATTATCGCAGTCTCCGCATCCCATAGCTTATAAACGTGTAAAAAACGAAGCAAAGATGACCATAGCTTAACCTGTAAAAAGGCTTTTACGGATAGCGTTTATTAAAAAAATAACATTTTCCTTAGAGGATGAACGCAAATTACCTTGGTACTCGTACTTATGTAGGTATAGGTACATAGTTTTCTTTCTGCATTTGCGAATATAGTGAGACAAATAATACATGCTGTAACCGGGTTTCATACTTAATCATCAGCATGACACACCCATTAACAACACGGTAATTTATACATTATGCATTTTTCATTGTTTAGAGTTTGTTTGCATGTACCATTAACAACACGGTAATTTATACATTATGCATTTTTCATTGTTTAGAGTTTGTTTGCATGTACCTATATACGTATGTACTGATGAAAACGAGTAAGGTTACCTTACTCGTTGTCACCTAGTTTGCACCTAATAACTAACTCTCAAAAATATCAAGTATAGTCGTTATATTATATGATTGTAGCCTATATGTTTGGGCCTACGTTGCTTGTCGCGTCAATTTATCAATCAGAAGTATGATCGCCAATATGTCAATATGTCAATATCGCCAGTTTGTGTCGCGTTTCGTCGTTCACCAAGGTCGGGTTAACGTTAACTTACCTACTTTAAATTGCGTGTTGCGTTGCGTAAAAACAACTACCTCTAACCTTTTTAGCTTTGTTCTGAAAATACAATGAGATAGAGGCAACTAAAGGTGTTTTATAAAGAGCCCCGGGTCATTGATTAGGTCGCTCTGACCCCAGCCCTCGTAGGGCAGATAAATCGAATCAAATCGGGTTCTAACGGTACTTTACTTCACTCACTACACGAATATTAAATTTTAAAGTTAATCTAAAATAAAGTTTCTGTCCATACAACCTCGGAACCGTGAAGTTTTATGCATATAATAGCACTGTATATACACAGTACTAAAATAGATACACCCTCAATTATAAACAACTATAAAAAAATATAGCTTAATGTATGTATAGTATCTAAAACAAAAACTGTTTTTAAAACTAACTAAACCGTATAGAATTCAAAGTACAAATTTTTGTGTCTAAATTGCGTTAAGGAAAACAGAATATCCTGAAGCGAAACTGTATAGGCCATAATCTCTTATTGTGAGGAAGCCGGTCTGCCGTAAAATTCTGATAAAATCCCCATATTACCACGTAAGTAGGCCGTTGTTACAGAAACAGCGACAACTTGCCTTCATTGCTCCAGCCGCCCACTACGCTAAATCGTGGAGATGATTGTGATACAACGCTAAGTTGAAAATGCGATTAGGTATTATCTAGCCTTGCCATTTGTGTAAACGTCAAGAATTTTCGGTTTCATTCAGCGTTCTGTTTTAATTTATTATACGGTAAGTGAATTTATATGACTAAGGTTTCATTCGACTAAGCAAGAGTAAGCAAGAGGTAATTCTTCGCATAAACCGTCAATTAAAACTCGAAAGTGTCTCGAACAAAAGACGATTTATGCATAAAATTGCTTATTCCAGTTTGGTCGAATCTAGCCTAAATGTCAAAACACTCGAATTTTTACGATCTACGATGGCGCTATGATAGCCATATCGTAGCTACGAGACTACGAAATATACTTTTTTTAATTTATGATAACTGTGAGTAGATTATTTTAGACCTACCTTTTAGATAAGTCGAAGTCGCTAGTCGGCGTGATTTTACTTGAGTTAACTATAAAATAGGAGAGAGTCACAAAGTGACTTTGTGCCGAGCCTTCCTTCCGCTCTGATTTTATTAGATTTACCTGATTGCAGCGAAGTCAAAGTAGAACGTTGCTGGTCAACAGCGGCGGCTAGCAACCCGTTCCATACTCCTACGCATATATGTTATAGCGTCCCAAGCTGTGACCAACAAGGGTATAAAGAGATGGGTCCGCTGTTCCGTCCGGCCACCCCGGAGGGCAACCGTGCGGGATCAGTTATAGACAGATCGTGTCCCAAACATTGGCCCATGGGCTAATGGGCCAATGTTGCAAGTTTTGGGCGAATAATTGACCTTGTGTGACCTATCATCTGCACATAGGAGAACCTAACGGAATCTAACGCTGGCGAAAGCGTACTTACTGCTAGCAAACTATTCGACAGGGAAAGTAAAGGTAACCCAAGTCAAATCAACTGCCACGAAAATAATAAAGTAGAAGGTTATTATAGCTGCGGCCCCGCGGTTTTACCTGCATAGGTCTCGATCACGTGCGGATTTTCTAAAATCCTTTCTTATCGGATACCTACATCACATAAAAAATACACTCTCCAAATTTCAGCTCTCTACTATCAGCGGTTTAGACTGTGCGTTGATCAGTCATTCAGTCAGGACAAGCATTTTATAGATATAAATAGACTGACCTGCTTCTTTTCCACCTTTAACGCAGATACCGAACCCGTGCGAATCGTTGGGGTCTCTGCTCATGGTCACTGTCCTCGTGATGGGTTCCATAGGCGGCGGTGGCGCGCCGCCTGACGAATAAGGACGTTCTCGCTCCCCGCCGCGATATATTGCCTGGTTGAACAACTTACCTAATTATTATCATAAAACCTAATTTGTGTACAAAAGATAATAGAAAACGTCTTAATGTGGGATGCAGAGCAGACGACACAGTACTATATGGACTCTAGAGCCTAATAAGAACAGATAAACTGAGCATAGTAGATTTCGTTGAGCGTTTGAAGAGTTAGTGCTTATTTGCCTTCTACAAGGCATAGATATTAAGATTATACTAGATCTTGTTGAGTTTGAATTGATAATATGTTATCATATCGCTCGTAGGGAGCGTGTGTTTTCCGAAAACATACTGGTGTCAATATAAATAATATTATCTATTTTACTTTTTATCATTATTTTATAAATTGTAGCTATTACTTAGATGCTCTATTTGTTTTGACCATGTTCGCTCAATGTGATGCTCAATAGTTACTATGTCACGTTTTATTAATCCTCTTGTTATTCAGTATGTAAGTTGGCAGTTTTTCTATCTTAACGTAACAAAAACTAAGAAAAACATGTTTTCTCGCTATGAGGAAGGCCATAAACAACCCCCAGCCAGCACTTAGCAAAAATTGAATGCGAAGTAGGTATTTGTCTATTAATATATCTTGGTAGGTGTGTTATACCTACTCGTACATTTCTTTTCATATCTTTGTGCCAATGTGTTCCTGTCGTAATAGCTATGGATATGTTTTTATATCAAGAACGGTATGCCTAAATATGCCTAAGTGATAAAAATGATTTTAAGAATAAACTTTGTACCCATTGAGGATGGACAACTTCGTTAAGGTAGACCCAGCTAACGATATTTCCCGATCATCTACATGAATAATGCTGAAGGCCGGGATACGCGGAAGAAAATGGGAGAGGATTTTCTCTAGAACATGAATTAAAAAAAAACTAGTATCCTTAGGTACAACTTAATTAAGACCTACCTTCTTGAGATGATGTAAACACACACATTTTAGCCATTATTAAAAAGCCATTTTAAACTGGAGAGCACTGTAACTTAGTTATTTCTAAAATATCAAGTTTTAACTTACAAATACGAAACGAAAATCTAAAGCTAAAGACGAGTACGTTACTCGGTAACAATTCGTTAACTGGACACGAAAGTCGATATTATACATTAAAATTTATAAAACAAGTAAAGTTTTACCGATAAGCTGTTGGATTTCTAGGTTTGTGTGACCCTGACAATTTGTGTGCCCTGTGAGATCGACACACCGGCACGCGGTTTGTGGCGTGTGGTAACCGTGGTGGCAACACACCACATCATTGCTCAAAGTACCTAGTTAAAATACACTTATAGAAATCATAATCGAAAAATATTTTACAAAGTTCCTTGTCCTTGGTATATTTTTTTCTCTACATTATCTATAGGTCTAAATTGCTTACGTTTCGACAACGGATTACACCGGCCCTGGTCGCAAGCAGACACACCTACTTTACACTTAAACACTCACCTACCTTTCCTTTATACTAGTAAATCTACGTATACTTCTATTTCTAAATGAAGTGAAGTGGGAGTTCAACAATTTTAATACTTTACTCCGTAGGAACTCTACTTGCCACATGAAGACAGTGTGTTCAGGGACGGTAATATTAGCCTAAAGGGTTTTAAGCTTCTAGGTGAACAACCCAGGTTTTTTAATTCGAATTTTATCGTAAATTTTGATTATTGATTTGGTGTAGCGCTATTTGTGGAATGTGTGTCGATGGTAATTCGAATTTTTAAAAGTAATAGAACAAAAATTGTAGACCTGGACGTCTTGAACAACCTCCTTTCGGAAAAGGAATATTGAAACCTTTAACTATTCACTCCTAGTGAATCATCAATAGTGGATCACTCGCAGTGAACTGTCTAATATCGCCCTTAGGGGACTACATTAGATTTTTTACGATCTACGATGGAGCTACGAAATGGCTACGTGACTACGAAATACATTTTTTTTATTTATGATGGATTACTTTTAGTCGTATAACCTGACTATGACTGTAACAACTGGGCCTCTACTTTATTCCTACGAACAAAAAACTAAAACGAAAATTCCAGTAGAAAATCTGTCATCCATCCGTCCGAAAAAAAATCTGACGGTTTTGAAGGACTGATGACAGATTTTCTTTCGTTTCGTTTTTCGTTCGTAGAAATAAAGTAGAGGCATTGACCTCCATGGTACATTAAGTCGCTGGACTGGACATAGCGCACTGAACTTCATGCTTGTTTGATCTGCGCCATGTTGCGCTGTTGTCGCACATTTTCTATTGAAAGGAATGGTGTCCGTCCACGGATGCTGACGGCCGCGGCGGCCACCATTACTTTTAACATGGCGCAACATGGCGCAAATCAAATCGGCGCAATGATCTAATATAATTTTGTATGGTATAGCAATTCCAGCGTACTTGTATAGTTTCATTTCAGTGAGTAGAGGCCTTGACTATACAACTCAGCAGTAGATAGATAACTTAGCATCGAAACGACACGCATTCTACAAATAGCACTACTCCAGTCAATAAAGTCCGCATTGCACGGCTGCATATCTTCTTCTCATCCGAGCGATGTTCCCGGTTGCATCCCTCTCGGGAGCCCAGGGTCCGCTAAACCCCAAATTGATTTTTTTTATTTGGGGTCGGCGCAGTCGGTTAGTCATCATTGACCATACCTTCTGCAATAAGATTTGGCAATGTTTTTACGGCCGGCCGCCTGCCTGACACCAACCCTCTTAGGGATCAAGCAGTTTATCCGCCACCGCGCGGGGAGAACTTAAGGTTTGCTAAGATCAGATCCCCTCCCAGATCCCTCCTCAGATCCCTTAGTCGCCTTTTACGACTCCCACGGAATGAGATGGGGTAATCCTATTCTATGCCGGGGCTACACGGCCTACTACAGCACGGCTGCATATCTGAGGGAGCATTACAACATTCTCTCGATATTTGCATGTCTAAACGTCCTCAGATGGAGATAACGATTCCAATAGTCCGTATCGAAAGTGGGAACATAATTTTCTCCTTTTGCTCCAAATAGGTCACTAGGTGCTAAGTCCAGTGGGCTTAGCATACAAGCGCCAGAAACATTATCTCGAGTCGACATAAATGTTCCGTCTCTTTTTCTCGTTGTTGGCAGAAGGAAATGGAACCTTTATGTCGATTCGACAAAATGATTCTCGTGATTGTATTCTAAGCCCATTGGGCACGTAGTATTCTAAACTAAAACATCTTCTTAGATTTTACTTAAAACAGTACCTACCTACAGCAATTATGTTGGTAATTTTGCAAGAATTTATACTTTAAAAGCTTAAGCGACACTTTGCAAAATTTCCGTTGGACCGTTTTCTAGAAAAATCTAGTAATGCTGAGGCATTGTTGAGACGTTTTAGACACGTGTTTTAGGCACTTATACCATATATGACTAGTTTTCTTGAAAGTTTCAAGTTTGACTTTGAAATAATGTAAAGTACAAAGTTTGACATTAACTTCGGAAACTAGATTGTTTTGATTCTCAAAACCCTCTTTCTTGTTTCTAGACATATTCACTTTAATGGGCATGTCATCAGTGCATCAGTTACCATATGCTAAATCGCAATCCCATAATTAGAACTATCCGTTGCGATTTTTCTCATTGTTCGAGTCGGGCGCTCATAAGCAATATAAGGCGTAAGCCCTCTCTTGCGTAAACAATGTTTCTCGAGGCGAACGAACGTTTAACATATCAAAGAAGCTGTACAAACGGCCGCCCTGCCGTCTACCGTCGACCGCCCGTCGAGCGCCCGCGGCCTCGCGCCCTCCCACTACGCTATACCACTTTCAACTCTTAAAGCAATATTTTGTGTACCTAGATCCATTTTGCGCTCGGAAAACTGAACATTTTATTTTAAGATAGAGAAATATAACTGTTGCTGTTTCATTTGTCGACTTCTTTCGCGTCGCAATAAAATGACATGTGCAAATTGTGCAATCATTGCAAAAAATAAGATATAGTTTTTTATAATAGATATTTTTTTTAAGTCGAGCACAGTTAAGAACAAATTTAAACATGGTAAATACCCCGTTATTTAATCATATTTGCAGTGAAAACAACCATGTAAGTTTTAAATCGTACATTATTGCAATGATTAGGAAAGCGCGCGTGAAGCTATAGCAAGCACGTAGAGGCCCCGTATAACAATTGTCACAAAATATAATGTCGATATCAAACCAACGGCAACGCATTGGACGATTATTCCTGCCTTCAAGAAATGCATAAGCGCAAGTATATATAATTATCATTTATTGAATAAGCATTAATGTGCGAGGGGTGTGTGAATATAAGCAGCGATCAACAAGTGTTGTGGTAATCACTCAAGCATTCCTCGGTGGTTCAACTGACAGCTCGGAAAAACTTCGTAGCTAATCAGTAATCAACACACTTTGATGGAGTTATTTCCTTACTGTGAAGTGATTATAGGGAACTACTGTACCACTAATCGTTTGTTAATTTGATCAAGATTTTAAGAAAGTTCGAACTAATTCTATACTAACATTTTATTATAGGTCGGATATATCAGATTGAACTAAGAATGGAATGAAACTATTTATTTTTATTACAAAATCCAATTCGTAGCCGATTTCGATATATTATTCTATGTTTGGCAATCGATTACAATATCGTTGACAACTAAATTGTGGTTTGATAACGACCGACAGGGATAGTTTTAGAAGACTGATGACGTGGAATTTGAAAATAACGTTACAAAATTGTTTGTATGTGCTCCAAACAATTTCTTTTCAAACAAAGTTAAGATAGTTTACCTAATCGTTTTTCTACTATTGTTATACTATACTATTTTACTGGTTCTAATATAGCGTCAGGATTTTTTTTTACTTTTAAAGATTTAGGTAAACAAACTATTGTTTTTTGTCATCTTGAAATGATAAACAAAATTGCGTAACAAATGCGGGCAAAGCGTTATCTGTTTTTTAAGTCGTTGACTATGCTGAATTTTCATATAATCTTGCACTTTTTTTACTGACCTTGCTTGTCTACAAATTACAGGTCTAGTGGGGTTATTTTGTATAGAAAAACGGTACTATCACGTTTGTGTCATTAGATTTTATTATGGGAAATTAAGAAGCGTTCCTAGCTGACGTAATGTGATTCGTCAACTTAATCCATAGAAAAGTCACGTTAAACCAAACGTGATAGTTCGCGTAAACTCCCACTACGGGTGTCCAATAGTGATTTAAGGACCTTAAAATTGTATACGGTTGGGAACAATATACTAAATAAAACCTTCGCTCGCAGTCCTAATAAGATAGAGACGAATGGAGAGTCGAAACGTTTTGTTCGGGGATTTATGTATCGAGCAATTCAGGTCCTTTTCCGGTAATATATTTTATCGGCATTAACCCCTATGTACAGCTATTGGGCAGTCGTAGTCGCCTCTGATTAGGCTTCGAAGTCGCGCACGAATTTGTTTGTGCTCTCGTGTAAATGGGTATTTCCACGCTGTTGGTGAATTCACACCCTCATTTCACACCGTATTGCTATTCAGAGGCGACTGCCCTCTACAAGCTAAAAAACTATCTAGGTTAGGCACCTACCTACCTCATAATAGTCGAAATAATCCAATCTTGATATGGATGTTCGTGTTCGTTCACTTCTATGTATTCCAAAACACTTAACGTTAACGTTACCGATGGTGAAAACTACGTCTCTAATCGTTTGTAAAACATTTCAACTGACGCATGGTAAAACATACGTCAGGACAGTTCTAAGAAAAACATTTAGTGTAATGCCTGTGAGAGTCCTTGCGGCTGTTGTTTAAATAATTTTTGATTGGCAACTATTAGACAGAGTAAATTTACATTGCTAACTCGTAAATTGAAATATTTCGCGTAGCCGTAGTAAGAAAAACAAAGTTTGTATTTAATTAGGTCAACCGGACAGTACGAACGGCGAGCTGGCCCACAGCAAAAGTTTGTTTGAAACGGGAAAGTTTGCAAGTTATATTTTTGTTGTGGAATAAAGAGGAACGCGGTTATTCTGCTATCCTTTCGCTGCGACTGACGGCTGCGATGACGGCCGTGTTTGCTTGTGACCAAAATACGTTATGCTAATATGGATAATATCAAGTTTCAGTTTGTGAGAGAGAATTTACGATATTTGCTTGAAATAGGTATGATAGGGACTTTATTAAAAAGTTGATCAAATCTACGACTTCATTGACAACTACATCAAAGGTCTTCAAAAGAGCTGCTAATGCCGATTGGGTCATGCTGAATCTTACGTAGCATTGAGCTAAGTTGAGATAGAGTTATACCTACTAAAGAACCTTTGATAAGCGATCCACCTATTCCTTTACCGGGATTTCCCAATTCCGCATCGAATTCCAGTTGAATGGGTAACTTTTTACTACAAATCAAACTGAACTGTAAAACTTTAGTTTTTCATATCGTACGTTCCGTGAACAGCAGTCGTGCCTATTTCTGTGTAGACGTGTCCACATAAAGTTTCTAAACGATAGCCGCTGGTCATGAATAAAGAAGTGTTATCGACTGGCGTATGCGGCCTCACCCAGAATAATTTACACACTACACCCTCTGTCCCGCTATACCGATATCGCACTTGGCTATTTTTAGAACCTAAGCTTAGTCATTCTTAAGTTAACACTTAGGCTATACACGCACTGATAGGCCGCGGCAGGAACGCGTTGTCGTACTGTTGTGAATAATTTGGGGTCTATCGGCTATTCTGTGGTTATGTCAATTTGCAACGCCGTGCCGACGCGCCTACATCTATCAGTGTTCGTAAAGCCTTATCAGTCAACGTAGGTCACGGATGCCAAAGTTGACGTGTAGGCCACAAAAATCAATTACTTAAATATTTGATATAATTATACTTATTATAACGTTATTACAGGACGATCAGTAAATCAGTGATGTTCCTTCAACTTTCCCAAATGTTGGACTTGTGAATCGCCCTAATCTAGCTTTATTGTCATTACCATTATTTAAATGTTGAACATTTCACAGATTTTATGGATCGGTGCAAAACGGAATCAATTTACATCATAATTTGAGCCGACTTGAGATGAAAAGGGATCGTTATTTCTCTTGTTATTCTTATTTCTAAGAAAGCAGTATTCTTCAAAGCCAAATGTTACCCTCATTTTTTTCGCTCGCCCGCGCTCTGCCCACAAATTCTTTTGTCCGATAATATAATTTTTTGCTCGTTTTCAAAGAAGCGTAAGCGAAGTAATTGGGTCAATTTAAAATAATTTTTGTGATATAATTGCTTAGTAACTGGTTAACTTCTATATGCGGCCATAAATCTTAGTGCGATTTCTTCGTGGGATGCTTCGGCTGTGGCATCGTTGGAAGATATTCATAGCATCGCTTAAGTTGTACTGCAAGCGCCGAGGCGCCAACTACTTAACTGTGGTTACACGATTAAGCGAGCTCGTCCAAGTTCCTACTTCCGATACGGGTTTGTCGCAGAGAAAGACGGGTCAGAATCGACGTCTTGTTACATTCACAGTTCTATCTAGATGAAAGTGCTTTAGACATCATCGCTACTTACACGACTCTTTCATTAACTGTACTATCTAGTAAGATAGGTATATGCGATGCTGGCCTACATATATACCTAAATCATAAAATAAAATAGTATGTACTTGTTGACATCAACTTACATGATGTGTGGTACTGCTGGGACTGCTGGCAGGCGAGTGACGTCTCGCAGGTAAGGGCGCGGGGAGCGGCGCAGGCGGATGCGACGGCGGCAGCGCCTTCCCCAGCGCCGCCGCGCCTCCTTGACCGAACAGACGTAGCACCTGCTCCGGCGATATCGGACGCTTCTTGCCGTTAGAAGCGCTCAGGTGGTTCGTACTGTTGCGTAAACTCGTCGCACCTGAGACACAATACATCAATCACTACAAATATTAGGATAGTTTCTGGGATTAATTATGTGGGTGCGGATGAAACTTTGGTCTCCAACCAGAATTTTTAAAGGGTTATTGTCGCAGCTTGTCTAAATCGTAACGTCATGCAGACTAGTCCGTATTCCTGTATGTAGGGCGGTGCTGTAACTTCTGTAACTAAGATTGGGTTGTTCCAGCACCGTCCTTTATTTATGACCAACCACTTCCGACTGAAACAAGCGTACCTACTATATCTTATCTCAGCATTCTCAGTAACCTTCTGCTAAGATTGTAAAAAAATATGGATTGCTTCGTTTGCCAAAGACATAGAGACACATAAGTTAGTACCTGCGCTATTCGCAATAGTAGTAGAGCCGAGGTACGGCGTCCGAGACAGTTTCCCCGAGTAGTGATGCGAGTAAGACGTGTGATGTCCGTGCGACGATGCCGGCCGCTCGACGATCGTGTACGAAGTACCCGGTGGAGAGTAGTAGACTCCTGCGCCGCCGCGCGCGCGCGCTCGGGCGTCCTCCGCCTCGTAGCTTGTGTGACGGTTGTCCTGCAACCACTGCACATATCGAATACCGACCGTTTATTCAACTTGTCATCAGCTAGTCACTCATCATCATAAGGGTCAGCCAGTTTGAGTTCCAGGATATCGAATAAATCATAACGTAGGTGTCGGCATACATGTACCCCATATGCCGCCACTTGAAGCTATGTCGTCAGCAATCACCGCGGTGTCGACTGATATAGGAAAAACGTCAAACGTCATAAGTTACTATTTTAATGAGCAAAACGTTTTAACATTATTAACGTGCACCTTCAAGCGCAAGTTTTCAAACCTCTGGCAAACGGCCAACTCTCTGGCGGAATCGTCAAACTGCAAGAGTCAAGTTTGAGAATTACCTAATTAAGTGCAGATATCCATAAGCGAAATAATATTACAAATAGGAGAATTTTAGACTTGTGGAACCTGGCAGTAACAACTACGTACGTAAATATGGATCAATACGTTGATGAAAATGAACAAAGAAGTAGGAGAATTTTAAAACGTAGGTAGGGATAAGTATAAAGTGCACGAATCTCATTCATAAATAAAAACTTTCAACTTGGTGCGGGTGGTTTGTGCTTACGTAGCTCAGCGGTTGAGCTTCGCAAGAGCAGCATGGACTTTGGAAAAGTATCTAAATTTCCTAAGTTTGGTTGGAAACTCCATGTGGCGGTGACATACAAAAGTTCTCCGTCGCGAAGCCACGAGATACAAAATTCGACCCCATTGCGGAAAAACTAATACAAAGTCTTTAGTAAACGTAGTCGATAGTGTGTTTGGTTTTCAGCTTGACTGTTTTTAATCGTATATTGTGTATATTGACAGTACGTAGATAGGTAGGTTTTTTACCTTTTTTTTTGTCGTATATGTAGCCACGATCGATTGTTGTATAAAGTGCTAAGAACGTTGATTACTGTACCGTTAACAATCGGCCAAACTTAATTAAAAAATAAAAATACAGTAACAATTAAAGGTCCGTTCTTCTTTTTATTGGAAATATAATGTGCATCGTATCGTACCTGTTGCGATCTCGAGTGCCTGGCTAGATGGTGCGCGGGTGGGTGCTGCGGCGTCGCGGAGCGCGTCCATCCGTAACCCTGCGCGTAGGGCTGCGGCCAGCGCGCGCCGAACTCCGCCAGCTCGGAGCCCTCGCCCGCTTCCCCCGACCTCATGCCGGGGGCCACCAATCACACTGTAACAAACAATGGTCTTAGATATGAAATCAACAGAAGTCGGGGTATGAGAGTAGGTACAATTTGCTCGCGTCTCTGGGCCATCAGTTGGTTCACTGTGGTGACACATGTATAATGCTAAAGGAGCACCGACCGGGTCGCGTCCCGGCGCGGGCGTCGCGCGTCGTGTCGACTCATCTGTATTTCGACTTTTCGACCGTAGTTCGGTGCAGTAAGAAAAGCGTTCCATCGCCCGCTCCGTACCTATTCCTTGTATCTCCTACGTGGTCGTGCTATGCATCAAATCACATCATCTACCAACCATCTGGTGTGATGGTGATCAAACCTATCAATTATAATTAGTTGTATAATTTTGTAACTCTGTAGGTACAGTCATAAAAATAACGAGTACCTACCTACTCGTGATATGCCCATATTGATCCATTGAAATGTTACATTTGGGTGTGCATTTGTCAGAGGACGCAATTTTATTTTTTAGATATCAAGGGGAGGTTAGTTTAAAGTTAAATAATAGTTTGTGGGGTTGTGGCTCTTGTCCCACGGCCGCCATCTTGGAAAAAGGGATTCAAATGGTTTTTTATGGTTTATTTGACGAACTATATAAAGGTCTCACAAAAAAAAATATTTTGTATTGCAAATAAGATTATCTACAACTTTTGTAAAGTAAGTTTTAGTTGTAGAACTAAAAATAAAAAGTTATGAGCGAAAATCCATGAAAATTTGAGAAACAAATTATATTGGTCATTTATAAACCGATTTTGATGATTATTTTTTTATTCGGAAGGTATAAGTACCAAGGTGGCTCCATAAAATAATGATATGGATCGGACGAGGATCGTCGGAGTGATGAGCAGAATAGTTCCTCAGAAAGTAGTAAATTACTTACTTTTATTTATTTATTTTTTTATTTACTTTTGGACTTTTATCAGTAGAATCAGACCTTGTGCTACTGGTAAGGGATTGATGAAGCACCTGTAACCACCTTCTCATCAGAGAGCTCCTCAATGATTAAAGCTATGGTTAAAATTTTAATGATTTTTAGTGGTAGATGAAAGTAGGTACACAAAAAAGGATGAAATAAAACATCGACTTTAAAAAAACATAAAATAACCTCACTTACATACAGTCATTGAGGAGTTCTCTGATGAGAAGGTGGTTACAGGTGCTTCATCAATCCCTAACCAGTAGCACACGGTCTGATTCTACTGGTAAAAGTTCAAAAGTAAGTAATTTACTACTTTCTGAGGAACTATTCTGCTCATCACTCCGAAGATTCTCGTCCGATCCATATCATTTTTTTATGGAGCCACTTTGGGACTTCTACCTTCCAAATACAAACGGTACGGTACAATACGGTTCATAAATAACCAATAGACTTTGTATCTCAAATTGTCATGGGTTTTCGCTTATAACTTTTATTTTTAGTTCAACAACTAAAAGTTACTTTACAAAAGTTGTAGATAATCTTATTTACAATACAAAATGCTAATTATTTTTTTGTGAGACCTATAGTTCGTCAAATAAACCATAAAAACTATTTGAACCCGTTTTTCCAAGATGGCGGCCGTGGGACAAGAGCCACAACCCCACAAACTATTATTTAACTTTAAACTAACCCCCCCTTGATATCTAAAAAATAAAATTGCGTCCTCTGACAAATGCACGCGGAGCCCAAAAAAATGTAACATTTCAATGGATCATATACCTACATCGGGCTTGATTTATTTCAGTCCAATGTTTGAAAAATAAACTGGCAACAATTAAAATTCACCTCATTTATTGTGGAAAGCACATCATAAAGCTATAAATCGTTGTCTGTGGGAAATATGTTTCCGCGGCCAACGTTGGCGCTGTGGAAAACATCCGGTCGCCCTTTTCGATCAAAATAAGTTTAGTGCAGAGTGCCACAGCCTAGCCTCCACTTTGAACACAGTAAGTTATTACCTAGAATCATACATTATATAACTAAACAAATTATCCAAAGACTTGATAAAGTCTTCAAGTAGACACGAGAATTTCCAATGATTGGCAATTGGCACGGTTTATTCAATTCTCAGATTATACGAATTTTTGAATCCTATATTTTGTAATAATTATTCATTGTTGCTATATTTCGATGAAGGTAATAAATTCATATATTTTGAGATATAATTACATCGGGGGCGGATCGTCTTACATAAATTTTTAACTCCTAACACCGGAGGTCCGAAAATGTTTCACATACCATTTTAAATCATAATGATCATTCTTCATAATTTTTTTAAAACATAAAATTTAAAATACATAATCATTGAAATTCATAACAATTATCACTATTATGAATTTCGTTTTTACTAAAATTTGTTTTAATAAATTTCTTAATCATAAGTTTTTTATCCATAATTATTGAAAATTATAATGTCTAAATTCATACATTTGTTTCGCCTACTAGTGTTATCTTAACGCACGTTGTACTCGAACTTGGAAAAAAATACACGGAGCACACCGACTCGGATAGGTTAGGTTTATTTTAGAACATGATTACACGCAGCGCTTTGGCGAGCGAGCGTAGCGAGCGTGCCGCGGCAGCGGTCGCCAAAGCGCTTAATACTATACATAAAAAAAGCGTGATGTATCTTAATCATAAGTGTTTTTATAAAGATCGACAGAACACAAGTCAAAAACAATCGAAAATTTCCGTTAGAGTTTGATAATGGGGTAGTTCATAAAATAAGTTTTGTTACATTTGCCTTTATTAATATAAATAATCTTAGAAACACATTATGAATTATAGCAATATGATCATGAATGTTATGAAGAAAAAAAAATCTGAAAAATAAAATTATGATTTTAAAATGTTCTTGGTAGTAACAGTATGAATAAAAAAAATATGATCACTAACTGTTATGAGCTCCGATGGTAGTAATAAAAATGTCTGAATAAAAAAAGTATGAAAAGTAAAATTATGAAGAGTGATTATTATGAACACAAATCAAAGACAAAGAATATGACTTAGAATTTTATGTGAGCCAATATGGACCCAATTACATCATATTTTATTCATCATACAATTAGCAAATCATGAAAAACGGTAGTCATTATAAAGTATTTTTTAATTCTTTAAAAATTAGCAGAATGATGGAACAATACAAAATGCTTTGAAATTCCAATACAGCTACGAACGCGAACGGCTCGACATCAATATTCATTTATTAGACAGCACCGCTTTGTAAATCGTGATGCTGGCAATATTAGCTTTGTCGATCACATCGCTTCTTAATGAACACGACCCAGCAATTTGCTTTGTTACATCATAGGTACACAACCACTGCACTAGCTCTATTCAACTGCACATAGAACCTATACATCAGAATGCACACTGAAACATGTAAGTAGGTAACTGCAACATGTTTCTGATAAGCAAGTCAAGTCTGTTTGGGTAACTCAACATGATTTTCGAATCTTTTGATACAGACAAAGAATATTTAACTAATTATCGTTTTACAAAATAGTAATTCCTTAATCATTTGACGACCTCTGTGGCGTGTTAGGCGAATCAGGTTACAGGTTCGATTATCGATGAGGACAATTATTTTTGTTCTGAGTGTTTATGCTCTTCTGGGTGTCTCTCTCTGTCATTCTACCTATATATAGGTAAAACTATGTATTTACAAAAAAAAATATTATTATTAAAGTATTATGTCCGTTGTCTATAGTCACTACGCGCCTCGGGCACAACTTATAAGTGCGCGTTATAATAGTCTACTCGAATATGTGTCAGTTGTAAAAATGATTTGTACCATCGATGGTACAAGTGACACAGCTTTGTATCCTTAGTACCATTAAAGAAATATGTAGATATTCCTTCGTAATTGTTAACCGATACCAATAGGTAATAATAATACTAATGATTCAACTCGTATGGAACTGAAGTCAGTCAGAGCTGTCGCTCTAAATTGGGAATCGCCATTTACAGGTGTTCCACTAAATATAAATAATTCCAGTGCAACAGTTTTGGTTTGTAACGGCGAGTTCAAAGAAGTTATTGAATCAAATTGGTACGATGATTCCAATTTATTCGCGATAATTCATCTCGCTGTACGAAGGATGGATGGAGGATGTTTGGCGAGCAGCCAGCTGGAGGTTCCCGGTCTAACTGTCTCAATTCCTGAGTATATTGGCTTTATTTGCTTAATATTCAACAACGCTCCATTAAACTTTAAAATAACCTTTTAAAACTGGATTGCTACAGTTTGAAATGATACTGATATAAGTAGGTAGGTATCTTTTACATTGAACCACAGTTCAGATCGAATTGTGAAATACAAGAGATGAAATAACTTCATACAGATATATTCATATTTTCACAATTTTGCAGCCGTGTATCCAGTATACCTATTGAATAACTCAGTGGTTTGGAAAACGAATTTCAATGACAGCCGAATGGAAAATTTGCCTGGACACAGTGAACACACATCTGCAATACCTAATCTAAACTTTAAATTACTTTTCAAAACAACAATATAACTCCAGCTGGGCTCCATAGTAGGTACACACCAGTCCCTCTCTCTTATCCGAGAGATCCCTCTAGTCAGCTTTCAGAACAGTTGGCACGAATTGTCACCCCGGTGACAACTAGGAAGAAAATTCCCAGCCGTCACTCCGGGGGACAGGGCTAAAGGGGACTACTGGGAATATACCCGCTAAACCCCAAATATTTGGAGTCGGCGCAGTAGGTAAGTCATCATTGACCATACCTTCTACTGATAGATTTGGTAATATTTTTACGGCCGGCCTGACACCAGGGACCAAGCAGTTTATCCGCCACCGCGCGGGGAGAACTTAAGTTTTGCTAGTCGCCCCTAAATCCCTTAGTCACCTTTTACGATACCTACGGGAAGTGATGGGGTAACCCTATTCTATGCCGGGGCTACAGTCCCTGCCTTCTTTAGTTACATTATTACAATCAATTGAAACAAAACACGTAACATAAACTTGGTTTTTTAATTGAAAACTACGATTTGACCTATCTTTCTGAAGAAAAAATGACAAATACAAAGAGCAAAAACGTCAGATTATAGTCTGAAATGACAAAAGCGTATCATTTAATTATATCTAATAATGAAAAGTAGAGTAGCTCATGTGTATGTATGAATTATGAATGTATGCTACGTAGATTAGTTTAAGTTGCTCACATATCGTGTTGTCAAGTTTTCAAGCAAAACAATATTGTTAGGAGACAATGAAATGCGGAGGGCATTCATGACGTCACGGAAACATGCGGAACCCGAGGGAAGCGCGGTGGGTGGTTCAAGGGCGCGAATGTAGGTCAATGGGACGCGGGTAAAGTTGGGTGCCGAGGTTACTACGAACCAGGACCAACTCACTCAGAAGAGCTTACTTCCTGATTGGTTCGCAATTATACTTGCCTTGCTCAATGTCTTAATTAATTTAGCAATTCACAGTTCAAGAAGTTTTGGAGTACACCCTTACCGAATGAACCTTTGCATGGGTTGGTAAGTTAGATAAATGAGCTTAAATTTCAACTTGAAGTTAACCCTGGCGTAACTTTCGTAATACATTGAAATTAGAGTTTTCAATCACTCTAAGAAAATAAACCGGCCGAGTGCGAGTCGGTCTCGCGCACGAAGAGTTCCGTATCACTTTACAGTTGGGTACAGAACCCTTAAATGAACCAACCAATCCGTGAAAGCAACGTTCGATTTATTTTACCGCTGGCACCAGTCTATCATTCCATCACTTGATGGCGCCAGTAGTAAAAATACATCGCGGTATCGTTGCGTTTATATGTAAAAAAATCACGTTTGTTATATGAGAGCTCTACAAAAATATTTGTTTTTATTTGTTGTTGTAGCGGCTACAGAAAAACATCATCCATAAAAATTTCAACTAGCTAGCTATCACGGTAGCGTTTATGAGATACAGCCTGGTGACAAACGGAGAGACACGGAGTCTCAGTAATGGGGTCGCGTTTTACCCATTGGGTACGGAACCCTAAAAAGCACCTATGCACCTCTGCTAGGTTTATTTAGTATTTGTAGTATTTGACCGCGAGTGTGCCGGAGTAACCTCGGAGAGACAGCACATCGGTCAACCGAGCACAAATGATCAGCCCACAGAAATGTTCCGGCTCAGTGAACTATCTGTGAATATTTTCCAGTCACCCGCACGCGACTCTCAGCCTTCAAAGAAAACCTCTTTCAATTACATAAAGGACCCTGTGCCATCCCTGTGCCTCGTCGTCGTGAACATTAAATATTATGTCACGTAACCTTTTACCAAATTAGGAGCGCAAATCCTTTAGTCGGTTTTATGAAGCCTAACAAAGATAAAGAAATATTTACTTTCTTACTTCTTCTTACTAGTCTATTGGGCATTTTATTTTGGTGTTTATCAGCTTATCAGCATACTACTACTAACACATATACTACTGCTATAGCTATATACACTCCAAATTCATCGCAATGGTTGTATTACGCTTCCATTTCCAGTTTTTTGAATATGTCTCGGATGGATGAACTAATAGAAGACGCTACAAATATTATTAAACAACGGGGTATTTACCATAACAAGCCAGTTGAAATTACTGGCGAAATATCAAGCTCCGTTAGAAAACAAGATAATGCCGGCCTTCCACTGTGAGCAGAGCGGAGTTACAAAAATGTGTCCCACATCAAAAACAACCATGTAAGTTTAAAATCGTATAATAGAAGACGGGTCGGATCTTGTTCCACTGCCGTCTTCCTTCTTCTAGATGAGCGTGCTACACCTTGACCAATATCATCACCACTCATCACTTACCATCAGTGTGTAAAAAAAAGTAGCGCTGTTGGTATTCTGAATAAATAAAATCGAGATAACAATAAGTACCTATAGGTGTACTATTTATGTATTCTGTGCTATAGGTAGGTATATACAGTTTTTAATTGTGTTATTTAATTAAACTCATCGCTATAATATCTCTCCTGTGGAAAACAACAGCTTTTTTATACAACTCCATAACATCAAGAATCACAAAATGTAATTTGAAAACGCTATTTTAATGCACACATCTCACCGTCTCCACAGGTATTTTTGTACGAATAGTACCTATAGGTTTCAGCTCCTCATACACTTCAATATTAATTGTTTGTTTTAGGTAGAACGCGTAGCCCCGGCGTAATAAACCTACCCCTTCCCTTCCCGTGGGTGTCGTAGAGATCTTGGGTAGACGCGAAGCTGGAGTTCTCCCCGCGCGGTGGCGGATAAACTGCTTGATCCCAAGGAGGGTTGGTGTCAGGCCTGCCTGACGCTAACCGTAAAAGCATTGCCAAATCTATATGCAGTAAGTATGGTCAATGAAGACTGTGCCGACCCCAAACAATTTGTGCTCCCGAGAGGGATGCAACCGGGAACATCGAGACGCCATGGGGCGTTACAGTAAGGTAGGACAGGCCCTTGTAACTTCATTTCAGTTTAAAACAAGTTCACATTGTTTGCTATTCATATTACCAATAACTATATATCTCAGTGCATATTATACACCACAAGGAGGATCGTGACAGCCTTGAAAACGGATTTGTCTTTGAAGAGAAGCCTTTGAGTCCACTTATTTCTAGGTATGTAAAATAGGTACGTTCTGAGGGCCATCTTGTTCTTATTATATTATTTGTCAACTTTGAAAGTTCTTGTCACGGAAAAAGACAAAGCATGTTCTCACTACTCCGATCTTACTCCACGTTTATTAATAAAGGAGCATGTGTTTAGTATGCTACTAAATAATAAATAATCTTGGTCTGATTTAAGAATCCTATCTTAACTTTTGTTTATAAATAATTTAAAACTAGTTATAAACTCTTCTAAAATTGGACACCAATTCCACAATAAATTTTCATAAACATGCACATTATTGATGCCATAGCTTTTAATTATTTATGTATTAATATTATACCTACTTAGCTAATAGCTAATAGGCTAATAATGTACTATAATACATAGGTAAATAATTTAAGCAGTCTCCTTTGACATTGAAGGGGAAGTGGGTGGACAAGAAAGAAAGGCAGAAATTTCTCAACGATTAATGGATTCCATACTCGAGATGACAGGAGTGGGCGTACTATCCCGTTGAATTGATATTAATTATTTGTTGTTAGTTTCTTAGATTATCTTTATTTTATTTTACACAAGCGACTCGCCCCGCCTTTTATATTAAAACCTTTCTCTTAAATCACTCCATCTATTATTAAAAAAACACACATCAAAATCGATTGCGTAGTTATAAAGATCTAAACATACATACATAGGAACAAATAGCAGGAAGGCACTTTGTTTTATAAGAAGAAGAAGAAGATTACTAGCAGTGCCCGCGACTTCGTCCGCCTATTTTTTTTGAAAATATAAACAAATTCTTCATAGATATGATAGATAGATGTTTATAAGTGATAGATATCTTTGAAAAACCCTCGTCCGATTCGAAGAAAGTTTAAAACCGTTTTTGTAAATAATTGTCACCTCAAGGTTTACACTCGTTACTTTGATTACTAGTAACCGCCACTAAATAGCTAGATACCCTCCTCGTTAACTAGTTTAAGTAATGATTTATGTTTGTTTGCAAACCCTTGATGCCTTTGAATAGCTATTGTCTTCTAGTGTACGCATAGAAATTCCTTCAAAACTTATTAACCCCGTCTACTTATTGTAGGTATTTTTTGTTATTATACATTTTTAGCGAGCCATGCATTAGAAAATTAAATAAGTAAAAAGTAAATCGGTATGTTGGAACATATTTTTCACTTTTCTTTTAAACTTTGTGTAAACCGATATGGACAGACATATGTAGTCAAGCGGATAGGTCGTTAAAGTGGTAATGGGCAGGTCATATAGCACGCAGAACAGATATCTGGGGCCAAACGGATCGAAAGGCGCAGCGTGGGAGGGCGTCGTAGCGTGGGGTTCACGGTGAATGCAGGCCGCTTCTAACCGAAACATAAGGAGATCAATGAGGAAGGTCCATATCCAGCAGTGGATGTCTTCCGGCTGATATGATGATGAAACCTTGGAGTCTAGTCATGCCGATATGATCATGCATAAAATTAAAGACTAAAGGAAAAAACTATGGCCTTACTTTCAGCTCTCTCAGTTAATTTTATTGTTTTAAATTAATGAAAAATATTCAAAGATCTCCACCGGTGTTAGGTCCGGTGCATTTAAGGGCTGAGAGTAAGGCCCTGATTTCAATTTCCATAATTCGTCAAATCTCCTAAAACCGATACTTAGGGCCCTCGCCCACGGCGACTTTTTGTAGCGATGCAGTCGCGCGTTTAGCATACGCGCGACTAACGCGTGGTAGTCGCATTTGTAACGCGCTACAGTAGCGATGCTAACGCACTACCAACGCGCTACTGCATCGCGACTAAATCAATGCAAACGCACGACATCGGGGAAAAAACGGAGGGAGGGGACTGAATTGCGCTTGCATCGCGACTGAAGCGCGATAGTATCGCGTTTGCATTGCTACTGAATCTGAGCGCCCCGTGGGCGAGGGCACACAGCTTGCGACCGCTTCGCGACTGTATCGATGCAGAATCGCGTTAGTATCGCTACAAAAAGTCGCCGTGGGCGAGGGCACTTAGATACCTAGTTTTGGTATGCTAAAGTTCAAAACATCCAGAATGGTTTCCGTGTCTTTTCACCTCATTGATATTCAGAACGACAATCTATCCGTTCAATGTGCTGAATTCATTTATGACTCGAACGAGTTACGAAACTACTGATAAATTCGGAATACGACGTGACCCCTCGAAGACCTCTACTTTTTTGAGTCACAGTAAACAGGGTTCCTAAAAACAAGCACAATACACCTAGCTTAGACCACATTGTTAGCTTTGCCCCAATATTTCGCCTGTGTAAGTCCCGACCCAAGGCACAGGTGCCAGAATAAATTCCCTATGCGTTGATCCATAGGTATCCAAGGTACCTACTACATACGAAGTGTCATGCGTTTCGGCAGATCTATTGGTTCACTGGGAGTTATCATATCAGTGACCCAATTGGTCTGTCCCACTAGTTAGGATACCTATTTGTTCAGCGGTCTTGGTCACGTTATTCTGGTAGATTATTTCTCAGCCTATCGATTCTGTAGAGAACTCATAACTTTAGTATCTCACGGGAGTCTGCGGTGCGTTTTCAAATTGGCTTTCTCTAAATTTCATAGATAAATCTATTGCGCGCTAGAGCAGCAGCTTGCGGCGAGTTAAACTAAAGCAAGAATTATAACTGAGATTCCAAAGTTATTTTGAATCACAAGCGGAGTTTCAGTGAAGAACAAAGTGTCCAGTAAAGTGATGTTTGAACAAAGCGAGTTACGTGCATACATTCCTCAATCATATTTATGTCATTATTAATTCTAATATCCCAGAAATACGAACAGTACGCCACACAAAATCGGGACTAAATCGGGTAAAACCGCAAAGCACAGAAAGCTTTAATAATAAAATCAGGTACCAGAATACAATAGATATGAATATCTGTAAATGTATCACGAAAATCATTTTCTGCGAACAACAAAGCCAAAATACCAAAACACCAAACATTTGCGTGCTGAAGGATGTTTACTGTTTAGGTTTATGACGTCATTTCAATGTTACGGAGAATATCAATTAGACTTTCCTGAAATATCAGTTAAATCACACGGCACGAATTTTACCTACTAACTACGGTTACGTAGTCAAATTTAAAAAACAACTACCCATTTGAATTTCAAATCGGGTATAACATGCCGCTTCGCTTTGTGTACATGACATCAAGTGTTGTTATTTATAGCGTATATTTATTCCACATAGGCTTTTTAATGAACCAGGAATGAGTGTGAATAATAGAAAAAAAGGTTAGCTGTGAATAGCGAAATAGAATGTAGGTCATTATTTTTTTTTTTTTTAAAAGATGCTTTTAGCAATGAGGTTTAAAACTGCCATTTGCTCACTTCAGATGGCGCTACTGTAGCACGTCTGCCTTTATTTGACACCTTCATAGTTTTTTCGTAAACAAACATGGTTATTTTGAGATAATTTTACAAAATGACGCTTTGTTCAGCTGTGGATTGCAAAAACTTAGCAAATCATTTATTCCCCAAAGATGCCAAAAGAAAAAAACAGTGGATAAAAGCTATGAGGAGAAAAATCGACCTAGTAACTATTTAAGGTTATGTGCTCCCCATTTTAAACAATGATTTTTTTGAGAGAAATTCCTACACAGGTAAAACGTTTCCTTTCTTAAAACTACTAGTGTAGGTACCTACCTATTGATCGAAGGTTATAATAGTTTACTATTGTAACGATAGTCTGTATGAGAATGTATATTCTCTTAGGAATAGACCATTCCTTAGTTTTTACAGTATTTTCCACCTATCATCAATGATCATCGATCAGTGATCATCACAGACGTTTCTCTCATGCCAAGCTTTGTGTAAATTAGGGTCCTTATCTTACCTTATCCACATTTTCTCATTCATTCAGGTGATGAAAATAAATAAAAAGTATTGAGGAAAACAGCAGTTCCTTCTATATTTTCTTTTACCAAAGTAATTACCGAAATAAAGCCAGAAGACCAATAACGGTTAAACAGACGTCTAGAAAGAAGCAGAAGGAGACAGTGCTTAGATACAGCACCTGGACCTAGCAGAATACAAACCGAAAATAATAAATGCTGCAACTTTAGAGAAAATATTATGAAATGAAGGAAATTTTACTTATAAATTAAAGACTTTTTCGGTTATAATCACATGGTGTTTATTTTATTACTTAAGGCATTGTTTCAACGCTCAACGTTTTGAGACCTTTACATGTCTCTTCTTCAGGATTGACTGAGATGTTTTTGTGATTTGTCATTCTAATGTGTTAAAAAGTTACTGTGAAACTACTGTCTTATCAAAATCTAAAATTAAAAAAGGTATCAAAACGTTCCTGTGTACACAGACTCTAGATAGCAAAGTTAGACTAATATTTATTATTAACTATGCTTAGATCGTGTCCGTCAGCTAGGCCGGACCGGGCAACAGATTTACACCAAACTTTACACAAACAGATGTGCTTACAATGTGCCTACAAACCACTTCCAGCGGCACATTCACAATAACTGACTTCTATAGTGCCATTTCAATCTATTTTCAATAAAACTATGTAAAGTAGTTTCTTCATTTGTGCTTTGCATTGCACATGAAAGTAGGCATAGTTTCCTTCAAAGGCAACACCAAGAGTAACCAAACTTCTGCTTTCATATAACAGAGACCTTTGAGTGGTAGGTACTTGAAACCTCTCCGCAAACTCTTGGATGTGGTGTTTGGACAGCCGAGCGGTGGTAAATTGGTGCTAGCGTTAACATCTCCAAAGTGACTTATATCAGGAAACTCAGGAATTTCGTCATCGAGTTCCTCTTCGACTCCAATAATACTGTTTCTATCGTACGCCTCTAGCCTAAAACAAAAACATAGAAAATCCATGAAAAAAATACCCTTGTCAACCATTTGTAAACAAAGACTTATTTTTAATAAAATCATAAAAATTACAAGTCGTACGACCCCGAAAATAAGCACGTATACTTATCTCAACATGTAGGTACTTTTTACAAAAGGGTTTTTACATATTTTCAACATATAAATCAGTACAAAGCCTTTTTGTAAAACATAACAAACAAACACTAAAATGCACTTTTTTACTAACCTTTCAGTCAAAGCAGCTTTTTTTCCGCTAGTAGACGCATTCCTTTTTCTTATTATGCAGAGAGAGTTCAGATGCGCAGTTTATGATGGCAGTGCAGAAATAACACAAATAGGTTTCGGTAAATTTAACCACTTTATTCTTCACAATATAGTGGTACAAATCTATCATTAGATTAAGTGGATAACTATTAATTAATACGGAGGAGTACACAGAGAAAGACAAAAAACATGGTGTCACGCAAATCTAACAGGAAGGAAGTGAAAGTGGCAACGAACGTCATTGACATAGACAAAATGACCACAGACAAAATGTGATGCTTAATAGTGAGGGGCAATCAAAAGTAATGTATACATACAGCCTTTCCAACACTTCCCCTTATACATTACTGAATATTATAACATCGGGTACTTATATAGTAACATTTCACAACTTGGAACAAAACACAACAGTACAAGCAAAACATTACAAAAACTCTACATAAATACACTCATTCAATATGTATAACATTTAACATGCCAGTAAAATACTTATGTTTAATGGAACTCAAGGGCTTTGTCAGTACATCAGCGATCATTTCCTGTGTTGACAAATATTCTACTTTAAGGATATTATTATTGACCATATCTTTCACATAATGATACCTTATATCTATATGTTTAGTTCTTTTATGATTAAATTCTCTCGACTCTAACAATTTCTGTGCGCTCTGGTTATCGTTATAAATTATTATACGAGGCATTCTCTTTAGAATTTCATTCAAAAAGTTTCTCACAAATGACAAGTCTTTACAAACATCGCCTATTGCCAAGTATTCTGCCTCTGTACTAGATAGAGCCACACATCTTTGCTTTCTAGCTTCCCAATTAATAGTACTATTGCCTAGTTTAATCACAAAACCTGTGTATGATTTACGATCTATAATATCATTGGCCCAATCAGCATCAGTAAATGCAGTAATATTTAAATCATTAGTCCTATAAAAACATAGTCCATAATTTAAAGTCCCTGCTAAATATCTTAAGACACGCTTAGCCGCTTGCCAATGAGACATATCAAAACCATGACTAAACTGGCTCAGCTGACTGCATACAAAAGCAATGTCAGGTCGAGTACAAACTGCTAAGTACATCAGACAACCTAGTAGCTCTCTATACCTATACTTAGTATCATCTAAGCAATCACCACTAGGTGTGTTTAATTTACAGTTCAATATCATAGGAGTAGATACAGGTTTACATTTAACCATATTGAATCGTGATAATACTGCCTCAATATACATATGTTGACTTAAGATCAATGTTCCTTTAGCTTTATCACGAATTACATTCATACCTAGACAGGTCTTAAGATTACCTAAATCCTTGACAGTAAATTCTTTCTGTAAAATAGTTAACAAATCTGTTTTAGTTGAAGAACAGTTATAAATTACATAAAAATCATCAACATACAGTGCAATTATTGTTAACTCATTGTTACTTTTACAAATATAAACACAAGGTTCTAATTTACTTTGTACGAACTCATTATCTGTTAACAGTTTATGTACCTTCAAGTTCCACATACGACTAGCTTGTTTAAGTCCGTATATACTTTTTAACAATTTACAAACTTTATTTTTATCATTATTAAAACCTTCAGGTTGTTCCATGAAGATGTGCTCATTCAGGTCACTATTTAAAAATGCAGTTTCTACATCAAAATGATCAATATATAAATTAAATTCATTAGCTATAGCAAATAGGGTTCGTATTGTACTGTGACGAACCACAGGAGAAAAAGTGTCACTGTAATCAATTCCCTGCTTCTGTGAGAAACCACGAGCAACTAAACGAGCTCTGTACTTCACGTTATTTTCTAAGTCGTTTTTAATCTTAAAAACCCACTTACATTTAATTATGTTTGTGCTTGGTGGACGATCGATTAGTTCCCAAACACCAATATTAATTAAGGCCTCATATTCTTTCTGCATAGCAAGACGCCATTCGTCGCTATCATTAGAAGACATAGCTTCAGCATAAGAAAGAGGTTCCAATTTATTTTGAACTAATAAAGAAAGATCATAATCTGCAAACCTGCCTGGTAGGACATTACGTGTACTACGTACGGGTCGCGCAGAGTCCACATTAGACTGTGGTACCAAGAAGTCTGCCGTAGGCTCCGATGCTTCCCCTCGAAGTGACATTACGTTACCGTGAGAAGGGCTACAGCTCAAGGTGCTGTTATGCTCCGAGCTGGTTGCACTCTCATCATCATCATCTCCAGTACAGTACTCCGAATCCGCACCTGAAAGCATAGTAGCATCATTGATTAGATTACTTTCATTCAATTCATTTAATGTTGTACTTTCAGAGTCATAGTTTAAAATTTCATTATTATTATTATTCATATTTTCTAATAAATTATAATTGTCATTTTTATTTAATATATTAATAGTTGAAATATCAATTTGACTATCTGAAGACATAACACAAGATTTCAAATTATTAAAATCTTTATAAAACTTTCCTTCCAAAAAAGATATATTCCTCGAGTAAATAATCTTACGAGGTTCCTGTGGATCTATTAATCTATAACCCTTAGTAGTTTCCCCATAGCCAACAAATATACACATCTTTGATTTAGAATCTAATTTAGAAGAACGCCTTTGCTCAGGAATTAACATATAGGCAATGCAGCCAAAAATCCTAAGGTGACTAAGGTCAACGGCAGAACCAGTCCACACTTGTTCAGGTAATCTTCCGTCTAGAGCTTTTGTGGGGCTCCTATTTTTTAAGTAGATAGCTGTCATTACAGCCTCTCCCCAATATTCTCGACTGAGACCAGATTCCTGTAGCATGCATCTAACCTTTTCAATCAAAGTTCTGTTAAGCCTTTCTGAAACACCGTTCTGCTGAGGGCAGTAAGGTACAGTAACTTGATGTAAAATACCATGAGATTTGAGGTAGGAACTAAGTTTATTATTACAATACTCTCCACCTCCATCGCTTCTAAAAACTTTAATGTTAGCATTGGTTTGTTTCTCTACAAGGTTTTTAAATAAAAGAAAATAATTAAATACCTGATTTTTGTGTTGAAGTAGGTATGCCCAGCTTTTTCTGCTGAAGTCATCAGTGAATGTTAGTATATATTTAGCGCCGCCCAAACTTTCAACAGCAAATGGACCACAGACATCCGAATGCACCAATTCGAGTACCGCAGCAGCTCGCTTTGCTTCATCAACTGGATACGGTTTAGCAACCTGTTTTCCTTTCAAACAAGCAGTACAGTTTGAAAAATCTTCTTTATTGTTCTGAAACATAAGAGCATGCTGTTTTCGAAGTGTGCACATACCTCCGTAACTCAAGTGTCCAAGCCGCTTGTGCCATACTGAAGCTGACACTAACATTGCACTCTGTGTCCCCTTAACTTCATCCTTAAGAGAGCCTGAAGAGCACCCCAGTGGCTGCGCGATGTGATGGATAACACCAGTATCACCCAATTTATAAATACCATTCACCTCACATGCAAAACCTACCTTGGTACAAGTACCACACATATAATCATAGGTAACCTTATCTTTTTCTTTATAAAAGTGACATCCTTCTCTGTTGAACACAAGTACATAACCCAATCCTACTAATTTACTGACTGAGAGAAGATTGGTAGACAGTCCCGGAACGAGCATAGCTTCAATTTTAATATTAGAATTAGGAATAGTTAAATTACCTGAGCCTTCACTAGATAGTCGCTCATTGTTAGCGATAGTCACAAAACTTTTTCTATTATTAAAGTCTGTAAATAAGTTCTTGTCGTTGATCATGTGACTACTGCAACCAGAGTCCACTACAAAATCACTCTGACACACATTCAAAGCCGTCTCGGTAATAACAAAAGCCTTTTCTTCTAATTTCGTTCTCTTATCTCGCCGTAACTTGAAGCATTTTGTCTTGATGTGTCCTGCTTTTCCACAATAGTTGCAAGTGAAGTTCTTCCGCTTCACAAGATAAGCTTTCTCAACATTATAACCATCTATTGGTTTATTTTGGTTGCGATATTCTTCCTGTAGAAGTCTTGTTCTAACAAATTCACTTGAAACAGTAGATCCAATGTAAGCAGTTTCCAAGCTACTTACAAGTACATCGTATTCCGCTGTCAGTCCACTCAGTAAGATCTCAGCTACTTCTCCATCTTCAATATTCTTTCCAATATCCGAAAGTTGGGAAACTAAAGTCATCACAGTGCCTATGTAGTCATTCATATTTTGGCAATGTTTTAATTGTACTCTGTGAAGTTGACGCAAAAGCAAAACTCGTCTATAAAGACCTTTATCTTCAAATACAGACGAAAGTTTTTCCCAAGCTTCTTTGGCTGTTTTTGCCTCACGAACATATTGGTGAAGATCATTGGATAAACTCAAATTTAGACGGGCTAACGCCCTTTCATCCTTGTTGGGATCCGAGTTTTCAGGGTTTTTAATACATGTCCACAATTTCTCCAGTATTAATGCATTCTTCATACAGAATTTCCAAGATAAATAATTTGCCGAACCTTTCAATTTCTCCACGTGGTATGTAGAATATCCCATACCGGTACCATTTTCCATTTCAGGGTAATTTGACACAGGCGATGGGTTCGTCGTGCCATTTCCAGTATTAGAATCCATTGTTTGCTGCACGTTTCGATCAGTAGATGCCATCTCACAATAACTGGTTAATTATGACCCCTGGGCGCATAACCTATTATGCAGAGAGAGTTCAGATGCGCAGTTTATGATGGCAGTGCAGAAATAACACAAATAGGTTTCGGTAAATTTAACCACTTTATTCTTCACAATATAGTGGTACAAATCTATCATTAGATTAAGTGGATAACTATTAATTAATACGGAGGAGTACACAGAGAAAGACAAAAAACATGGTGTCACGCAAATCTAACAGGAAGGAAGTGAAAGTGGCAACGAACGTCATTGACATAGACAAAATGACCACAGACAAAATGTGATGCTTAATAGTGAGGGGCAATCAAAAGTAATGTATACATACAGCCTTTCCAACATTTCTCAGCTCCCCTTTTAATTGGATTATACTCCACGTTGAATACATTTTAATTCATAAAATTGCTAAAGACACATGCAATCACAGTTGAAGTTTGTCGGCATCTGGCCGTGCCACACTAGCGCCACCTGCCTCGACCTTTTAGTTTCTAACCCCATTCGAAATAAATGCCAAATATTTGTTGTGCTGGTATAAATATTAGATATTTTATATTGTATCAAATCGGACCAGCGGTTCCAGAGATTAGCGCGTTCAAACAAACAAACTCTTCCGCTTTATAATAGTAATAGATGTAAATTGTACATTATTGTATGCTCGAAACGGGTAGACTGTGGCAATAATATAAGTAGTTCCTACATATTAAAAACCAATGTACCTACACAGTTAGAACAATAAATTATTCTTATTCCCTTTGAAAGCGCTACTAGTGGTAATCCGAACCATCGTAGTAGACCACTTCGCCAGCACGAGTGCTAGTACCCCCTAAGTCGAAATTAAGAAAGCATTTTGTTGTATTCGCGGGTTCGAATGCCGCAGAGTACGATTTCTTGGAATTTTTGAACTTTGTTTCTGAAATTTTTTTTTCAAAATCAATCAAAGAAAATCAGTAATCACCCCGAGACAATAAACACTTTTAGAAATAATGTCTCGGGGAGATTACTGATTAGTTTGTGATATTTATTTAACTGTACTTTAACAACGTACCTACCTACGTAAAATTTGCTTTTTAACGGAGAGTAAAGTGTTTTAAAATAATATAAACTTACATTATATAGTACTAACAGTAGGTATATTCGTATGTGTCTCTATAATACATAACTACCATAAATAGGTATAACACTTATGAAACATGAAAATTCTCTTTGCCCTGGTAGCTGTGGAACGCGAGTTTTACAACTACCTACCGTCTTAGTCCGGGGACATCGATCGTAAATACCGAAGAGTAATGACCAGTAAATTTTTACAACTCTTATATAAACAGTATAAAATGTAAATAAATGCGTACTTCGCCTCCTTAGTGCAGTTACTTTGTAATGTTTCGTTTTATGAGTGTTTTTAATTAATTTGGCCGAATTCGTGTCAAGATATTAACAAATAATGCCCGAAAATGATTTATCCTTATTAAAGTTAGTTAGGTATACCTATATCTATTACCTGTACATATAAAATTCAAAGTCCTGACTGACCTATATATCAACGCAGAGCCGCTGATCCTAGATACATGCAATTTAGAGAATGTGTTATTTGCGGTGTGTAGGTTAGGTATCTACTAAAAAGGGGTTTTCGAATATCCCGCGGGATGGGGGCTTACGCGGGTGTCACTGCGGGACTCTGCTAGTTTGGTATAAATAATCTCCACCAAACTGAAGGTTTGGTTAAAACAGAACTCTCGTGATGAAATGCCTACGTTGTGCTTATTTGCATCATAAACAATAATGGTACTTTGAAAACAAACAAAAAATAAGTAGCCTTAATGCGTGATCTTCAGCTTTCAATAAATACATAACCCTATAGGTATACTTATGTACCAAGGTACCAAGATTATAAAACAACATTCCTACACTACAATGAAATTATTCCCAACATTACCTCCGTTGGTATTTAAAAAGTAATTATACAAACCGTTTATTTACGAAAAACCTTGATTACTAATAATGTATAGGAAAATGCCAGGGGACGGAGTTATTGCACTGTTTTCCAACGTTGCGTGCACACAGCCCCCTGGCACGCAAACCTGCGTATCGTCACACGATATTGCAACCTCGTAATGATACATTCCAAACTGTAACGAACTATACAGCTACAGTTATACAGAAATAATATTAACGATTTCATATTAAGGTTTCTGGCAGTTAAAGTTCAACCATTTGGACTGAAATTATTGAAGTTGCTGAAAACTTAGCACGATATTTAGTTTTTGTATAGCAGCAGTAAAACTTAATATCCTATCCTTTAACTTGGACCACGGTACAAACCATAACAATTGTGTCTGATAAGCTTATGATAATCTGATCTTCAATGAAGACTGGCCTAGTACAGCGTTGAACTGACAAGCTTAAATGCGGATAAAGGAAACCCTGAATGGGAATTAGTTGAAAGAAAACAAAATTAAAGGTAGGTACTGTTTTCTGTTTATTACGTCTTGTAGCTCTACTACGAGATCCGCTACGAAGCTACGAATCAGGTAGATGAATGGTAATTAGATTTACAATTTGGAAATGTAATTTACAAAGGAACTGGGTATACTTCTGCAACGTCTACAATACCTACTTCTCTACTGAGGGTGTGTCATAATCAGATTGCGGCATTTGTAGAGCTTCGCTACGAACGGACTACGGCCGCTCCCGCTACGTAAACTGCTTCACTAATATATTTTCATGGGCTATCATCACGATACGCAGTTTATAGCTTCAGCCAATTGAACTAACCTACAGCCTACTGACCTTGATACATACGTATTACCGCCTACAGTCCAAATCAATCGTTTGTTGTGATAAAGACTGAGTAAACTGCGGCTAAAGAGTTCTACTAAATCGGGAGCTTACCTTATTATTTCATTGTGTGTATGTCTCTGTGTCACGACATGTCAGTCGCCGGTGCTGTCACAGAGGCCCCGCGATGGACATTCTTACGATGAAGCTGGAGCTGGGCTGTAGAGTAAGTATACTGTCACCGATTGAGAATATCTTTTTAGGTGAGAGGTGTATGGCCGTCTGTTGGCGTGGGTGTCTGTCGGCGCGGCGCGGGTTTACCACCGAGTGGTCGGGCCGTGCGGCGGCGCTTGTGTTTGTTGTCGGTGTGAAGGCGGGCGCGTGCGAGCACTCAGCCGGGCGGCACGACGCGACTGCGCGGAGGTCCCCCGCTCAATACCATGGCCATGAAAATTTCAGCCGAGCTGCTGTCAACCGGTGGCGGCACGCAGGTGCCGTCGCATACCATTCCGCTCCACGATAGCCCGAGTATGCAATTAACTACCTCGTTCCGGACGATGTACCCTTCGTACGTAAACGCTTCCGGTTAGGGATTAATCCTTTTTATTTTTCAAGGAAATGACCCCACTTATCTGTACTTACGAGAGGGATCGTATTATCATAAAGAATACTTGGTCATAAAATATCTGAAGACAAAAGAGACTAGAAAATAATCAGTATTCATTTTATCTTCTTACAGTTATGACACAGTGTTATGATGAGGAATACATGTCGCCCTAAAGTCTATTATGCTTCTGTAGAACACTGAACGACTGTTATCTATTATTATTATTTTTGACGGAAACATGAACCTAATCTGGCGGGGTGGTTCAGGTGAAACAAAATCCTAGTATTATCTAACATCTCGTCCGAGCTCGTATAGAAGAAAGAGGGATGTGCGGTACATCCCACCTATTCCTACCGCACAGAGCGATACCATGCTAATCGTATATTTTTCAGTTTAGCTTTTTTAAGAATGGGCTAAGCTAAGTAGTGAATTGGGAAGCACACATGAATTTAATACAGCTGCAGTTGCTGTTTTTTTTAAAGCGGTTATTCACCGCGCCCTTCGTGAGGAGCTCGTGGACTAGCTGCACCCGCCGCCGAATAGTCGTGCGGATTAGCAACGCTTGGCGCAGTCATTACTTGGATGGGTGACCGATAATTTGTATTGCAAAAAATCACTTCCTCGAGCTCCTCCGTGTTTCGGAAGGCACGTCAAGCAGTTGATCCCGGTTGTCATCTCTGATAGCAGTCGTTAGGTCAAGTTAGAGGCCTTAGGGCTATCTAAAAACTCTAACAATGGGGGAGTCACACCACTACACGAAAAGAAGAAGATCGCGCGATTCTGTTTGACCTGTGACCAGTGCGGTGTTGGCCGACTGATCGCTGATTCACCAGATGATAAATGTAGCACGCTTACCAAGAAGATACTTCTAGGTAGGTTCGCGTCTCGCTGGGTGTTTTCCGTACGTAGAATTATAAATTAGACCATTGATGGTATCCTAGCGATGTTTTTCTTCATCGTTAGAGCGATGTTAAAAGCGAACCATTTTTTTAAACCAAATTACTTTTGTGCGGTTGGGTGTCTACCCTAGACCAATACCGCTATTTAATAAGATACTCATTCACACGTAAATTATTTATTCGTTTCCGACATTTCGCTTGTCTGGTACATTTCGCGTGTCTGGTATAATGCGTATCTGACATAGGCCTTCATATGAACAAATTGAATTGTCGATTTTTGCGTTTACGGATATACAATTTGATAGTTACCTACATCGCCAGTTTTAATTGCAACGGCAATTTATTAGTATTATTAAGTATTATATCCGTTGTCTAGTCACCGTTACACAAGCTTAGTTGCTTACCACGGGGCTAAATGGCGCTGTTTGTTTTTGACACACAATTTATTAGCGACTGAATGACGAGTAATCAACAATTCAATTGTTTCAATCGAGATTTGATAGCAACATAGTTACGTAATCAGCTAGCTGATATGAATCATACATATAGATGTATATTATCTATAGTTAAAGGGAATAGAGGTTACATAAGGTTTCACAAAAAAATATATCTAAAGACATCGTTAACCTTTATTACACGAATATGAACAGTTACACGGACACTGGTGGAAAACTACAAAATTACACAATAAGTACATTATTTACAGATCCAACATTAAACAACGATACATAATAAGGTACATAATATCAGATGGGTAACATAAATATATTTCTTAAAACACTTTTAAATTCTATTCTAGTAATATTATAAATGCGAAAGTATTGTTTTGAGGCTACACAATCGATCGCGACGAAACTTGAAACCTTTTTAAAAATTAAACTCATATTTTGGTTTGGGTAGTGTTGCGTTTACTATCTTGGGTATTTTTCAATGCCCGACGTTTCTCGGAATTGTCCGCAAAAATGCAACGCATTTAAAACAGAATAATAAGTTTAATTTCAAATCAGCGTCGCGAAAACAGAATAAATTTTATATTCTTATAGTCTGATGATGTCAGGAATTACGTGAGTAAAACCGCGAGGCACAATATGTATAGGTACTATAGTATATAAATATAGGCACACGATGATCCGTTAATAACCTCATTGAGTATTCGAGTTACAAAAATGTTAGGAGAGAACGTTAAAATCACACCTCACCGTTTTATAAACGGTCGAAATCATTCAAGATGTAAGGCGTAAGAGAATCAATTGTTCTACACGAACTTTGTTCTACGACTTTTTAGAAAATTGTGTTTGTTTTACACTTCTTAGTTTTTAGTTTAAGTTGGTTCAAACCTAAATTAAATTCATGAAGTAATTTATACACGATTAATGAATCAGACTTGAGTTAGAAATTTCAATATTAATACTAAGTTGTTAGGTACTCATATTTTGCTACTTTTACTCTATAATTTAGCTAATATTTTTTGAATAAATGTGGCTAAGATGTTAAAACAACATACAAAGTGTAACGAAGCATCTAGAAATACATGTAGTCAAAAAGGTGTAAACGTTAAGTCCTCATCGTCCATAGCTCCTTTAATTCCGGTCTCGGATCATTTTAAAAAGATACTTAAAAAGATATTTCGAAACAATGCTAAAGTAACATCATCTGTTATTTTAGAATTGTTTCTACAAGTAATTGAACAACACCAACCGAATCTGGAAATTCTGAAAAATGTTGTAGAACAAAATTGTAGAACATAGCCGTCGAGCACGTACGTTACACTCTGTATGAAGTCTACAATACTCTACCCACATGAGAGTACACACAATGTTAATAAATACATAATGTAATCAATATAAAATTCGGTTTATCAAACGCATTTTAAAGCTCTACACAAACTGTCAGCACCTTGCTATATAGATGTAATATGCCTTTGGCTCAGAATTACGCACATAGGACCTTAATGAACGTAGGCGTGGACCAAAAAAATTTAACTTTCAACTCTAAAGAGCACAATTCAGTATTTTTAACGCTAAAGCGTGTAGAAACACAAATGTCATACTCTAATTTTATTGCCTCTTCTATTTTCTAACACTATTCAAAAGTCTGCGGTCTAACTAAACAAATATGAACCGACATACAACATGCTATCATGTTCATGTTTGACCATCACGTTCATTAATGTCCTTGTCGAACTTGATTGAGATTCATATTTTATTATTTACATACTTACACACTATACTAACTAACTAGGTCATGAGAAAGTTTGTTTATTTCAACCGGTTTTTACAGGTGCCGGCATACATCTTGAAAAATATTGTCGTCGAAAGTAAGTTCGCGCAGCACATTTACGTGCGACTTCTATGAAAATTCGACTTCTGCCTAGACGCCTTTTTTTCAATATGTTTGCCGGCATCTGTACCTTTTTGAATGGTAGCATTATTTTTAAATATATATAAGGCAACTTTTACGCGAGTAAAACTGCGGATCTCAATCTCTATATACAAAATAACTATACAAAAAATACACAAATTGCTAGGTACATACAATGTAACTTTATGCTGCCTAGTTAACTAAAAGAAAGTGTTAATAAAAGTAAAAGACATAATGTTTTAAATTAGAGGTGGATTATGTAAATTAACGCATTTTTCGCCATAGTTTGTCGTTTCTGTACAAACGCATTGCGGCATATGAGCATGTAGCCAGCACATGTATAAGGGCAGTTACACAGAAACCATGAAGCATTGAATTTTACATACAAACGTAACACTAATGTAATTGAGTAAAGTAATGATTTCATCTTAATAAATGACTTTTAAAGCCGTTTAAAGCTAAAAATACACGACGACACTTAGAACACATAGAGAGACACTTGTCGATGTGTGCTGTAGGTGTGATCTAGCTCTAACATCCGTATTTATAAACGAATCTGAGTTAATACTTTGGCTAAGTAATGCCCTTTCTCGCTCTTGTCAGTGATATTTAACCTCAACGAAAATGTGACAGACACATTACTTAGCCAAGTAATTACTTAGAATTTACTATAAATACGAGTGTAAGTGTCGTCGTGTATTTTGAGCTTTATACTCGTTTAAAACGTAATTATAACTGTCTAAACGAGAAATTTCGAAAAAGGTACGAATGATAAACTTAACTAGAAAATAAAACATACTGTGAATATCTAAAAGAAAAAAGTTAAAACTCCACATTTAGTCAATTATTTTCCTATTGATACGTTTAGATAGAAAATTCAAAGTTCGGAGGGCCTTAAGGCTAAAATTAAAATTAAGTTAGAGTAGATTTTTACAAAACTTACACGATATAGACACCTTGGAATGTACAACGAGCACTCTATGAACACATGTGTTTCAAGTTAACATGTTACTAAGAAAAGTGATGACAATAAATACGTGGTCAAAGGAACTTATTTTGACAGTGTACCTTAGTACCTAATTAGTCTTCGTTCTGAGAATATTTAAAGGAGATTGAGCAAGATTGGGCGCGACACAGTTGTTACACCAACGAAGTATACCTACTGAAAACGATCCCGTACGAGTGAAGATATTAATTGTTACCCCTTGAGTTTCTTTCGTTTTCTTCTAATCGGAAGGCGCGTTCTGAAACCACACTAAAATCATAATCCTTAGTCGACATTTCAAAATGATCATGTAATTTGTACACATTGCTCTCAATGAAAAACCAATTTTTTTACTTTTTTTAACTCAAGTTTTTTTGAAATTAAAGACATTTTTCGGTTTGAATCGCGTGGTTTTTATTACTTTTAGCATTGTTACAACGCTCAACGTTTCGAGACCTTTCCAGGTCTCTTCTTCAGGATAGACTAAGATGTGATTTGTCATTCTAATGTATTAAAAAAGTTACAGTGAGACTACCGTCTTATTATTAAAAACTATTAAAATGTTATCAAAAACGTTCCTGTCTACGCAGGTTCCAAAATTGCAATGATTATTATTTACTTTATTGTTAAATTTTATTATAAAATGTCTTTAATTTCAATACAACATCGCGAAAACAGAAGAAGAATCAAGTTTTTTTTTTAGATTTTTTTTAACTACTAGGTAATTCCCGAGTTCGGTAGACGTTAAAAATGCACATTATTTTTTTATCTCGCTAAATCATAGGTAAAATTTAAAAACAAACTATTCTTCGCTTTCTTATTTCTTTTGCATTATTTATTTCGCTTGTCTGCCAATTTTATTTCTAAATTTTCAACCCCACGGGATTATTTTCAATTAGTTACCAAAAAGTTGAACAAATAGCTCATGTTACCCGACATTGCCCAATCTCCTTTAGCAGGTTGACGATCAGGGTCGTTTCTTGACTTTTCCGTTGACTACGGGCTCGGGCGGCGACTTGCGCGGCCGCAGGATGAAGTTCAAGTTGTATGCCGTGTTGACCGCGTAGTAGACGTTGGCGTTTGCTGGCAACACCATCTCTGTAATTAGATCAAATCCTTTTATCAGCACATTCTGTCTAAATACTTTTTAAAATAAATAAATAAATTCTGTGAACAACACACAGCGCCATCTAGTCCCGTGGTAATTTAAGCTACTAAGTTTGTGTTACGGTGACTAGACTACGGATAAAATACTTAAAATTATTTTTATTTCTTCGCAACCTTTTGCATTGCAGTCGGGAATTCGCACGACGCGCCACAGAGGTCGTCAGGTTTTTAAATATTGTAATCATTCTAAGTTGGTTTAATATTATTATAATAATCGTCATTGTAGGACCAAAACATATAGATAAATCTGATTTGGTTATCTGTAAATCTGGACCTTCGGGTTCACCCGGGTTGGGAGTACATTTTCGTTTTGCAGTCTGGGTGGGGTATTCCCGTTTCTATTTTTATCCAATAGGCAAACAAGCAAATACTTATTATGCTAACTGCATTTCGAAACCAGCTTTGAACTTCATTTCGAAATGCCATTGAATCTAGGTAGGAAATGTAAACGGAGCATGACATACTCCAAAAAGGGTCCAAATAAAACGTACCTCTGTCGGGCAAGACTTGCGCGAGCGTGTACTGATCAGGATCCCCATCCAGGTTCAACTTGAGCATCGCGTTCCGGACGACTTGCGGCGTGCGCTCGTTGTTGCTCAACATTATCGACTTGTACAGCACCACGCCTTCAGTCTCCGCGCATCCCGTCTCGTACGTCACACGGATTATGTAGAAGTCAGGCCCGGCGCGAGGCGCTGCAGCGGGAGCTACGGGGGGCTTGGGAGCGCTTGCAGCGCTGGACAGCGACGCGTCTAACGACGGCAGCGATGACGACGAGGACCCGTGTGAGAGCCGGGATGGAGACGCCCGACGTTCGCTAGCTTCCTTCCGTGCATGACCATTTATAACCGCCCCACCGTCCGTTTCGCAGTAGAACTGCGAACTGTTACTCGAGCTTGTACTTGCTATGGAGTCGTTCTTCCGATGCCCGTTCGTTTCGACGGGCTTCTTTCGACGCTCTTTTGGAGCAGAAGTCGCTGGTTCGATTTGGCACGACAGTTGGTACGCTTCGCGATCGTCGAGAACTAAGACTGAGTCGAACCAGCGGTCGAACATCGGGTCGGTTGGGAGATGGTAGGCGTTCGCTGCGCCTTGAAGCAGCTTGATTTGAGCTAGCACTTCGAACTCCTTGCGGCGTTTGTCGAAGTTTACCAGACCTTCAGAGACTGTGTCTGGGATCGCGGTATCGATCATCGTGAGGTCGGTCAGGAATGTCCCCAAATACGGGATGGTTCCGTGACTGACTCCGGGAGCACCACGCTCATGTAACAACTTTTGCAACTGGCGATCGTTTTCGCCAACGGTGTCAGCAAACTTGGCAGTTCCCTCCCGCATCAGCAACTCACGTTGCGCCCAACGGTTGTTATCCTCGCTGAATATCCGCGCTAATTCGTCGAACAATTCCGTCTTCTCTTTCGGTAGCATCGCCCACGTCTTCCGCAATCGGTAGACCGGGTTGCTCTGTAAGCCGGAGATGATCGCCTTTAGCGAGGAGAAGTTCTTCAAGACGCGCAATTCTCGCGCAATGTCTAACCAAGCGGCGAGTAAATCTGCGCGTTCGACCGGCCGCAGCTCTGGTTCCACGAGAACAGTCGATATGACGCGGAAGGAAACCGCGTTGAATTGGTTAACGGTGGCGAGGACGGTGGCGGCGTCGTGGGAGCGGTCCTTGTCTCGTCGCGACCAGATGGCTCCGAGGCACTGGTGAGGGACGAGTTTCTTGAAGAGCTGCATGTCCATGCGAGTGAGTTGCTCGGCGAAGTGTCGGTGCGGGACGTGCGGGAGGCGGTAGGCGGCGGTGTGGTGCGCCGCCACGCGCATGCCCGCCGCGAGACATACGCCTCCGTCGCCGCCTCGACCGTTCGAACCATTACGCTCCGCACTGAATACTGCTAACTTCTGTAAAACCTGGAAATTATTAAAACTTTTTTAATCTCTAGAATATTTTGAAGTGAAAACTTCTTTTAGTGCGGTACGCATATTTTTAGATGAGATAAAATCTCTAGATTTACGACACCGTTACGAGACGTTTGAATTTTTGATTAGAGAATTTGATTTTACTATGTCCAATCAACGCAATATTAGCACAACGTGATTTTTTCAAACAGGATGCTGCACACAGCTACATATAGCCCTAAATAGGTTTATAATTATGGGTTCTAGATAACGGATGTTACTACATGTATGTAATATTTTCTTTTAAATACTGAAATACACACAGTATCAGAAACAAACATTTAAAGGCAGCATAAGTACTTTTTACCAACGGGAATCGAACCCCGCAACCTTCTGCTCCGGAGCCGGGTGTTCGCCAATCGCACCACAGAAGTCGTATAAATGGGGTGGCACACGCAAAGCTGTGAGCAGATGGCGCTGGGGTCAGATTATCTTTTTTTTTTTTGATGATGGTTCCCCACAAATGAAAACGCCGAGTTTTTTTTCTTTTGGTTTGAGACCGATATGGCCAATTTGGCGCCGAGAGTTGTAAAAAACAACTGTTAGACATTTTTCAATTCAAACCTAAGATCAGTCGACCAACGCCCTCTGCCGGGATAAAAAGTTAGTGTTCCTCCTCATTATCTGTTTCTGTGACTTCAAATAATGTTTCTTGTGTTTTTAGCTCAGGCATTTAGCCTGAAATATTTTACAGGGAGAAATCCTGTCATGAGAGAATTTTTGACGATGCATCTCTCCTTGTAAAATCTATTCCATATAATGGTTCCGTAGATGTAGTGGTCCCACCTTCGAGTGTAGTTCTGATCCTGGCAGATGTAACTGCGTGAAGGCCAGGAGCTGTTGCAGTGCGGGGTGGTGCGGAGGCTGGCGGAAGTCTTCCGGATACGTGTCCAGCCACACGTGGAGACACGCCACCAACGTCCTGGGAAACGAAGAACACATTTCATTTTGGAATTTAACCTATTTTTCGGTATTAATAGCGTGGTGTCAATCCTGAAGAGACCTGTAAAGGTCTCGGGACGTTAAGCATTCCAACAATGCTAAAACACCACACGATTAAAACCGAAAAATGAGTATACTTACTTTCAATTTAACATCGCAAAAACAAGAGAACAAGTCATTTAATTTTATAAAAATCTCAGAATATTCGATTTAATATCATCATGGTGCTCTTAAGCATCATTGTTATCAAAAGGTTTTACGCGCCTACTCTTTTGCCCATCAAATTGGTGAAAAAAATTGATACTCGTTGATGAACGCCTTATTTGGACAAATCAGAGTAAAGTTTGATACAATATATTATGTAAAGATAGTAACTCTGAGAGCTAAAGTCACTGACAAAGCGATAAATCCGACTAATTTCTGGTCTTCAATAACAAAGAACAAACAAGCGCCTTTATCACGAATAAGAAGAAGTAAAGATTGCTTACTTTCGATGTTGCTGTGACGTATCCGAGGCTGTGGACAGCACGTCCTCTGCGGCGAGTGCTTCATATCGCCGCAACAGAAGGTCGAGTACTTTACCGCATTCCGCAAATGATCTGTAAGTAAAAATAAAACGTAGAAGTACAAGCAGCTAACAATGTAGGCTTGTACTATACTATTACGTATTCTGTAATGTAGGTAAGCAGTCAACAATTTTATCTCAAGCCGAAAGAAATAGTTTACATCAAGGGATACCGTGGAACCTTTATGAAAACTTCATAAATCATCAGCATCACTCATCGTCGAAAGAAGACATTCCATGGTAAACCTACGAGTTAAATTGCTGGTCCTTCTACGTTTTTATTATCTACATCTACACTAATATTATAAAGAGGAAAGATTTCTATTTTTGTGTGTATGTGTGTCGTATGTTTGTAATGAATAAACTCATAAAGAAATGGACCGATTTCAAAAATCTTTCACCATTAGAAAGCTACATTCAGCCTAGTAGCATAGGCTACTTTTGATCTCAATGCTTTGCCCTGACTGATGGATCAACGCACAGTCTAAACTGCTGATAGTAGAGAACTGTTTTTTTTTATAGAAACTGTTCTTTATATGATATAGCAGATTCCCGCGGTTTCACCTGCGTAAGTCCCGATCCCGTGGGAATATCGGGATCAAAAGTACTCGTAGAAGTACTCGTACTCGCACTCGTACTCGTAAAAGTAGAGTAAGTATGTTACTTAAGATGAATGTTGTGAGGTATGATCTTTTTTGAGTGAGGGTAGGCGGGATAGAATTCTCGTTCACCTTTTGCGGTACGTCGGACATAAAGTAGACGTGTCTCGAGATAATTTATTGAATGTATTAAAATTGAAATCGATCTTTAGTATCAGTGCAAAGTTGATGTGTTTTATAACTACGTAAAAGAAGGGGTGAGTTTATTAGCGAGTGCCTGACTATGTAAGTACTTAGTTTGTATTTCAAAGATTAAAGGTCATCTATCTTGTTTTAGCTGTGAGGAAACGCCCTTCTTTTGTGTCACGAAATTACCTAACGAAATATATAACAAGGTTCGAACTGAGAGCTGAGCTAGCCTGGTCTGGATTAGCAGGGTTTTGTTGTAATTTCATAAAACCCTTCGCGCCATTAATTGTTCTTGGTTGATTTAGTTTATAATTAGAATATAGCTAGTATACCTACCCGCCAAGTGATCTTTGTATTTTCTTCATTAAATTAAGTGTGTTTACAGATTTTCTTGTTTGTTTGTTCACCAAACCATCACGTAATAAATGGCGCCTAACTTTAAAAATAACGGATGGTTTGGTATGTACTAAATTGTAGTAATTGTATGGCTTAACCTTTTTTTTAATGTACCTACATAACTTCTGAATTGTTACATACCGTCACGAAGATTAGGAGTATAATTTTTTTTGTATACAGGGTGGTTCATGTGGTTGACACAATTAATTTATTTAATTAAAGTCAGTGAATTTCGTGATATAAAGTAGTGTTGTTTGAGCAGATAAATATCACATTAACAGTTATTTGCCATTAATAGCCTCACCCCGTATAATTTGTAAGATTGTTATACATTTTATTTTTAATTTTGGTTCTGTTGCATTTCCGCTAATTATTCAAAATGGATCCCAGTGACCTACTTAAAGATGAACTGGAATTTGAGCTAGCTTCCCGATCCGTATACCTCACAAGTGTTGCATCTATTTTGCGCAAAGTTTTGAGGGAGTTGCTAACTGCAGAACAAAAGGGTACAGAACGAACGTCATATACCATTAAAGCACCACCGCAAAGCATTGAGAATCCTTCGGTTGAGTTGGAGATTTGCGCGAAAAAAATTGATGTTTTGACTCAATACATAAATGAAATTACGGGTAAACCAGATAGATCAGTTTTTAGAAAAATAGTGTCTAGGCTATACCACGTACAAAATAGGTTAGGTTTCGCTTTACCCAAGACTGAAGAAGAGCAATGTTTAAAGGTAACTTTAAAGTCAAAGGCCGAGAGTTTGCTATTGAAATTAGAGGATACTGATGAAAAGGGTGAAATAGAGGAAGGTGATTTAACAATTGATGATAAAAAAATATTGCAGGAAACATTGGGTGACATAGGTAACAGCATAATAAATAAAATAGAACATGAACAGATTGGTAATTTAAAGAAATATACTAATTCGGAAAACGTTATTACAGTGAATAAGCGCACTCAATTTCAAACAGAAAGCAGAGAAATAGATGGTTCGGTGCAGAGGAGGCCTAGGTTATTTAGAACATCTACAATCGATGATAGTCTTATTAGGAGAAAGTTAGTACCTCTGAGTCAGTGGGGGGTTAAGTTTGCAGGGGATAACTCTTACAGTGTTAATGCCTTTTTAGAAAGAGTTGAGGAAATTAAGGACGCTCGTAATGCTACAGATGAAGACCTATGGCGCTACGCTATTGATTTTTTTCAAGATGACGCTTTAATCTGGTACAGAGCGAACAAACAGAACGTCACAAATTGGGATGAGCTGAAAACATTATTAAAACATACATTTCAGTCTCCCTTTTATCAGGACGAATTACTTAAGGAAATATATGCTAGGACACAAGGTCAACAAGAATCTGTGACAATTTACATAGCTGTTATGCAAAATATGTTTAATAGGCTACCTTTAAGGCTCCCAGAACGAGAGAAAATATCCATTATACTAAAAAATTTGCAGCCATACTACCAAAGAGCGGTATGTCGCGATCAGTTTGAGTCAATTTCTGAACTTAACAGCATCTTACGTATCATTGAAAGAACCAAAATAAATTGTGAAAGATTTCAGGAGCCTACAAACATCTCAAAAACACTTGAACCAGATTTAGCGTACAAAACGGTTAAACAACCCTATACTAACAGCGCGTATGAAATTACAGACAAGACTGAGGTGGATACTGTAGAAGTTAGTAATAGGAGATGTTGGAACTGTAGGGAACTAGGTCATACATTTAGATTATGTAAAATGCCGAAACAACGTTTATTTTGCTTTAGGTGTGGAAAGTTTGGGATAATATCTAAGAATTGCACCTGCAAGGGAAACGAGGACAGGGAAAGGTCAAAAAACCCTGCCAACTGAACCTTTCCCTAGATAGACAAAGTGAAGAATGGCAGGAGTGGCTTTACACTGTTCGCAGCCACTGTACTGCGGGTAAAATATTATGCCCGCTCGTCATAAGAAAAGGTGGCGACAACAGGTCATACGTCAAATTAGACATTTTAGGGTGTAATTGTATTGGCATGTTAGATAGTGGTGCAAATAAATCGGTCATAAATGCAAAATTTGCAAATAAATTGAGACAATTAGGGTTAAAGTCATGTGAACTGAATGAAAGGAAAGTAGCAACAGCCGATGGTGCTACCCACGAAATTTCAGAAATATTTGATGTACCGGTAAGCTTTGACAATCAGTTTCATGTGGTTTCAGTGTGGGTAATGAATAGTCTAGTTTATGACTTAATTTTAGGGAAGGATTTCTTCGACACTTTTGGCATTTCATTGAAATTTAAAAACACAGCACTAAAAGAAGAGATACTGTGTGCATCTAGTTCGGCAGTCATAATGGCTAGAGAAGATCTTAACGAAACTCAACAAAATGAACTGACACAAGTTATTAAGTACATGTACGAGTCGATAGGTAAAGGATTAGGTAGGACGTCGTTAATAGAGCACACGATAGATACGGGTAATAATAAACCGGTACATCACAAACAATATCCTTATTCACCTGTTATTAATAAAGAAATAGAGAAAGAGATAGATGAAATGCTAAAAAATGATGTCATTGAACCCTCGTATAGTGCTTGGTGCTCACCGGTGGTCTTAGTTAAAAAGCCTAATGGCACTAACAGATTGTGTCTTGATAGCAGGCAACTGAACAAGGTAACGAAAAGGGACACTTATCCCCTTCCTCGTGTATCAGCCATCTTAGATAACCTTAGAAATGCAAAATATCTTTCATCTATTGATTTAAAATCAGCATTTTGGCAAGTCCCTTTAGACGATAATAGCAAGGAAAAAACTGCATTTGCATTGCCCGGTAAGGGATTGTACCAATTTAAAGTCATGCCATTTGGTTTAGTAAATGCGTCACAATCCCAACAAAGATTGATGGATAGGCTATTTCCATGTCACGAAAACAAGGTCTGGTCATATTTAGATGACATAATTCTATGCTCAGAAGGTTTTGAGGAGCATATCGATCTGTTAAAAAAGGTTACAGATATTTTGAAAGAGGCAAACTTGACTATCAATGTAGAGAAATGTAAGTTTTCCAGAAACAGCCTTAAATATTTAGGATATATTGTTGATAGGGAAGGGCTACGTACAGATCCCGACAAAGTCTCTGCTATTCTAAATTTTCCACGACCTAAAAATTGGACAGAGTTAAAAAGATTTATAGGTTTGGCTAGTTGGTACAGACGATTCGTCAAAAATTTTTCGATCATTGCTGCACCTTTACATAATCTGACCAAAGGTAATAAGAAAACAAAATTAGTATGGACACCTGAGGCAGATGCGGCTTTTATTAATCTTAAGACCTTATTAACCACCACTCCTGTAATCTCGTGTCCTGATTTTACAAAGCCTTTTACAATTCAATGTGATGCGTCCAGTGATGGAATAGGAGCAGTATTGTGTCAAAAGACCGATGACAGTGAACAACCGGTAGCATATTTAAGTAGGAAACTTACAGATGTAGAAAAAAAGTACTCCACATCTGAGCGAGAATTATTAAGTGTAGTTTATGCAGTAGAAAAATTTAGACCCTATGTTGACGGTTCGCATTTTACGATTATAACAGATCATAGTGCTTTGCAATGGCTGCATAAAATGAAAGATCCACACGGCAGATTGGCCAGATGGGCGATGAAATTACAGCAATTTTCTTTTGATATTATTCATCGACCTGGGAAACAGAATACTGTTCCAGATGCTCTTTCTAGAGCTATTTGTAACATTAATACCCTACAAATTAACGAGAAAGATAAGGACACTTGGTACAAAACAAAAGTAAAAAATCTTCTATCGGGTATAGATAAGTCAACGGACTGGACAGTTAAAGATGGCATTTTGTTTAAAAAAGTACGTCTTAAGCAATATCCTAATGATGATACAGAATATAAGTTATTTATACCAGATTCTCTGAAGTACAATATCTTAAGACAATGCCATGATGATGTTACGGCAGGTCATTTAGGGATCAGAAAAACACTTTTTAGGATTAGAAAATGGTATTTTTGGCATAAAATGAAAAACGACGTCAGGCAATATATAATTAATTGTGATACTTGTGCTAAGTACAAAGTTTCACAGCAACTTCCTTTTGGTCACATGGGTCAAAATAGAGAAGTTACAGAGCCATGGCAGATAATTTCTTTAGATTTGATGGGTCCGTTCCCAAAAAGCAAAAAAGGTAACACAATGTTATTAGTCATTACTTGTATCTTTAGTAAATTTGTTTTATTATTCCCTCTGCGTACTGGGAAATCTGATAAAATCAGTGATATAACTGAACATTTATTTCTCATGTACGGTGCACCAAAGTCAATTATTTGTGACAATGGTAAGCAATTCACATCCCTAACGTTCAAACAACTGGCGGCTAAATACTCGTGTAATCTGTGGTATACGCCAAATTATCACCCACAAAGTAACCCTACAGAGCGCGTGAATAGAGTGATTGGCACAATGATTTCCATGTATACTGCAGGTAAAAGGCATAACGAGTGGGACACATACTTACCGGAAATTGGTCACGCAATAAGAAATTCGGTACATGATACTACAGGTTACACACCCTCGTTTTTATTCTTGGGTAGAGAAACTGCCATTCGTGATCCAAATTATCCAAATTTAAATGCCACTTTCGAAAATGAGGATGATCTTAAAGTTAATATAGATATATTTTTACAGTTATTAAAATCAAGAAATGAAATTTATTCACACGTGACTAATATAATAACATTAAAAATGCGCACGAAGAAAGTGCGAAAACTTATAATTTGAGAAGAAGGCCTGCGTCATTTGAGATAGGTGACATTGTTTGGAAAAAAACCAAATATTTATCTAAAGCTAGTAATCAATTCATGGCAAAATTGGCCCCAAAGTTCGATAAAGCAGTAATTAAAGAGAAAATCTCAACAAATATATACAAACTCCACGATATGAATGGTAGGGATATAGGAAATTGGCATGCAAAAGATTTAAAATGCATGTAAAATAAACACATTATATTAAAAAAAAAGTATACCTAAATAAAATTAAAAAAAAATAAAAAAAATTGTAGTAACTCTAGTTTATTAATCATGTACGTGGTATATATAAAAAATAGCAACAAAAATGTTCGCACACTGACTTTCGTCATGGTCGGTCAATTGCTCCACCCTGTAACTATAGTTGGATGGAACAACTTTGGCATGAAGGTAGTTTTAAGTCATAATTAGTGTTTTGCATAAAAATAACGTTTACATTGTTAGGTATCTTACTAAATAAAATAAAAAAATGATTTACACTAAAATTAGGTAAATCATTTTTTTTTTCATTAGCGAGGGGGGCATTTGTGAGGTATGATCTTTTTTGAGTGAGGGTAGGCGGGATAGAATTCTCGTTCACTTTTTGCGGTACGTCGGACATAAAGTAGACGTGTCTCGAGATAATTTATTGAATGTATTAAAATTGAAATCGATCTTTAGTATCAGTGCAAAGTTGATGTGTTTTATAACTACGTAAAAGAAGGGGTGAGTTTATTAGTGAGTGCCTGACTATGTAAGTACTTAGTTTGTATTTCAAAGATTAAAGGTCATCTATCTTGTTTTAGCTGTGAGGAAACGCCCTTCTTTTGTGTCACGAAATTACCTAACGAAATATATAACAAGGTTCGAACTGAGAGCTGAGCTAGCCTGGTCTGGATTAGCAGGGTTTTGTTGTAATTTCATAAAACCCTTCGCGCCATTAATTGTTCTTGGTTGATTTAGTTTATAATTAGAATATAGCTAGTATACCTACCCGCCAAGTGATCTTTGTATTTTCTTCATTAAATTAAGTGTGTTTACAGATTTTCTTGTTTGTTTGTTCACCAAACCATCACGTAATAATGTAGCTTTATAATGGTGAAAGGATTTTTGAAATCGGTCTAGTAGTTTCGGAGATTACCCCCAATATACATACATACATACATACATACATACATGTTACCTCTTTATAATATTAGTATAGTAGATTATAGATAGATAATAGATAGATAGATTAGTAATATTAGTAATAGATAGGAATCCGATGGCAAAAGGTTTTTCGAAATTCTCACGGGATCGGGAATTACGCGGGTGAAACCGCAGGACGCAGCTAGTGTATGATATAGTGGAAAGACCATAAAGTTCCATATAAGAACATGTGACCAATCTTTATCTCTAATGTCTGTGCAATGCGGAAGAAATGTGACTTGTTAATATTCTACAATCCAATTACATTCAGTCGCAAACAGGTGCCTCTTGAGCGAGTAATATGAAAATCAATATCTTTCTTTATATTATGTGGAAACATTGTTAGTCAGTTATTTCTTTATAATTACCTATGTTGATATTGCGTAAAACGTTGTATGAGAGTTAGAATGTCTCTGTGGTAGAAAGTCTCTCTTGTTTTGTCGAATCGTCACCAATTTAAACATGATTAAATTACAACTAGCTTATCTGAAGTAACAGCCAAAAAGCATTATTTTTCGTGTCGCGTTATAATGTCCAGCAAATGTTGGATGCCATCATTATCAACTATTTTATGACCGACTAGTATTGTCCCGCGGTTTCCTGCGCATAAGTCCCGATTCTTCGATTTCGAAGGAATTTTGACTCAGCGATCAGCGACTTGGAAGTTGGCAACGTTTTCATTGACGAGACGTCTTCGATCGCTGCTTTGAGGAAGCTCAAAACCTTGACCAATGAAGAGAGATGGGGGAAACCATGGGGTGACCCGTGACCTATAACCCAGCAGTGGGAGGAATGGTAAATCTTAAAACGAAACTTACCGGTAAGTAGCGAGGAACACGTTAACGTATGTGGACTCGAGCTCGCCATCGTCTGTAGCGAGCGCCTCGACGAGCCGATCGACAGTGCCGGCCTTTACGAAGCGCACGCGCACCGTCTCCCACTCCAAATGGGATATCTCGTCGTCTGACTCCTGGAACACGAAGGTAAAAGACGCTGTATAAAATGCCATGATTTCTTATAATAAATAAATATTTCAGGACTTTACACACAGCGCAATCTAGCCCTAAACTGAGCAACTAGGCTTGTACTATGGACACTAGACAATGTATAGGTATACTACCTACAAACTATACGGTTTTTTTGTTAGTACATACATATGATACACATAGAAAACACCCAGAACCAGAACCGGGAATCGAATTCGCAACCCCCTGCCATGCAGTCACGCCACATAGGTCCTTCGTTAAGAGAGGAGTATATACGCCAACGACCTTGAAACTGAAAATCCCTGTCGGGCTTGTCGAAAATTGTTGATTATTTCATGACGGAATGTCGTAGAACTTTTTTTTGTGCACAGATTGTAGGTGACATTGTTTCCTACATTTTGGTGTAGTTTTAAGACATGAACCTCCTATTGGTGCAAAGCCTATCCAAATTTTAGAAAAAAAATGTCTGATTTGGCTAAAATGTCGATAGGCTTCAATACGTTTCGACATATTTGTATGGAAACTGCACTAAAATATCGGAAACAATGTCGCCTACAATCTGTACACAAAAAAAAAGTTCTACGACATTCCGTCATGAAATAATCAACAATTTTCGATGCGCCCGACATGGATTTTCAGTTTTTCAGAATAGGGCCCTTAAAGAGATCGACCTAACCTTTCTGACAGATCTGAGACAACAACATTTTATCATGGATCGTTTGTACCTATATACCGATTTTCACTATTCTAGTCGGATTCCAGCACGGGATTTCAGTCAAGTACCTAAATCAAAATAAAATGGCTGCAAGTCTGTCAGATTCATAGGTCAATCCTGTGGGCTACCGACGACCGTCTATTAAATGAATTTAATTAAATTCTTACTGGATGGGTAGGAAATCGACACCGTGTGTTGCTCATTAATGTTGGCCATAAACTCCATACATTTTACCACGAACGATCGATCATTTTTAGGGTTCCGTACCCAAAGGGTAAAAACCGGACCCTATTACTGAGACTTCGCTTTTGTCCGTCTGTTTTAAAGAAGTCTCAATGTTTCGACATATCGTTCGTATTTGTTTGAAACCGTATATAACAAGTATATAGAGGAAGGAAATTCACAATCGTTCGTTCGTTACAAAAATACTAGTGTTTTTGTACCTACCAGGTTCTTATCTTTCAACTAGGTACCTAAATTTAAAACTAAATTAAAGCAAAATCGTTGAATAGTATCATCATTTATTTTTAAAGAATGAATTAAATGTACACTGCATGGATAGGGAATACATAATACATAAGGGTATAGTACCTATACAAAAATTAAATCGTCATGTATTCTAAGTTTCGTTGATTCTAAATGACACAATGGTTACATACAAAAAGAACTTGCACTATTCACAAACGCTTTTATTCGTTTTTGAATTGGTATAGGAAGCCCGTAACCACCGAAAATTATAATGTACTTGCTCAGAATGTACCTACTCTTATATACAAATATCACAGCTGATTTTAATCGAGAAGTTTACCGATACATACATATCTTGCCTTTTGGGAAAAACTGCGCTCGCGCATCCTTTAGGGAATCGTTTGTGAATAGACGAGCTCACTAAAATGCACGGCAGCAGTATAAAAATCTTTAACAAATAAGACTAGGTGGTACCTTTTATGTATTATGTGATGGTACATAAATAGTTCAGTAAGCAAAGGACGTTGTGGTAATCATTATGGTTGCCTTAAAATTAGCAACTGGTACCTAAGTCCATTGCTGACCAATATGCTAATATGTGTATGTAACTACCTACCTACAATTATTTTGATGCCTTATTTTTGTCCTATAGGTACATACATTTTAATGACATACAATCATTAAAAAACCTTATTTTTTAAAGGATCTACGATGAAGTGGATCGTCAACTATAGGAAACTCATCACAGAGTGTCCCATTTTCATAAAAATTTTGGTCCGCCTTAAAAATTACTTCACATATCGCTTTCTGTACCGAATTTTTAACTGATTCGGAGTATCTCTTCAGTTTCGTAGCCATGAAATTAGAGAAATAATTTATTTCTTCTGACGAATTTATAGGTTCCGTTGAAACCATGATTTCCTCTACTGGTTCTTGTTTAATTTCAACACTAGGTGGTCTCAATAAGGATTGTCCTGGTTGAATTTCAGCATCTTCGTTTAGGTTAACTGATCTAGATCTAGGTTTATTTACGTTGGAATTTTTTCTATTGTATCTTCGCAATACGATGTTTCTAAGTCTATCCATATCATATTTTTCGTCAAATGACACACCCTGAAACAAAACAACAATAAACATCAAATGGCCTTATTAATAAACGTGGAGTAAGGTTAGAATAATTTTCCCATTTTCTGTTTCTCAGTGTCAACTTTGATAGCCTTATTAATAAACGTGGAGTACTAAGGGCCCAAAAAAAAGTGGAAGAAGTTTTCCACTTTTTGTTTCTGTCTGTCAACTTTGGAAGTTCATGTCACGCAAAAAGACAAAGCGTGTTCTCACGACCTTACTCCACGTTTTTTAATAAGGCTATAAAGGTACTCTTGCATAAGTGTACGTACAGTATACACGTCAATCCGATAAAGTAAAATGTAGTGATTATATTATTCTCTTTGCCCAATAGAAACACATGGCACCTACCACAGTACCACTAAACAAAAATGTATAATTTTACATACCGAATTCTGCCGATCTCTTTCCGTTTCCTTATCAAGTAAAAACGCCAATTCTTCAAAACCAAACCAAATACTAATTGGTCTACCTTTTACAGGAATGTCATCTGTAAAAATACACGTGCGGTAATAATAATTCATACCATCAATAACAATATTTCAACTCGAATTTGTTCAGGGCGTGTTTCGAGAGTGGTAATTTAGGCTGAAAGGGGGTTGTTCTAGATGTCTAAGCGAACATTTTGTTCTACTACATATCTACTTACTTTTGGAAATTCGAGCTGTTTTTCGAAAGTTTTGATTTTAAAGTTTATCTGAAAATTCACTGTTTTCAACTACAAGTAGGTAGGTGACATAAATTGCGTTTATACTTTCTACCTAAAGTAAAGTAATACTTACCTACCTACTTATTATTTTCAATTATTTTCTTATTTATTAAAATTGAGTTTCTTCAATGTTTCTTACCTGAATTCTGTCTGAAATAATCATGTATAAATTTCGCTTTTTCCCTCCTAAATCCAGACATGACAGTATTCATTTTGAACTTGCATCTCTCTGGCGACATATTCAAGGCCGCGCCAATATCTCGCCACCCATTACGTTTCGCTGTCCTGTTGTAATACAAGCGGTCTTTTTGATCCCACATCTCTGGTCGTTTTCTGAACTCTCGTATGAGCTGAATACACTTTTGCTTCGTCCAATTACCAGCCCCACGTTCCTTAGACGTCATTTTCGATGAAAATAGTAAATAGAAATAGCTATCTCAGTTTGTTTGGTGGTCACTCGTCGATCAATATACAATTTGATACAGCTACACTGAGCGCCGAGAGCGTTGTGACTCTGTTCGTCACAAAATGGCGCGCGTATCCGTTTTCTAGTAGCAGCAACAAAGATACGATACTCCGTCCTTATCTCGCAGTTCTTTGATATTACACGTGAGTAAAAGGGACGGCTTATTACAACGATCACACGATTCACATGGTGATAATCACTCGTTGTTGTTCGGAGTTCGGACTGTACCACTATATTGATACGCGTAAAAAGTTGCGTTGTTTTAGTTTTATGAACCTAAGTAGGTAGGTATAACTTATAACACGGTCACAAAATCACAATAGCTTTGCATGGACCATGCACTAGGCAGTTCCTCCAGATTCACTGTAATTAGGTAAGTACCTACTTACAATAAGTAGTAGACCTACCTACTGTAATTTAGTGTAATTTTGGGATTTACTGTAATTTTAAGTAATTTATATACTTTTGTATCTAAACTATACCTACTGTAGTTTAAAAGGCCTGTCATAGTTATAGGTAATTAAAACATGAAAAATATTTCTAAAACTCGAAAAAAAAAGCATTGAAAAGACGAGGAGTTCATTGGCCTAGCTGCGGCCGCGAAATGATGTGTGTGACAAAAACATTTCCTCGAGCTCCAGAAACTTTAGGGTTCGGTTTTCGCAATGCTAAAATGCACGATACATTTTTCAACTCCCGACGTTTAATGTGATTTCAGACCTATGATATACCTAGATCCCTAATAATAAAAGCAACGAGATTAAATCCGAAAAAATAGTTTAATTTAATGTACAGTTTTTGCTACCTAAGCTAAATAATACCTACTGTATTTGTTTTACGATCGTCATAAAATTTAAACATAAACACGGAGTAGGTAATTATACTCATGGAATCTGGGCAATCTGGCAGCACTCCACCTGGCCAATATGACCAACAACACAGAATGAACATGGTAGATCCCACATCTTCGACATCTACCATCCTTATTCTGGTGAGATAAGTAATTGTGCAACGCTTATCTATAAATTGTACAACTAGACTTACACTGGAAGCGCTCCTGGTGGGCCGGTGGTAGCGAACTTTCTTGAGATACACGGTGTAAACAGCGCCGTCCACTCGCTCCTCGCCCCACAACCGCCATGTCGGCTGCTGGAACACACCACGCACAGGTCAACACATTTATACAATTAAAAACAAAAAGCTGGAGAGAAACGGAGGTTGCTGACCTGCGTGAACTTCAAGCCTCTTTACTTGAAGTTCAGCGCGCAGGTCAACTCGCAAATTCGGACTTTTTCTTCTTCAAATGGCACGAATAGCGCCGGATCGGGAGTGATGGGAGTCTCTCATTCATTACATAGCCTTAGGCTGCGGCCTCATTAGTGTGTTGTGTGGATGCAGCGTTGCACTTCAAAAGGAATTTCGAATTCCGAATTCCTAATTTTAGGCCGCAGCATAAAATCTAAATCAAAGTTTCGAGTGAGTAGTGTAAGTAAAACGGAATGGTTGGCGATAAATCAAACCCCACCAAAAATATTAAAAATCCATATCTATCCATAATAATTGTAAATATATACCATAAAAAACACATACGTAGAGACGAATTGAGAACCTCCTCCTTCAGTTTTTTAGATGTCGCGTCGGTTAAGAATGACAGGCCTAATTCCTAACCTAACCCGCAACCGGGTTAAAATTTCGGGTTAGGTTAATAGGAATATACCTTTTTATTCAGTACATATGTCGTGAAAGCTTATCTAATAAAAACGTAAAATAACGTGATAACTCTTTTCCAAATACGAATAGGTATAATTCAGATTTTTTTCAGTCAAACGAGTCAGTAGGCATAATTCAACAGATAGACGTGCGTAACGATAAGAACGTAGCGCTTACATAATCATCGAGGTTGGCTGCAAACAGCACAGGTTCGGCCTTACTGACGCCGCATACTATCTTCCACATGGCCCATGTCGACCGAACGTCACGCCCGACGTCACCCGCCTCAGCTGAGCTCGCGCATCGTGCTCACTTTCACTGATCGCCAGTGTACGCTCGCAATAGCACCACCTCATGCAAATACCAATAGCTGTTTATTCAACTCGATCAGGTAAGCAAGCGCGACGCGAGAGACTCGGGCCAGTATGCGAGCGCCGCGGACGTGCGTGACGCTGGAGAAATCGCACCACTTGCGGACAACGACACACTTGTAAACCCGTATCCGGCTCTACGGACCTCTTTTTTGCAATCAATCGAATCACTTGTACAACCTTGAGTACGTCTATCTTCCCTTTACATCAATCGTTTGCACAAACGGTTGTAGCACCTCATAAAAGTTTAGCATGTTCTATAATCGAAACACTGGAATTACAATTTACAGGTACGTTATAATAATACAGAACGTATTTGCATAATACACAAACACTAACAGTACTATGTACATTTAACTTTCACAAGCACAACACAGTAAAGTTTTTTTGACCGGCAGCCCCCTCAAAGAGTTTATTTAGATTACTAAGTCCTTATTGTCAGAGTTCGCAACCAACCCGAAGGATCAGAAACTTTTAACAACGCCTAGTTAAAATATAATTGTATAGAACGCGCTGATGCTGCAACGCACAGTGATCAACTGCTCTCTTTGTAGAGAGATCGCGTGAAAAAACGTCTGATAAAGCACGTAATTATTTACTGGTGTGTACAGTGTAACTCCACAGGTCTAGTACAATGCGTCTCGGCAACACGACAACGTTACACAGATGCGACTTAGCTCGGTTGTTTTCATATTAGGTAGTAGGTAAGTAATAGGCTTAAAATACGTGTCGTTGAAATCTTGAGCTTTATTTTTAATATCCTTAACCATTAGTTATTTACGTACGCTAATTAGGTTAAGTTAAGCAGATTATTTTACTTATAGCTGATAAAACACATACCCACTACAAAAACATAACCCTCTCGCAGTCGGGTAAAAAGGTCAAACGAAATGGAAACGTTCCAAAACAAAAACATCATCAGCACAACAACGCTACAACGCGCAGAATCGATCAGATAGAAGAATCGATTAACTTTACCGAATTAGAGCTTACAATTCTATTGAAAAGCACTCAATGCTAGACAGATTACAATACGAGTAGGTCATCGATTTTGTGCTTCCAAATAAGAGTTACATCACCCCCTTTCAACCACTTTCATTGGAAAATTAACCAGACAAGTACCTAGGTATATAGATTGGTATTTCAGACATTGCCAGTCGACCCTTCTCTGTCAAGTGCTGATATTTCATCTATTTGTTGGTCAAAGCATTTTACTAGAAATATTTTACAAGGAGAAATGAATCATTAGAAACTCCCCCGTGACAATTCATCCCAAGGATTCAAACATGTGGCCCTCGTTTGCCGGGCGAGTGCGCAGTGGTTAGCGCAGTCGCCCGGCAAGTGAGGGGCACAGGTTCGAATACTTTCACGGGGGAATTTTTGATGATGCATTTTTCCTTGTAACATATTATATTTAAAATGGTGCGTAAAATTATTATAAAAACACATACAGCGATGCGGGATATACCACCTTTGCCGTTAGAAACATTCACCTATTTTTAAGTGGTAGGTATAATAACGAGTAATTGTACTCATTAAACTAGATAATAAAAGTCATTGATGTCGGTACTGTCGGTAAATAGTGATAATATAGAAAGTTTAATGTATAGTCTACAGTAATGCGGGAAAATTAGAATACCTGTGTGGTCTACTTAGTCTAGGTACTCTCCGTAAATAGTTACAGGTAAATCTTACGTACCACACCGTTAGATTAGGTACGTTAGTAGACCCAATCCTACTAACGGTTGAGTTATTGATCAGACATGCACAATACCTGTCGTGCTCTAAAAATAGCTCGAACGGTACGGTCCGGTACAAGACGTCAATTTAACTAGTAGCTAGCAGCAATACCTAGTTAGCATAGATAGATATGTCGCGAATTGATTACTGTTGATTGTAAATATATTATAACTTATAAGTGTGGTGTGTAGGAAAGATCTCTCTTTCACATCGGGTTTACAGCAAACCGGTCCAAAACGGCAACCAATAACCTACTTATAATAAGTAGGTATACCAAAATAATGGCTTACTCCACTTTATGTAGGTAATTAAGTTCGCTTACACTTTATGCAATCGGCTTATCGAATGTTTTACATATTAATATACTCGTAGCGAGCTGTGTACGTATTGTACTGGAAGAACGATCAAAGACCGGCTAAAGGCCATCCTACGACGAAGTTCCAGGCTTCGAAGTAGGTAAGCATTTTGTTACCAAGTTCATCGTCGCTTACAAAAAATGCTTCATTCTATCTCATTCACATTTATACCTACACTAGCTGCGTCCCGCTGTTTCACCAGCATAACTCCCGATTCCGTGGGAATATCGGGATCAAAAGTAGCCTTTGTTAATCAGGGTGAATGTAGCTTTCTAATGGTGAAATAATTTGTGAAATCGGTCTAATAGTTTTTGAGTTTATTCATAACAAACATACAGACACACACAGAAATACAATTCTTTCCTCTTTATAATATAAGTATAGATATAGATAGATGGGTACTACAAAATATAAAAAATATCGCAGTTCATAAGTTAGTTATTATTTTGTTTGTCCATCCCACTGTAACGTTTATATGAATTGCCACCTACACAATAAATAACACATGAAACAAGGTATCAACAGCAACAATTTACTCATTTAACCAATGTCATTTTAAACCAAGGTCGCTGTAAATACGCGCAATTATCATCAAACAGAGCGAAAAATATACTGATGACCTTTGATCTTAACATTCAATTCTTTAGGAGGCTTATTTGATGGACCTTACTTTCGTTTTAAACAAATCTTAGTAAAAATGTGTTATATATCTAACAACCTAAATCAGTACCTATTCTGTCGTACCTACTCTCGAAAATTGGAACGAATTTCCTTATCGCGCGTTGCGAAAGGGGGCTAGACGGAAAAAATTAAGACCAAAAGTTGTACCGACACTTTTTTTTTTGCTTGGTAAGTACCAAGCAAAAAAAAAAAAAGTGTCGGTACATCCGGGTGTCCCTTGACACCTCTCAAGTTTTTTAAGGATATCTTTTTATTTAAAAAATTGGCAGAGACGTGTACTTGTAAGTCTCGCGAGACTTCCCATAAAACAATCAGAGAAATGTTTTATTGAACTGTCTTAAATTGGTGGCAAGGGTCTGCGGTCTGAGGGCATTGTGCCGGACAGGCATGACGGATCCGCTTGGCCAACCACCCGCCCTGCGTTACACCACGACCGTACCCGGAAACTTCGTCTTAGAGCTAAAGAAATGTTGCAAAACTATTCCTCTGTAGGGGAATGACTATGGCTATGTTTGGGGAAAGTTGTGGAAAGTCAAAACTTCAGTCGATTAAACAGCTGAAGGTATTTTAATGGTACGGTGCGGTGTGATATTTTTAACCAGTACTTTTCTCGATTTTGAAACGATTCTGTTTTTAGTTCAGACGAATTTTAAAAACTTGTTTCGTTATCTTCTATATCTATAAAATGCATGGTCTTTAGTGACTGATTGGATTGATCTAATCAACGCACAGCCTAAACCAGTGATACTAGAAAGCTGAAATTAGGGAAGTGTGTTCTTTGTATGATGTAGGCACCCGATAAGAAAGGGTTTTTTTAAATTCCCAACGGGATCGGAACTTACGCAAGTGAAACTTCGAGACACAGCTAATAATGTAATTAAAATTCAAAGGGTTTTTAAAAGTCACCTGTAACATAGGAATTTAAGCCTTTGTTTAAAACCATCGGTGTGCGAACACCCATAAGCCGTGCAAAACTGATTGCAGTTTTATGACATTGGTCATGTTGTAGAGTGATGTAATAAATCAGGCACACAGAATCATAAAGTATGACAACGTTACTTAAATTACGAACAGTGTAGCGGTAAATCAAGAAAGGTGAAACATCGACGTTAATGAATGTAGCAGTGCTCAAGTAATAAGAATCTAGAGTTCATCGGCACCGCAATCAATACACAACACAGGTATTCAAAAAGCAGTGGAGCGAATAGACGAAGACAACGACCCCTAAGCCCCTAACACTTGATGACCTACTGTAATAATAGGTAAATGACCCATACAAAGAACAGTGCTCAATTTTCATAGTGCGCTTTATTGTACATAACATCTTTCGTTAAATCTACCCTACTATAGATACTAACTCGAGCACTTGATTGCGAGCAAACTTAGTCGCTCGGTTATGTAATATCCATACAAAAACTCATCGGTCGCATTGCATTTGTACCGCTACGAAAGTATATTAGGACGGTCCCTTATTATAACATTATAAATAAATACTTTTAATTTATTTTTGCACTAATTGTACTGTATATCAGAGCAAGGACCTCACGAAAAATTATGTCTGGAGGTCGACGCGTACCTACTTAGTGCTTTCAAACATATCGGGTCGAGGTAAGAAAACTCTGTGAGAGGGTTAGAACACGGTTTGCCTTTAGATTGCACTTGCATTGTATAAGTGAATATATCAATTTAACTAAGTACCTAATCGCTGCGTCCTATGCCTACATTTTAGCAGCTACGAATATCCTTTAGTCAAACTTTACGCCTATCATTGGTTTGAACTGTGCGTTGATAGCCATCCAGGATAAAATGATTTTACCTCATTGATGATTATAATGACGTAGGTACAACAAAGTGATAACTTCTGAATCAGATGCTTGTAGTATATACCTCGGTATCTACCTAAAGTTTGCAAAAATAATAAGCATTTTAACACCAGAATCGGATTATTGCAAACAATGACTCCGATTCGTCATTAGTATGATGATTCATCATAAGCCATAACCACTAACTCGCAAAATATGTTCTTGTTTGTTTCATTAACAGTAACACGTTACTCGCGAATTTAGTAGTCGGTAGATATGTTGTTACAGTTGCGTGCAGAGCATAATATTGAGAGATAAACAAAGGAAGGGGAGAAACCTTATAATTTAACAAATTTATTTGCTAGGTAGGTACTACAGGATTGTATGTAGCTCTGTTGCAAAGTAAAATTCATTGGCGATTTTGGTAAGTACAGTAGAAAGTCAACTTGTCTACGGAGCTACAGGTCCAGAGGCCCTACTTTATTTCGTCATTGAGGAACAATCGGTAGATCCGATCGATAATTTTCTTCAGCAGTTTCAAACAAATTTTAAATTTCGAACGTCAGGAATTATCGGTTGAAAGAAACGCATGCCCTGCTGGACGTACCTACCTATTTTATTCAGACCGAGGAAGTTCTAGAAGCATTAACCCGAGTCCAGGCACTGTTTAGTGTTCGTTCACCCTTCAATATTATCATTGTAAACGTTGTATCTTATCATTATCTCGTCAACACTGTTTGATATACTCAAGTATAATCTTCTATTTAAATAATGAAAGCAAATATTTTGAAGATTAATATGTTTACTTTCTCAAGGTGGGGTATTTACATAGATAGATGTAAGTAATACTTAAACACATAGTATATCGAGCGTGGCACTGCAATAATACGAAGATGCTAAAGTATTCGTCTGTCGTCGCCAAAAACAAAATTAAATACAAAGAGAAGAACGACCCTCAACGTCTAATGAAGGACATTCAGAAGGTAAAATGTGACCTTGTACCGGGAACGACCTACATAACAGAGTATTTGCAAAATCATTTCATTTCTACTCGACAACTGATGTTTAGGGAGGTTTGATGGGGCGGCAGTAATGGCAAATATGAATTAATCACGTAAATGGGTATAAAAATACGCAATTGAGTGCTGCTATTACAGACGATATTACTCTGTGATATTTATTATTATAAATTCCAGAGAGTATTCAAGACGAAATAAATTGTACGATTTATTTGTCTTCCAGTCAACTGGCGTGGTGCCAAAACTTTAAAATTCTAGACTGAGACTGGGAGATAATATCGGCGTGTAGTGTACCTACTTACACGTATAGATAAAATAAGACAGAACTTTATTTGCATTTTTCTGCGCAAATTCTATGGTATGGCATAACATGAAGATACTTTGTAAATAATTGAATCAATACCTTAACTTTGCCGCATTCTGGCAATGGCAATGCTCCCAAAGCGACATGATAGTTATAGCGTAGACTTCGTCGCCAACTGAGAACACTCCAAACGTATGCACCTATGCGGACGCACACATAACTCAAGCCTTGACCTGCATTGCTAACGAAGCTTGCAGAAGAGCACACGATAACACAATTCGTCGGCACCGGCACCGTTCGAATGTTAGACAAAATTGCCAATGCCTTCCGACTAGACATAACTGTTTTGCAATGCGACTTTAGAACTGGGTATGGTAGATTTCTAAAATATAATTGTATTCCGAACAACAGATTCCCATGAAATCACCGATGGAACTAACTGAATACCAGACAAAATCGCACATCATTTTAATCACATACTAGTAACAGTGTAAATTAACCATACACGTAATCAATGAGTAATTTGATCGCTTTCAAAATACGAAAGGTACGGTTATTAATTACGTTTCCATCAAATAAAGCCTGTAAGTAAGTGAATAAAGTTAGGAATTTCACCGACATATGTGAAATATTAGGGTTGTTAGATCATTTTTATATCTATCTATATATATAAAAATGAAACCCGTTCCGTTGTCACGACATCACGCGTGAACGGCTGGACCGATTTCGATAATTCTTTTTTTGTTGTGTTTGCTATTGTCAGGAGAAGGTTCTTATGAAAGAAAAAATGCTAAACCGATTTTGATGAATTTTATTTTTTTATACTAAACGACAGGACAACGTCTGTCGGGTCAGCTAGTTAATAGATATAGATGCTTTGTCCTGACTGACTGATCAACGCACAACCTAAATCGCTGATAGTAGAGCACTGAAATTTGGAGAGTGTGTGATGGAGGCATCCAATAAGAAAGGGTTTTTCGAAATTCTCACAGGATCGGGCCTAACGCAGGTTAGTCAAACCGCGGGACCCACCCAGCTAGTATATTTATATATTCGAACAAGATGAAACGTAAAATAAAATTCATTCAATTAAAATTAAATATACTTGTTATGGTCCGGTTTTCCCCTTCTTTAACGAAGAAGCAAATAAGTCAACAAATAGCCACAATATAGATAGTGGTACACCCCATAAAACTTAATAAATATTTATTTATTTATTTATTTAATATATTGTACTAGGTACATGCCTATGTATATTTATTAAATAAAATTATGTAGTTACTAGTTAGATATGCACTGATCCATTTGTCATGTAAATTACCATAATTGTATGAACCATCATAAATACATATTGAGTCATAGTCGTAGATGGGATGTGTGGACCCAAACGTCAATATCCGTTAGTAACAGGAAGTTGATTGTTCATCTTTATCGTGATCTCATCTCAATACATCGAAAGCACACTAGATTATACGAAAATTCAATGAATGTCGTATTGCTGTCTCAAGAAAGTATATGATTTATCATCTCAAGTAGGAATATTGCTAGATAAGATATAGAAGACCTACGCATTTGTCTTTGTTTTAAATATTTAATATAAATCAAAGTTAAGTGGTACCCTACCATTGAATAAGTTAGGTTACCATTAATGATTACATGAATCAACTGGTAATTAAAACAAGTAATTATCTAATAACATTACCATACACATAGGTAGGTACCCTAGTAACTAGGGAAAGTCCTCTAAACACTAGCAATGCCTAGTAAATTTAACTCAAAAGAAACATTCCTTTATTTTATTATATAAACATTATGTATGTGACGGTCTCATTTTTTTGTAAAAAAAACGTTACCACACCAGAATAACAAAGGCACCGTCCAGAGGAGTCTGCAAATAGTATCCGTAACGTCGCAATATCTACTTTTAGACATAGAATCAATGTTGAGTATCGCAGCTCACCTTGACGTACCACCTGGTGGTAGACTTGCGGTGCCTGGGTCGGCGGCGCTCGCTACTCCTGTCTCCCCGCGTGGGCGAGCGCAGCGCGTGACACCTCGCAGCCAGGGCCTTGGTGCGCTCCGCGAGCGAGTGCCGCAGCTCACCCCCCGCACATCCCCGCACTAACATCACACTTCAACCACCCTCCGCTTCACTACCTGTCACCTCTTCATCACACTTCATCGTAGCACTTCCAACGACACTAGTTTTAGGCGTACCGAGGACTGTTTCGAAGTTTTCTCTCTACAAAATTCAGTTAAATCAACATCAAATGTAAGAGTTACTCTGTTGTAGTTTCAAATGAATAACAGCGACTTGAAGATGCTTATAATTAAACTGGACGGTCAAGGTCTAAGTTGGTCGATAAGCGTGAGGTCGAGACACTAAACGAAATGGATATGATGCGTAAAACACATTGTAATGTGAGTAAGACCACATTTTCTAGTTAGGTATTACATAGACCACAATGATTATAAAGACTCAGTGTTCTTTGTCATATCGTCAATTACAATTACTAATCGACTAGAACCTACTACGCAGATTCGCAGTATTTAGGTAAACTAGATAAAGTAATTTAAGGAAACTAACAGTGTTGCACAAATTCTATCACTCGAAATAGACTAGACAGTAGACACACTGAATCATAAACTGGTTCAACGAAGTTTAGACATCGGCATCGGTTGCATGCGACGAGTAGAACTCGAACTAGATTATGATTCGCGGTACACGGAGGAAATTGGTTAATTGAGGAAGGGAGCGGCCCACGTAAGATATACCTATACTTGTGCCACTCCGTCGTAAAACACGTTATGGTAACATTTGTATAAGTAAACGTTTAAAACAAACAAAACTAGGTGTGTATGATAAAGGTTCGATTAAATTGAAGTCGTTATAAATATCGAACATTCTTGGCAACCAAAACGCAGAACGACAAGGAGCATAATATACTTATTATTATAAGAACAGTAAGGGCAGATGTTACCTGCTTGCTAAAATGTTTAAATCTGCAACCGATTTTTACCCGACAGATGTCGACAGGTGGTGGCCAATAACGATAAAAAGCGTTAGGAGTCAGGTGCAAAAGATTACGGACAAAGACCTAAATTCTGAGCTGCCTTTTGTTTACTTTGTGATCCTGCAATTTTTTGGATTAGGTAAAGGGCCGTTAGAACAAATAAAGAGAGCTTGCATCATATCCACGTAGGTAGGTACATTTACATAGTACATATGAGAGTCATGGAGATATAGGTCCAGATGTAGTCAAAACTGAACATTTGCAAGAAACTTAAGATGTTACATAAAAATCAACTAAATTGTAAGATAAAGGTAACTAATACTAATTGTGATATTAATAATCACGAATTCTTTTTGTTTTTCTTAAACCATAAGATTTTGATAGACCTATACTATACCTACATAAATAAACAACCTATTGTGATGTGATAATGATAGGTGAACTTGATTCAAATAATGACCTATCAATCATTCTAGAAACGTTCAAAAAATATGTAAATATAGTCATAAGTAGTCATAACATAACTAAGAGAGGACTACCAAAATTTAACAGGTTAATCGTCAAATCGCAGTTATTTATTTGTGGTATTGTAGAGTTAAACTTGGCATTGGCAGACATACCTACGGTCGTCGATGTGGATAAACAACTAAGTGGTACCAGCACTACCACCTAATTATCATGTAAATTGCAGTAGACTTCAAACACCGGCTCACATAACCAACACTACAAAGATCTTTTCACACAAATATAATAATTATGACTCAATGATGTTTAATAAACTGTAATCCAGACGATTAAGTGCACTATTTACACCACTTTAGTACGAGTTGATATAAAATTATGGCGGGAAGATTCAAGATATTTAAGTTACAATCAGCCTATGCCCTTCTACACTGAGCGCTGGACGCGAGCCGTCTGAGTTCGGCGCGTCGCGCGTCGCTGTGCTATGACACCGCTGACTGAGGGCTGAAACGAGGAACTACGCATGCGCGGAGATTTTCTCAGATTTTCCCGACACGACACAACAATGACGTCACGCCCGACGTCACACCGACCTCAATATATACCCGCTTGAGTGGATTAACGTGGAATAAAATTATGACGATCTGCATATAGCAAAGGTTATTTCTATGGTGACATTTAAACGTACCTACCCATCAGAATTAGCAAAGTTAAATATAGCCTGGCATTTGTGGCTAATTGAGGTAAGTATATGCAGAGAGATCTGTGTATGTGTGTGTGTGTACATTACGACCTCCTCACCGCCTCACCGGCAAACTGGTGCATCTGGCCCAGACTTAATTTCCCATCCAGGGTTGGAAGGTAAGATGGCGCAGGCGCTCCCGTAAAAGTCAAAATAAGCCACATAACCACCATCATCATGGAAACATGATGGATGATACAATGAGATCGAATTTAGCCAGTAATGGAGGCAGATATTATTACGTTTTTCTTGAGTAGGTACTACCTAGGTACTATTACCTACTTCGTTTTTTAATTTTAGACTACGATCTGACGATTTGGTTCTTTGTATTTGTCAGGTTTTCTGTAGAAAGATGTGTCAAATCATAGTCTACAAGAAAAGAAGTATAGATGGCAGTTCTTGTTAAGTCGAATTCTTATCTAAAATCCAAACGTAGGTGATAGTGAAACTTTCAAACATAGACTGCAAAGATTGGACAATTTACATAATATTCATATCTTAGCTGAAATCTGTAGGCAAATTCTGTAGCGTATTGCTACGAGGCATTAATTAAGAAATGATACCTACCGCGCCTACAAAAGACATCAACGCACACGCACATTTGCAATGAACGATAGTATTGTTCGAGCCATTCGAAAGTGCTTAAAAATCTTACTACGGTTTTCCGGTATTAGTAAGATTGATAATATACATACCTATTTAAACGTATACTTTATCTTCTATACATTTAAATGCAAAGTCCTGACTGGTTGAGCTTAAACTAGGATATAGAGACATATGAAATTTGGTATTTGTGTTGTGTGTGTAGGTCCCTACTAAGAAATGTTTTTTGGAAAATACTGCGGCATCGGGAGTAACACGGGTAAAAACGTGCAGATGGCAGAGTTCTAAAATAGTATATTAGGGCTAAATGTCGCATCGCTATTTACTCAAAGGCGCGTGTCGGGAGGGTGATTCTTCGACCGGAATATTTTTTTGCTTTTTTTTATGAAAAAATATTAAGCCCTGTGCCAGTACAAATCTTTTGTACTTTATTAATTACTTGATTAATATAATAGAAAATGGTAAAAGAGGCACCACTGTAAAGCTAATATTTTAGGAGAAATATCAAATTTTTAAAATGATGTTAATGATTGAGTGGCGAGGAAAAATGACGCCTGATACGATTAATGATTTTGCGTAAATGTCAAGGTATGAAAATAGCATATTTTATAAGAATTACATAAAACAAGTAAAAAAAGAATCATTTCTTTATATCAAAATACAATTACATAAAGAATTAAATAATATTTAGATTTATAAACAGAAACGTGTGTATGGGGCCCACTGGGTGTGAATGGGGCCCACTAAGATCGTTGGGCCCAAGCCAACCTCACCTGCTAGCCGGTGCACCTGCTGATAAACGGAGGCTCTGGCGCAGACTTTCCCTTTGGGGTTGGGAGGTCAGAACTCAGACGGCAGTCGCTCCCGTAAAAGTCGAAATTCGCCAAATCTTTTATGGGAGTTCAAAAAATGATTGCCACACGGATAGGGCGCCGCCGTATAACGGCTCACAGGAGCTTCGCCCGACTCCTGTGTCGCCATACCCCAAAACATACATAAAAATAACTAGCCGAAACCAGACGGGTTTCGAGCAACAGCTAGTACATACATAAAAGTAATGGCGAATAGGTATGATAGTATTATGACTATAGGTAGGATGTTTACTGCTGAGCTAGATATTTGTTGTTGAGTTTGTACTACACTTCTCTGAGGCTGAGCATTCCTTAAGAATGTGCGACAATATTGACAGTGTGTCCCCGCCACGGATGGCTTATTATTGCTGAGAAGTTAATCGCCTCCAACCTCCCCTCATAGCGACCCCTTTCCACACATCTGAGTTTAGGACACACGTTATTCTGAGAGTCTGAGCTTCTGAGCAACTGATCATGATTTACCAATACTGGTACTGAGCCACAGCAAGCTAAGCAACTTGCTGTGGTATCGTCTACTAAAAACACTGCGGTCATATGAAAACATGTATACAATATTCTCCATAACAATTCACTAATATCTGAGCATAAATCAAAGCATAACACTCACCAGAGCTTCAAGAAAACACACACAATATCAAAAACAACTGCACCGTCCTGCGACTGACGCTCGCCTGCTCGTCAGCCCGTTACCCATCCAACCGTGTCAAATTATTTGTATCTACCTACAATACCTAAACCTACCTAAATTCGCGGCAATTCGCGACACTCCCCACGGGAAAGTTTAAGAAAAAATATACATACTTTATGTGAGCACAAATCAACTTTAATCTCAATATCATTAAACATATTAAACGATTTATAAAATATCCATGATCTAATAATATATTATGTCATTAGGTACTCGTATCAAGTGAAAGAGCACAAATTAGCTGAGCCGTCCACTCTCGTAGTTTCATTCTCGCTTTCTGAGCCGCTGCGCGCTTCGGTCTGAGCTGAGTCCCTTTGTCTACCTCACCACGAGTAGCCTGTGCATTATTTGTCTGTTCATTATCAATCTGAGCTGATAAATGAGGAGAACCGGGCATATGAGAACTATCAATCTCCATATGACTTATCTGAGGGGTTTCAGCCGTTTTATGTTCATCCTCTAACTCTAAGGGATACAAATGGCTGATAGATCTGGTTAAAATCTCATTCGGAGAAGTGGCAACCTTTGCTACTCGAATCTTTCCGTCAGATCCTTTGATTACTGCGGATACTTTTCCAACTTTCCATAGTACTCTATTAGGACCACCCTTTATTTGGACCAAATCTCCAACTATCGGCTCACGGTCAACTACTATCCGTGGTTGCCGATGTGTACTTCTTCGGTCTCTCAAACTGGTCAGATACTGGTTAACGAACATCTCAATATATTCTCTTAGAATTATCTGGCCTCGCTTCCAACCGTCAATCAAATTCGTTTTAGTCAGCGTAGCAGGCTCAAGAAATTCATTATCTGAGGATTCAGGCATTGATGGTCCGCCAGGACGGAGGAAATGTTCAGGTGTGAGCACATGTTCGATTTCTTCTCCGACTACTGTCAGCGGTCTCGAGTTAACCACAGACTCAATTTCTTTAATCAAAGTACACAGTTGAGTATGATTAAGCAAATGTTTATCAACAGTCTTTTTAAGGCAATTCTTGACTATTCCTATGAGTCTCTCGTAATAGCCGCCATACCACGGAGCGAGCTCTGGATTGAACTTCCATTTGATTTCGTTCATAATACAATATTCACTTGTCACTACGTCAGCGGTAAGTTTAAATTGCAACGCGTTATCTGAGATGATTAACTTGGGCACGCCTCTTGCGGAGATAAACCGACGCAACGCCAACAGGCATTCCTCGGCAGCAGCGTCTGCTACCACTTCCATATGGATTGCACGGGTAGCTAAGCATGTGTATAACGATACCCAGCGTTTCTCTGTTACACCGTTGATATTTACTACAAGAGGCCCAAAATAATCGACTCCTACGTAAGTGAAAGGGTTACTATACTTGACTCTTTCAGACGGAAGCTGGGCCATCGGTGGAAGCTTGAAAGGTCCCCCTGAATATTTTCTGCAGACATCACATTTCTTGAGAACCTTTTGCACCTGTCTACGACCATGAGGAATCCAATACTTACGTCTTATTAAGGATAGCGTATGAGATACTCCTACATGAAAGTTTTTTCTGTGAATCTCGTCAATTATTTTGTCTGTCAATTCATGACACTTCGGTAGAAGTATCGGATGTTTCTGTTCAGTTGACCAATCAGTATTGTCTAAACGTCCCCCACACCTCATCAATCCATCGTTATCTTTATACAGTCTTAATGACCGCACTATATCTGTCTGAGTACCTTGTAGCTCTTTTGAGAAACACTCCTGCTGTGCCATACGTATATCTTGAACGTGATCGCTGTTTTCTAATTGTGAGGATTGCTGCGAATTCTCTTTGAGTTGGCCAGTCTGAGATTCTTCAAATTCCTGTTGTCTATCCGAAGGACCCTCCGCGGCAGGAGAATTGCAAACTAAGACACAATTTTCTGATTCATTTGGAATATCCGAAGGCCATTTTTCTGATCGATAGTTTAAAAAGTCTGGCCCTTGCAACCAACGTTGAATATTGGATAACGAGGCATTTGGTCTCGTAGCCAAGTCGGCAGGATTAAGCTCTGACGGAACATGGCGTATACTCAGGTTGTGATTCTGTTTGATTTCTTCTACACGTTTAGCTACAAATGGTGGGAGGAGCTTGTCAGAATTACACCAACTTATAACAATTTTGCTGTCTGTCCACAAGATTAATCTTGTTACATTGAGTTTCAAAAACTTGAGAACCGTTTGCATCAATCTACTTCCTATAAGAACTCCTAAAAGTTCTAACTTAGGAATTTGGAGATCTGTTTGTTTGTCTTTTCCTACTAGACGTGACTTTCCGATGACAAAGTTAACTGTTACACCTTTATCTGTTGAGCTACGTAAATATAATACCGCTGCGTAAGCTTGCATTGACGCGTCCGTGAAAGCGTGTAACTCATGAGTAATTTCGGTTTCGTCTAGACCTTCTACAAAACATCGAGGAACACTAATGTCTGAAATATACTTAAGTCCACCTAAGACCATTTTACTTTGCTGCAGATTGTCTTGTCTTAACTTCGTATCCCACTCTAGTTTTTGACGCCACAAATCTTGGAGAAATATCTTAGTGGGCAATACTAATGGTGCAGCGAAGCCGCAAGGATCAAAAACAGAGGCAATTATACGCAGTACTTCTCTCTTTGTGTCTACTTGACTTATGTCTTTTTCCTTCAGATCAAATCGCAGGCTCATCCTGTCTCTTTTAAGATCCCAGTTAAGACCTAAAACTTTTAGGTGCTTTGTCTCATTGTTACGGAATTGCGCGGGAATATTGTTCACAAATTGTGTCGCGTTAGAGTTCCACTCGCGCAAATTCATTGAGAGATCATTAAAAGACTGTTTGGCAATATGATACAATGATAGAGCATTCTTCAGTGAATCCGTCCCAGTGACCAAATTATCGACGTACAAGTCATCTGCAATCTGTTTACAGGCTTCGTCGCAACCTTTTCTAAGATGATATCGAATTGTTGCGTTTAACAAAAAGGGGCTGGATATCACGCCGAAAGGAACTCTCTGAAATCTGAGGTGCAACAAATTCTGAGATGATAGTGACAGTCCAACATTCGCAGGCCACAAGAACCTCGTGACATCTCGGTCTTCATCCTGGAGACCGATTTGAAGAAATGCTTTCTCGACATCTGCAACTATACCTATACGATGCTCCCTAAATCGAATCAGAAGTCCAGTAAGATCTTCCAGCATGAGAGGGCCGCGATATAGGCATTCGTTTAGACTTCGGTTCCCTTTCAACTTTGCCGAGGCATCGTATACCAATCGCAATTTATTTGCATGGGCTATGCAGTGGTGGGGAAGATAGTGTACTGGGTGCTCTGCGGAGGTCGAAGGGTTCTGTACAATCTCAATTATGCCCTTTTCTAGTTGTTCTTTCAGAATAGCGTCGTATGATTGAATAGTATCACCGTCAAGCCTCTTTAACAGGCTATTTAGCCTACCGAAGGCCAGACCAAAGTTTGATGGTAAGGCCGGTGGGTATTCAATCCACGGCCACTTAACATGGTACCTGCTGTCAAAGAATTGGGTCGTTTCATTGAAAGATTTGATGGCCTCAACGTCACGACAAATCTTGGGCGAATCGGTTATACCTATAGATTCTAGGTCCCATAATCTTTTGAGATTGTCGCTTCTCAATGGTAGGTCTGGTTCAATAAAGGCAGAACAATCAATTTCTGAATTGACATAGGTAAGTACAGAAAGTTCAGTTTTGCTGTGCTTTAAATTCCTAGTGCAATTTCCCGACCAAATCCATCCAAAAATAGAATTTACCAGATACAGCTTTTCTGTCACCTGAATTTTTTCACCGGTTAGAAATGAAAACTAATAATCGTTCCCTATTAATACGTCAACACGATCACCAAGGGAATTATCGTCAGCAAATATAATATTATTCGAAATGGTGCTGGTCTGAGCGTTCACGGGAGAGTATGATAACGTAGGAATACAATTCGTTATGTGTGGGACGATGTTAGCATGTACAAATGCATGATCATTAGTTCTTGTTACAACCTCAAAGTTCACAAGGGGACTCTCAATTTCTTTGGGTCGATCTGTGCCAAATGTAAATACTGACAAGTTATTTTTCTCTAATTCTGGTAAACTCAACTTATTCGCAAGATTTTTGGTTATGTAAGATCGCTGGCTCCCGCAATCTAAAAGTATTCGGCATGCCTCCGTTTTACCGGGGCATCCCACTTTATTAAGCGAAACAACAGCAGTTTGTAATATTGTTACCCTATCAGGGTTAGGATCGCTAATATGCATGTTATTAGTCTTTACTTGATCCTTCGACGGACATAAAGCCCTATTATGTTCTCCATACTTTCCACAGTGCCGACATAGCATATGTGACCTGCACTCAGCTGATTTATGTCCTTTTGCAAAACAGTTATAGCATCTACCTTCTAATTTTCTTTTTCGTTCACGAATAGTCTGAACAGATTTACACTCATCGTTAAAATGTCCATTACCACAAAAAATACAAGATGGTTTCACCATCTTCGAAGCAGGCTCTCTCCGCTGTCTACTCTGGTCATCTCTGAGCTGTCTTTTCTGACCTGGCTTGTCATCTCTGTTATCGCTCCGATGTTTATTTCCATCTACCCTCCTATAAGAGCCTTTATTGTAACACCCTTTGCTCTCTTTCCTGTTAGATGAAAAATTCTTTCGAAATGGCAAGCGCGGTTCACTAGTGGTCTCTGAAGCACTGTGCAGAACTTCTGTTGTAAATTTTACACCCTCAATTTTGCTAGTACTAGGTGGTTCGAGATCATTGACATCCGTTATCCTATGTGACTCTTCACGTGCTGATATGATTTGCTCTAAGTGTAATCTAATATTGTCTACTGTCTCCTTCTCGTTACCCATTTGTACACGCAATTCATATATAAGATCCTTTGGGAATCGCTTTTTTATTGTAACCCTCAGATGGTTATGATTCACGTCCTCGCCTAACGAACTTAATACGCGAAGGTGTCTCTCTATCTCGTTAAAAGCTCTTCGACAGTCTGATACAGTGGTATTAGCAGTTTTGATAGCGTCTAAAGCCGTGTAATGGGCATTTATTATTATATCTGGCTTGCCGTATCTGTTTTTAAGAGTAGAAACGGCTATTTCGTAGTTTTTGTTCGTAGTCTCTAAGCCTTCTGTAGCGCGTTTTGCCTCACCTTCTAAAACCGACTGTAAGTATAAGAGTTTGTCAACGTCGTTAATTTTTCGACTATCTACGTTTGACGAAAATTGGTCCCAAAACGAATGCCATTTCAAAACGTCGCCGTTAAATTTTGCGAGCTCCATTTTTGGCAGTTTGCTGGCTACATTCGAATGCTCTGCTTTATCCTCCGCGGTACGACTTCGTGATGCCTGAGAATTCGCAATCCTACATTTTATAGCGTAGTTTAATTCCGTCACCAATTCTTCACCTTTGATTTGTGTTGCCGTATATTGAGATAGCTCATCTACCGATGCCTTCTCCACTACTTTGTAGTAATTATACATCTCGTTAATAAATCGATCAATGGAAACCTTTAACTTAGTTGATATTATCTGAGCTTCATCACTGTCACACTCAACTGCTTTATCTTTGAGAATTTTCAAAGTTTCTTGACCGGTATTAATGAGAGACTCCACGTTCTCTATTAGTATTTTTAATCGAGTTTGAACTACCCCTTCCATATTAAGTACCCCTAAAGGATTCTTGTTTACTACTGTTGGTACTTAATGGAAAAATATGAGCGAAATGATAAAGTGCACAGGCTACTGAGGTACAATTGAGTTGGAAACGATGGTTTCAACTGTAACAACAGACGATGAAAATGGATTAAGCGAGCTCGTGTTAGTCTGCTTATATTTAATTTCTAACGAATACAGTATGCAGGTGGGTAAACGCAAAACGAATTATTTTTTAAGAGTATAGCGTAAAACGATTTTATGATTGATTGATGAAATGATTGGACGCGTATAACATAACACTATATAAAATGTAGGTTTTGTGTTAAAAAAAATAAGTTATCTTTTAGGCACTCAATGTTACGCTAATCATTATTATGAATGTGTCACTTATAAAAAAAAATATTTTATAAGGTAAACAATATCTGATCTTTGTTTTTATATAAATTTTAACGCCACTTGCTTCCATAATTTTGAAACTGATAAATTTACTAAATTTATTACCACGCCATCTATCGAATTCCGTATGAACTTAACGATAACGACAAAATACAATATGGCAGCACTTGTAGGAGCAAAACGCAAAAAAACACATAAAAAATTTCTAAATCGCAATAATTTACAAATTTCACAAAAATATGAATAGCACCAGACTATTCATAAAAAAAATATCCAAGCATCTCCACCATGTCGCCATACCCCAAAACATACATAAAAATAACTAGCCGAAACCAGACGGGTTTCGAGCAACAGCTAGTACATACATAAAAGTAATGGCGAATAGGTATGATAGTATTATGACTATAGGTAGGATGTTTACTGCTGAGCTAGATATTTGTTGTTGAGTTTGTACTACACTTCTCTGAGGCTGAGCATTCCTTAAGAATGTGCGACAATATTGACAGTGTGTCCCCGCCACGGATGGCTTATTATTGCTGAGAAGTTAATCGCCTCCAACCTCCCCTCATAGCGACCCCTTTCCACACATCTGAGTTTAGGACACACGTTATTCTGAGAGTCTGAGCTTCTGAGCAACTGATCATGATTTACCAATACTGGTACTGAGCCACAGCAAGCTAAGCAACTTGCTGTGGTATCGTCTACTAAAAACACTGCGGTCATATGAAAACATGTATACAATATTCTCCATAACAATTCACTAATATCTGAGCATAAATCAAAGCATAACACTCACCAGAGCTTCAAGAAAACACACACAATATCAAAAACAACTGCACCGTCCTGCGACTGACGCTCGCCTGCTCGTCAGCCCGTTACCCATCCAACCGTGTCAAATTATTTGTATCTACCTACAATACCTAAACCTACCTAAATTCGCGGCAATTCGCGACATCCTGTGGTAAGTGGACGAGGGCTACCGGGCGGGTACGGCCAAAGACGCGAGCCCCGAAATACAAGGTGAAACTCGGCTTCGCAACGTGGAACATTCTCACGCTAACCGGACGCGCGAGGGAGCTGGCCGACGTACTCTTCAGGCGGAAGGCAACAAACTGATCTACACGGGTGCACCTGGTGGAGAGAACGGGGTGGCTGTGGTGCTCGCTGAGGGATTGCATGGCGATATCTTGGAGGTGAATCGCTTTAGCGATCGACTTATGTGCGTGAAGGTGCTTATTGGGGGGTTCCTACTTACGTCGTAAGTACTTACGCGCTACAAGTCGGTTGTAGCGACGCTGATAAGAGGTGGTTTTGGGATAAACTCGGCGAGGTCCTTGGGGCTATCTCGTTGTCACAGGGAATCGTTTTGGGTGGTGATCTGAACGGTCATGTGGGTGAAATGGGGATGGAATTTGAACGTGTTCATGGAGGCTACGGATATGGCGGTCGGAATGGGGAAGGGAAAAAAAACCCTACGTACGTGTGCCACTGCCGACCTGGAACTCGTGAACATGCCGTCGCTTTAATAACCTTTTATTTTGTACCTTGGTATTAATTAATGGTCAACTTCACAATAAAAAAATATTAGGGGTACCTACGTCAAGTTAGTACCTACTGCTGTTTGTACCTTTATTATTCCATATTTGGAATCACTCTTAACTCTTACTAGAGGGCGCCAAGGAGATATTTGCACACGGGCGCTACATGACCTAGAGACGCCCCTGAACAGAACAGTTGTTTCTCCGATGTCAACGATTTCCAACAACCGGAAACTGTTCCTTTAATGTTGAACTTTTTAGATTTTATTAGTTTTGTCTTAAAATAACAGTCAATTATATATTGTAGTACCTTTGTACTTTACAAAATTATTCAACGTACAACAAATTCATTACATTGTTAATCATTGTAATTGATTGACATATTTTACTTGGTAGGTTAGGTAGGTACTATATTTTCCTTATTAAAATGACGTAATCGTACCGAGACCGAAGATTTCGAAGGCAAATATTCCTATCAATAGTTTAATAAGTTAGGTATTAGAATTCGTTTTTAAACTTCAAATAAGTATACGATATACTTAATCGGACTTAGATTACAATGCCACAAACCACACCTACAGCTTGCTTACGAAGAAATTCGTGCATTTTGTTTCGATGTGTGTTGTAAATGTGCTCTAGCTCTACTTATGTGTCGTCTATTTGAAGCTTATCATTTGTTTCATTTTATAGCAAACCTGCTCTTTCTAATCTTCATTAAATTATTTTAATAACGTATACCCACACTTAAATACTTTATCTATACTAGAAAGCCTTAGTTTAAGTTTACATAGTTTAAAGCTTATCTATAGGTACTAATATTATTTTAGAGGGAACGTTGGTAACAGGTATGTATGTATGGGGGGTAATCTCCGAAACCACTGGCACAACCACTCAAACATTCTTTTACCTATAGTAAGCTACATTATCAGAAAGTTACATAGGTTGCTTTTGATCCCGATATTGCCAGATCGAGACTTACGCGGGTGAAACCGCAGGACGCATAAGATATATAAACTAACTTACACTGCTCAAAGCCCGACAGAGGTACCTACACTTGGCCTATGATAATAACTTAAATCTATGGTATTTCTATTTACGCAATAAGTGTTACATTACAATCGTAATATCCAACGACGTTGTTGATCTTTGTGCGCAATAAGTGCCGTGAAAGTGTTCGAAGGTTCAAGCAGTTTCACTTTCTACGGAAAAAATTGACGCCGTCTATTTACACCTTTACGCTTTTACGTGATTATTACGTGATCTATCACGAATTACATTTTCACTATGATTAGGCAAGTATGTATAAATACCTATGTTTAACCACAGAATTAATTCGATCACATACCAAAGTAACACGCACGTAAATATCTAAGCATGTTCATAGGTAGGTACCTCTACTTAATTAATGTTAGGTATATAATTAAGTATTTATCACGACAATAAAATGTTATTTTGATCTGAATGAACGCAATCAAAACACAATGACGAGATACATAACAATACCTACGTGCATACTTAACTTACTGAATGACTACCTATAAAATGCTGATCAAATACTTTAATATGAAATCGAATAACATTTAATGAATTGGAATCTTTTGGAAGTTCCCACGGGATCGATATAAGAGATTGTAACCATTATTACGGTATTAATATGTGCGTAAGTACTATAAAAGTAAATACTATAGTATTTAATCCCACTAATACAAATGCGAACGTTTAGATCTCCACAAATGTTACAAACACTCTCAATGCGTTAAAAATCGCATATAAGGGTATTTACGTTTTTCTTTAATCTGTGGTAATGTTATTATTTCATTATTAAATCTTTTTTATGCGAACTCGAGACTCGAGAAGATATTAATGTAATTTTCGAATTTCGAACATCTCGAAAAAACAAAGAAAATACATAGTAAATTATTAGTTAAACATAGAAATGACCCTTAACTACAGTTAACTTTTAACAATAGCGAAAGAATTAGAACGTGTGGTGTAGGGTGTAGACGTAGATAGGTAGGTATTCATAAAAACTCTGTATTGTCCCACGAGATGTTTCGACATGATCTAGTGCTATTGCAACGTTGATACCGCAGTAGTTGTTTAGTTAACCAAGAAGTTATGAGCAAGTTACTTGTCTACCTACTTAATGGTGTATTACGAGTGCATACAAATTACTAGAAATGGAGATGTTTTCGTTGTATAACTATACATGCTAATCTGTGCTGAATGTTTGTTATAGGCATTATTACGTGGTTACATTCCAAATAGAATAGAATGTTAGCCTTGAGCGTCACCAGACGATGTTTATTACATAATATGCCTGTCTAGTCTACGCTACATGTAAAAGCAAAGGAGAGTGCCCAAAAGCAGGCCCTTTATATAGGTAAATGTATATGTCTGCCCCATACGCTTTAAAAAATTGACATGGGTATCTTAAATTAAACAATTATACGAAGTTTTTATTCCCCTAATTCTTGGTAACATCAGTCATTGCAGTGTGTCATGCATGGTCACATTATGAATAAGTATATTCTTCCTTATGCTTTTCGGGTGTTTATGCGAGATATGTATACCACACAATTAAATATCAAAGTGCCAATTTCATATACCTACCTTTGGATGTGGCCTACGCAACAATAACATTTTGAGGTTTTTTCTATAAGAGAAATAGAAACTCATTTTAGAAAATCTATAAGTACGTAAATTTATTGTTACAAGGATCAACTTTGATAAAGCTATAGGACCAATCTTTCTAGGAAAGCGGGCATTCTCCTTTACATTTATAAAATCATCTTTATAAATAGACAATTCGATAATCATTTCCATAATACTTTAGATGGATGTATCAAAAGGTGACTTCATAATCGCGGAGGTGTTATAGTATACCAACATAAAAAGTGTATGATCAAGATAGGTTACTGGATTTAATAGTGAAGATTGTTATTTGATTAGTGTAGATACTTAGAACTTAAAAATGATATTACCAAGCTCTCAGCATCCTGGCTCATCGTTTTCCACGCATGGTTCCCGCAGAGGAACCGCGCTCAGGCGGCGTCGGCCTCGTGGTTACACACCAGGTAAGCTGAGCCACTGCACCATCTCACATCACCATAACAACACGCCACATTCCATCACTGCATCCGCCACAAATTTAACATATGATCGCTTCGACCGGTCTAACTGACGTCACACACTTTCTCACTATTTCACAAGGCTGCTTCGCTAACTGCCCTTAAATCGAGACACCTTCTAAAAATAACTGAGTACCATCAGATAGTTAAGTTGTTCAATTGTCAAATCGATCCGTTTCACTGAATGGTTCGGGAACAATGGTGTTCGCGTGTGGGGAAATGGTATGGTATGGAGTGACGCAGGTAACGACTTTCGCGCACGAACTGAGTGAAGCACGTCCGCGTCGTGGCACCACGGCAGGCGGCAGGCAGCGCGCTCCACGTAACGGCACCGAGGCCCCGCGCCGCGCGCTCCGCCCCTAGTCCGACACAAGAACGTATGGACTGCGGACCTGTATCTCTCTCGCTGCCCACTGCTCGCAATATCGCTAGCAATGCTCACAATATTCGCTTTGTTTTGAATCGACAGACATTTCTGCGCGCACGCATCGTCATTGATACCTAGGTACCAATGACAATACCTAACAATTTATTGGTGTCATCATTGCATGCATTATTATTATTATTAAACAAACAAACATCTGCAGCATGTAGAAATACAATTTAGTAAAGAAAAATTTTCAGGAATAATATTTTGAGAGATGTCGTAAAATTCTCTACTACCTTCCTTACCTAATAATTAAGTTAGGAGCGAGATATTCTGCGATTATGGTATATTGCATCATAGCTAGGAGTGCCCCGCGGGTTCAGATGTCGAATTACCTCTACATGTAGGCTATTATGAGACCAATTTAGTCTATACCTATTATGTAAGTTACCGTTAATTTGCGTAAATCAGTTAGTGCACATTAACTAGATAACCTGCAGATAACTACTTATGTAGAACTAGATAATCTGCAGAGTTCATAGGTAATCTGCGGACTAATGTAATTGACCGGACATAGGGTAAATTGCAACCTTTTACGTTGTAGCCGAGCGGAGGTTCGATCTATAGGTATGCAATTTTTTTTTCTTCTACATAAGATAGGCTTGCATTTGACCTCACCTCACCGAATGGGAAGCGACGAATGGGAATAAGTTGGCTGGTCGGAGTAGACTCTGACGATGAAGCACGGACGGTATTACGGTACGGAAGGAGGACGGTATAGGAAGCCAGAGGCGAGGGCCTCTGGCTTCCTATACCGTCCGGTCAGAGTGGAGTCGAGAGCAGAAATACTCGGAGGATGGAGCCCTCACGTCAGTGATGTATTAGTTGGCTCTCTCTAACTATCAGTGAAGGATGAATAACTTAAAATCCAGTGAGGTAAAGAGATTATTGCCGCCGGTGTGGTGTCTACTTCATAGTTTGCAAGTAAAATTGTTATTAAACAAAGCCTTTAGGTATTGGCTTCAGCACCACGCACGCTTTCCAAAGTTCCGGGGCTCCAATAGCCCCATGATACTGGACGTATGTATAACAATGAAAACCTTATAAATTTTAAATAAATATTAAAGATATGCTATTTCATAATCTTAGTAGTATCAAAGTTCCCTCATTTCCACTGAGGCATCGCGTCGGTGCAGGCTTCACAGGACGCTCGCCGTTATCTTCTCGTTTGTATGGCGGGATCGAATTTTACTGTTCCTAAAACATAATCAAACATTCAATTCAGTTGAGTAAACTAATAAAACTTTGTAGATGAACTGATCTTATTTCAATGCAGGGCTTCATTGATTTGAAAGTCATAATTAATGTTTTAATATCGTGTAATTAATTAATTACCAAATGTTTGATTTTACGCTCTTAAATATGTACTTACAGCATCTTACGTCCTTCATTAACACTTCTGAAATTCGCTAGCGCTATCCCTGTCACGCAATTGGGGCAATAAGGGCCCGTAAGACCCCTTTTTTTAAGGTGGAGAAATGCGCCATAAGCACCGTCCCACCGTCCCGGGGGTAACGTGAGGATGTGTGGAGCTCCCTACTGGCCTAAAGGTGGTAGATGGACAGCGGCTTACTTACTTACTAAAACTCCGCCGGTTTCGCGCACGCCTTAGTGTCGGTCGTGGAACACGGGTACACGCTGGTACTCTTCCGCGCCCTTTGCTTAGGACCAACTATTATAACTACTGCCCTGCCTGTCGACCCTGCCAAATGGCCATAATTCGGTTTAGTTTAGACTCTTTATACCACATGACGTCGGCCTTCAGCCTGTTTATACAGAGAAAAAAAAGCCATTTAAATGTTACTACTTTAGCTGAAAGATTCGTTTTTTGGACTTTTTATGAAAGTTTCAAAATATTTTGTCATTTCTTTTTTATTCAATAAATAAAGAGAGTTTATTTTGATTTATTTACATTTTAATTAAATACGTTATGAACTATAAAAAATGGGCAACAAAATATGTACTTTGTGTATGTAGACGTTGTACTTAAACCAAATGTCACTCCGGTTATTTTTGTGACATTGGCTAAAAGTATTTTTTGGAATGGCAGCACCGTGTGTACTTATAAAAAAGTCACAAAATCACACAAAATATTCGTGAGTTCGTGAGTTTTGCCGACCGCAGTTCGTGGTTTTTTTCAGTTCATTTTCCGCAGGTTTGTTTCTTATTCATTACCTTACTTATGAACACAAGCTTACCGGCAACTTTATTCCAACCCTGGAACTTTAGTTCTTCCTAATCACGTCACCTTTTCGTACGTGCTTTCAGGCGACTGTTTCCAAAAATGTCTAGTGCATCACCTAATCACACATCGACAGCAGAAGATACTGAACCAAATGTAAAAAATAAAAAACTGGAGGACCATAGCAACGTTGTCGCAGCCCATTACAATCAGCTTGAGGAAAAAGGACTCGAAGAAAGATTCAATTCCCCCATATTTTACCTGAGGAACTTCAATAATTGGGTCAAAAGTGTACTTATCAAAGAATTTATTGACAAAATTCGCGATAAAGACTACGGGAGACGCATTAGAGTGCTCGATATTTGTTGTGGCAAGGGAGGTGATCTGAGCAAGTGGCACAAGTCCAGAGTTGATAGAGTTGTGTTTGCAGACATCGCTGAAGTTTCTATCGAACAATGTAAAAAGAGGTATGATGATTTACACGGAAATACTAATGGTCGTGTGTTTCCTGCAGAGTTTATTTCAGCAGACTGTACTAAGGAATCACTGCGAGACAAATACTCAGATCCATCTATAGCCTTTGATCTAGTAAGCTGCCAATTTGGGTTTCACTACAGTTTCGAAAGTTTAACTCAAGCAAAGAAAATGTTAACAAATATTTCAGAATGTTTAAAACCTGGAGGCTACTTCTTTGGGACCATCCCAGATGCTAACGAAATTGTAACAAGGGCTAAGAAATCACCAAATTATTCATTTGGTAACCGGATATTTAGTATAAAACTTTTGTTTGACCCTAAAGAAGGATATCCTCTTTTTGGAGCCAAATATGACTTTCAGTTGCAAGAAGTTGTAAACTGCCCTGAGTTTTTAGTAAATTTCGAGTTATTTGAGAAATTGGCTGCACAATTTGGACTGGAGCTAGTTTATAAGGCAAGATTTGCTGACTTTTTCAAAGAACATTCTGAAAACAACAGACAATTACTCCAAAAGATAAGATGCTTTGAGAGCTATCCGCCTCCACCGGGAAAGGAATTACTCGGTGAGAAATCAGAATATGAACATGCAGAAACATTTTTGAAAAATTTGGATAAAAGTAGTGGCCAAGAGAAACTTGGTACAATGAGCCAGTGTGAATGGGAAGTAGCAAGTGAGTATAATTTGTTATTCTGTTTTTCGAGAAGCTGATAAGAAATGAAACACATTTTTCGAATAGAATTGTGTTTTTTCATTATTTTTAGCCTTTTTCAACTCCTGATGTTTCCAGTATACTGTAAATGGAAACGTTGGGTGTTAAAAATGTTAAAAATAATAAAAACAACATTTTTAAATTTTTCGATCTTGATCTCTTGTCGCACAATGACATGACGTTTTCCAGAAATTTCAAACCTTTTCCTTTTAAAACTTCTTTGGCCCATATCTCCGAAACGTGCCACTTTAGGGCATCATGTGATAGAATATTTTCTGTTTGTTTAGATCTCCTCTATCCTAATATACAAGTTTTCATCATATAACAAGAGATAGAAAAAAAATCATCTAGCTAGTCTATGCCAAGGCCCATAAAATGTGGATTTAAGATATCCTTTGTATGTAGACTTGTTTTGCATGTTGTCTGTGCTGTCTTGATACAAAAGTTGTCTGTCCCCAATACGGCCCAGTCTAGCATAAAATCATCCTTAAGTTTGCCAATGTGGAGCCTGCCTGTATTCAGAATTCATATAATCATTTAGTAGGTGCGGGAGTTTTCGAATTTAAGAGCTGTTTCATTGTGTAACCCTAGAATTTTGAGCAGCGTTTCACTGTTCGGCTAATAGTCTTACAAAACCTACCTAGCACAGAGAGCTGAAACTTTATTAGAAACACCATCACGCACCTACCTAGATAATTTTCTTATTTATTTTCAGCAATCTACATGGCATTTGGTTTAAGAAAAATAAAAGGCATTCTGGATTCAAATGGCAAGATGGTTTACAACACGAAATCCAGCAAAAGCAGTGAATAAATGACTAAATTATTGAGGATTTTTTAAGCAACAGATTATTATTTCAAATGAACTGAATAATTAGCAAAATAAGATTATATCAATTAAAGTTAGGTAAGAAAATTGTTATATTTACTGAGGTGCCTATAATTATGTACCTACTTCTGCCTTAATTTAATGTTATGTATATTTGAGAAGTATTAAATAACATGAATAAATTTTTTAATTACTAATTCAGGTAAGTCAGTACTTTTTATTTATTACTAGGGAGCACAAACTACTGAGAGATATTATATTAATTTATTATGTAGGTGTCCTCTGTGTTCTAACAGACTTCAAAAAAGTCTATGGTGAACAAGTCCAGTTTGCCTTTAGAGCAATTTAACCTTTTCTTATCTTGTCAGGGTTGACTGGACCACGCAGAAGATTACACCAAACTACGCTCATTATTTGGTAACTTGGTTATTTATTTGATACCTCTGTGGCCAGCCATTCTGACGCCAGGTTTCTTTTTTTATTTTATAATTTAAAATATTTATTTACACGATTTTGTCCATTTTTATTATTGTGTCAGCTCTCGACCACGACCGGTGTAACACGTTGCCGAAACTTCGAAGTAATTTAAATCTAAGATAATTACAAACGCGATCTAGACCCGTAGTTCAAATAATAATAAAAAAATATTTTAATGTAGGTATACTCTAGTATAGAACTTAATACTCTACTCTCTTTTGGCCTAGAATTTTATTAAGTCCTAAAAATAATTTGTTTTTCATGTTAGTGAAAGTTTTCATAACCTCGATATATTTTTTAAACAGAGGTAGAAAAGAAAAAATTAAAAGTTGTTCGCCTGGATGTATGGAACAACGTATACAAGCAGCTGTCCCATAAACTTCCATAACCTGTATAACATGGAGCATGTAACGCTGGATGGCGAGAAATCAAAGGTTTCCGGCCAACCTGTTGCGTCAGAATGGCTGTACACTTCATATCTTAAATATTAGCAAAGAACTCTGGTCTCTATTAGCAACGTTAGGCCGTATACAGAAAGAAAGCTGGAAACTTATAAGAGCTGACAAGCGCTTGTCAGCGCTTATAAGTTTCCAGCTTTCTTTCTGTATACGCACTTAGGTCCTAAATACATAATATGAGCATAGCTACTAAATAATGAACATAGAGCCGGCCAACCTGACGTATAAAATGTACGGCGCGTTTCCTACAATTTTGGTACGGGACACCCATTTGTATGGAACACTCCTTTAAGAGTATGTAGATAAATGTAAAAGCTAGTCAACTTTTACAGCGCCTTGTCTATTATGTAGAAAATGTAGATAAATGTAAAAGCTGGCCAACTTTTACAGCGCCTTGTTTAGTATGTAGAAAATGTAGATAAATGTAAAAGCTGGCCAACTTTTACAGCGCCGCCAGCCGAGGCGCCCAATTACTAGGTACCTACTATGGTTAATGCGTAGTTCATTTGAATGCGAAATACCTACAATAATTTTTATGATGTTATTCTTACAAACTGACCTCCATAATTCAAAAGTAAAGTATGTACGTACATACTACAGAGAGTTCAGTGTTCATACATAATACAGAATAGTGTTGTCTATCGATAGTCACACTATCGATAGACTATCGATATGCTATCGATAGTCTAGGCAAAATCAATAGTATCGATATTATCGACACGTGTAAATACTATCGATAGTATCGATAGCGCTTCATTCAACCGATAGTATTGCTACTATCGGTTACGGCGATATTATCGATACTATCGATAGTTTTATGTCCAATATAATCGATACTATCGATATTATCGATAGTTTTATAATATAATATAATTAATATACGATAGTATCGAAAAAACACTGGAAATCGATAGAAAGAAACTATCGATAGAATCGATAGTATCGATTTTATTGGTGAAAAAAAACAGAAATTACAATAGTATCGGACATAACAAAATCGATAGTGTCGATAGTATTGCCATTATCAATAGTATTGTCCATAAAATGGTTTCAATACTATCGATAGCATCGATAGTATTTACACGTGGCGATACTATCGATAGAACAATCGATATCCTGAATATTTTTCGAGGTCAACTATCGATAGTGAAACTATCGATTGTTTTGCAACACTAATACAGAACAGACACGAAAGTCAAAAGTATGAAATTAGTCCGAAAGAGAACATTGAACCGCGAACTTGACTCGCCTGAAGTTGTTTAGTTTGAAGAGTGCGTTCCGTACCTAAAATAATATTTGACATAGTCTGCTATTCCAGTGTCAACAGATGACACCTTCCATCGAGATGTAGAGAATGACGTCATCTGTTGATATCGAAATGCATACCTGCGCCTGGCTGGTTTAATTTTCTAAATAATTTGTGATGCATGCATCATGTTACTGACATATTTAACTCATGAACTCATGCATGAGCATACGAACTAAATCGATGTAAACGGTATACTTACATACTGTCAAAAAATAATTTAAAAAGTACAAAACACGACTTCAAAAAAAGGATAAGTAACTTAGACTACATACAGTGCAACCGACTCATCTGTTATGTAAGCTGAAGTCGGGCAGCTAAACTACTTGCGATCCGCATTTACCCAGTAAAAAGGAGTTTTCTGATGAGAAGGTGGTTTCGGGTGCTGTGCTCCATCAATTTGGGCCTAGTTCTTTAGAAGCCAGTTTTATTGATAGAAGTCCAAAAATTAGTAATACATATTTGATATTATATTGCAATCTGGGATGCTATTCTGCTCATCATTCCGAAGGTTCTCATCAGATCTTCATCAAGATTTTATAGAAACTTTATAAACTTCCATACCTATTCCAAGTTCCATCAAAATTTATTGATAAGTTTTAACGTGATAGTACCTAGTTCGTTAATATTCATAATAAACATCTTTAATATCAATACAAACTTTTGTTTTCAATAATATATATAAATATTAGATTGTTGGGGGAATGCCGCCAGCATCTTGGGGACCATGTCTCGGGAGGGTGCCATCGACGACGGGCTTTTTTAAGTTTTAATTTTAGTGTTTTTTGTTTGTTTTTCACCTTTTTTTTATTGTTTTTTTTATTTGTATGTTGTTTTTGATTGAATAAATGATTGTTAAAAATAAGTTTATTCCAATTTCCTTAAATGTTGCCACACCTACTCACCTACATATTTTTTTAACTGCCGCAAAACTTCTTATTAATATAAGTTTGACTAATTTATTATTACCTAATATTAAATTTGTATTGATCCGAATCCGATTCTGTGGTGCGAACTGCTGTTGGTGACACTAAATCTTTCCCCATTACAGTCGGAGTCCACCAAGGATCCGTCCTAAGTCCGTTCCTGTTTAGCGTAATACTGGATGCACTGTCCGTAATCATCCGAGATGCACACGAGCAGCCCCCGTGGATGCCGATGATATTGCGCTAGCGGACTCGGATAAGGGACGGCTTGGAAGGCGTGTAAATGCGTGGAAAGAGTCGCTTGAGAACGGCGGTTTGCAACTCAACGTAGCGAAGACCGAATACTTGGCTAGCAATACCACAGATCCCACACCTGTCTGCGTAGACGGTCACATGGTCGAGCGGACAGACCAGTTTAAGTACTTGGGGTCTGTGCTTCACGAGTCCGGCGACATCGATTGTGAAGTCAAGTCCCGCATTGCGGCAGGCTTGGGCCAAGTGGCGAGAGGTAGCTGGTGTCATCTGTGACCCGAAAATGCCGGTTAAACTGAAGGGACAGGTCTATAAAACGATCATTAGACCTGTCCTTTTGTATGGTAGTGAGGCGTGGCCATTGCTTGAGCGACATAAGCAGGAGCTGCGGCTGTATCTGTCATGACTATGCATCTACCTTTTGATTTTTTTCATTTTCTAATTAGAATTTAAAAAAAACAAAAGGTAGATGCATAGTCATGACAGATATAGGTTTTATGGCATAAACATATTTGCTCTAATGTCTTTATCCAGGGAGGAAAACGTCGACTACGTTTGTATGGAGAAAGAGAATGGAGACTGTCCTCTTAATCAAACAGTTAACTTCGTTAATTGTTAATCCGCTACAAAAAAAAATAGCTTCGTTAAACGTTAAAGCGTTACATTTCGGAACGTTTCGGAATTAACGCAGGTTAATTTTAATCGTTAATCCGTTAATAGGTATGTGTAAAAAGTAATAAGGAAATGATCAAACGAAACAAATCTCTTTATACCATTCCCACTCTTAAAAGCTTATTTTATTCACGCTAAACAGTGAATAAAAACGACTTTTACTCACGCTGTTTGAATTTTGAATTTAGAACACAATTTACTCGTCGTCCATATAACTAAATGCATATACAACCTCCTTGCGTGAAAAAAAACTTGATACAAACTCCTTGCGTTAAGAATACTCGACATACAAATTCTTTTTAGGGTTCCGTACCCAAAGGATAAAAACGGAACACTTTTACTGATATTTTGCCGTCTGTCTGTCCGTCTGTCACCAGACTTTATCTCATAAACTGTGATAGCTAGACAGTTGAAATTTTCACAGTAGATGTATTTCTTTAGCCGCTATAACAACAAATAGAAAAAAAAACTTTAATGTAATTTTGACATAAAAACTCAACAATACCGTGATGTATTTTCACCCCTAGCACTTTTTACTATCTAGTGATGAATTGAGACTGGCGCCAGTGGTAAAATAAAATTTAACGTTCGCGTTGCGTTCACGGATTGGTTGCCGAAATTTGTGATAGTGGTACGGAACCTTCGTCGCGACGCGAGTCCGACTCGCACTTGACCGGTTTTTTTCCTCGTAGTCATGGTATAAAGTATAGTATGCAACTCTTGAATAAAGTACGGATTTAGATTGAGGGCCATGAACCACTGGCGTCGCTCAGGATTCTAACACTTGAATCACTCGCTACGCTCGTGATTCAATCATCATGAATCACTCTCTACGGTCGTGATTCAGTCGTTAGAATCCTTCACTTGCTCGTGATTCATCTACGGCCCTCGCACTAAATGCGTCTTTTATTCACTAGTTGCATAATATACTATTGCAGTTTTCTCACTCGCACACGCACGACGGCAAAATATATCTAATTTTGTTTTGTTTCACTCGTTGCCACGCACCGCCCGGCACTTGTCATTTCATACTTGTCTGAACCGGTTTTTTGCGCTGCGCCGCGGTGCCGTGCGGTAAATAGTTGGCATAGGATTAACTGACTTTATATTAACGAAAGTTAACTTGTCCGTTAACATTTTTAAAAGTTAACTTAAACGTTAAGCCGTTCATCAAAATTTTAACTTCGTTAATTAACGAGTTAATGCCCAGCTATGACTATTAACTATGTTTACATTTCACATACGTAGGTATGTAAGGTTCTCAATTCGTCGCTATCTTATATGTAGATATAAGATAGCGACGAATTGAGAACCTTTTCTCCTTTGATTTTTAGAAAATCGATTAAAAATACATCATTAGGCTAATAATGTTGTATCATTACTCCGAGGTTCCGAACGCATCCTAGCGACAGCCAGCCGCGCATGCGCAAAAGTCACTTCTTGGGACATAGAATTTTTCGTTCGCTCGCCCTCGCCTCGTCTCTTGTTCGTTTGACACCGACCGGCCTCATGTAATCTTGTTCAAACGTCGAATACGTGGGCAAAATGAGTGTCGAAAATCCAGCCAGTGACAACGATTGTGATTCTGTAAGTGATTAAAATTATTAGATTTTTCTAGATCTCTCTTTTGATAAATTATTTGTGTGTTAATTTCGTCTGTAAACCCGTATTTACTAGTGAACAATGCTCCCACGAAGCGAAAATTTTCTAAGTCCCAATATGGCGTCAAGTCGGAATAAAATATTGAATGAACAGACAAATGAAGCGTCTTTCATTTGTACCGTAAAATATCCGATTTTTTTCGACTTCATATCGTATTAATTCATTTCTGTATTTTATCAGAAAACCACCATAGAATCATACTACGCACTCTAACAAGCTAAACTTTGTAATTTTTCGATTCAGGGAAAGGTAAATGGCAATAAAAATGAACACGTGAACGGCGTTCAGAACGGGTACAGCAGCTCTGAGAAGCACAAGTCGAGCCACAAGTCCTCCAGCAAAGATAAACACCGAGACAAGGACCGCGACCACAAGAGTTCCAAACACAGCAGTTCTAGCAGGTTAGATTATATTCCAGAAACTTCTACATTAGATTTACTGCACCTACTTAGACAAGTTCACCTTTTATTTATAGAGATAAAGACAAGGATAAGGATAGAGAAAAAGACAAGCATTCGAGTAGCAGTAAAAGCCATAGCAGCTCCCATAAATCATCAAGCAAAGACAAGGACAGAAGCGACAAGAGCAAGGAACACCGTGATCATAGCAGTAAGGAAAAAGACCGCAGCAAGGACAAGCATCGGAGCGACAAGGACAAACATCGCAGTGACAAGGAAAAAGAGAGAGGGGATCGGGAGAAAGACAAGCATAGAAGCAGCGATGATAAGAAATCTTCTAAAGATAAAGACAAAGATAGGGAACATAAAAGCTCAAAGGATAAAGAGCACAAGTCTAAAGACAGGGATAAGGAGAGGGAAAAGGATAAGGATCGGCATAAGAGCGATAAGGACAAGCATCGCAGCAGTAAACACTCTAGTTCTTCTAAAGATAAAGAGAAACACAGGTTAGTTGGAGAGATACAATTTAGCAATCGAATTGTGAGCGGAAGTCAAAAATTACTTATTGACAAAAGTAGAAAACTTGTGTGTGACCCATTATAATGTGCAATTGATTTCTGGTTACCAAACTATAAACAATATTAGAAGTTCATTGATACCTTGGCGACAGTTGCAATTGCCATCAAGATGCATTGTTTTCATTTCTAGCAAACTCAATTTTGGTTTACGGTTTTTAATTGGTTTTGTACACTGCTCGATTAATCATGATCTTGCCATCATGGCTTCGTAAACTGCCCTCACATAATGTGCCAAAGTCAGTTGAGATTATGATTGGACAAATGTTCAGACTTAGTCTCGAGTAAACTTAGGTGCTACATAATTTCATTTCAAATGTGTTAAATTTCATTGATTATAATATTAACATTTCTTTCTATATCCACTAAATAGCTCCAGTAGTAACAAAGAAAAGAGCAGTGAGAAACGGGAGAAAATAAAATCCGAATCTGACTCTCAGGACTCTGCTAAGGAGGATTGCCTGCAGGTACACAAAATAATCGTACTCATTATCCTGCATAGCGTTAAGGCTCATTTGATCCAATTCACAGTTGTTCCAGTTCGCAATTGGACTAGTTTGCAGTTAGTCCAATCCGTGGTTGGTCCAATTCGCAGTCGGATCATTTCGCGAATGGTCCACGTTGCAGTTGGTCCAATTTACTGTTTTGTTAAATCAAGCATTATATTCCATAGTGTTTGCGGTTTTTTTTTTCAAAAGTATAAAATTTGTAACTTTTGCTTAATTACTGCAATTTGTACGCCAGTAGCTCACAGGTACGCAACCAATTTCACCTAATAAAATACCTCACTTTGCGACGATAAAATAATTTTGCGACAAATTTAAATTGGCTTTGTGGTTCAGAAGTTCAGACCTACCTGCCATTGTGCAAATAATCCATACTACTACTGTAAGTAGATTTTTGTAATGTAGCAGTGCAAAAATCCACATTTAGTAATAAGTTCCAGTTTTGATATTCCAAATCTTCGAAAATTTTGAGGTTATGCTTACTAAGAAAAAACAGTTGTTTATGGAAGTAAAGGCGATTAAGGTTTAATTAAAAACGAAAAAATAAACTCCCTAAGGTAAATGAGCTACAGATCAAAAGGTTTGATAGGTACTTGATTCAAAACAAAAACACGAATATCCAGAAGTCGTAGAGTTTCCCAACTACTAATTTCCTATAACTCTAAATTATAAATTAATCATTGCTGCTAACTTTCTGTTAGCGGCATAGTAGGTAGTCTAACACTCGAACCGCTAGACCCCGGAGATCACAAACCACGAATTGACTAACCGTGAATTGGACTAACTTCACTTTGGACCAAGCGCGAATTGGACCAACCGCGAATTATGTGGCCCAAATACGCCTAAACGATTCGAACTAACACAACTTTATTTTATATAGCAGCTCTCCGCGGTTTCACCCGCATAAGTCCCGATCCCGTGGGAATATCGTGATCAAAAGTAGCCTATAGCCTTCCTCAATAAATGGACTATCCAACCCCGAAATAATTTTTCAAATCGGACCAGTGGTTCCTCAGATTAGCGCGTTCAAACAAACAAACAAAAAAACAAACAAACTCTTCCGCTTTATAATAGTAAATAGATTATTAAGATATCAGATTGGCGACAGTGAAAACTAATTTCACACATCAAATTTCTTGCTTCTGCATTACGTCTATTTGCTTTGTGTGTGTGGTATCGTAAAGAGTTCAGCCACAATCATGACATGACTCAAGCGTTATTTATTAACTCTCGTAACAATCATTTTCAATGATTCGTTTGTAACTGAACTTTTTGTCAAGACCCTTTTTTCTTAATGTTATATTAAGTATTTTATTTTTTAACACAAAACTTTACTGGAAATATTTGAAAGGAAAAATACATCTTCAAAAACTAGGCGAGGTTTGAACTCGCGTCTTTGGGTCAGTACCCCAATGTCCTAACGAACTAGACCACATGAGTTCTCTCCTCAAGCAATAAATTTAAGAATATGTAGGTATGTTTCCCTTGTCTACTGTTTTTTTTCGATTTAGGCTCATTTGAAGAATAATAATTTGTTTATAGATTGATGAAAGTTACAATGTAAAGGAAGAGATAAAAGAAGAAAGCGAGGATGGTTTCAATGTAGCCAACGCAACCGCCTCATCCTGTGACTATTCACTGTCACAGTTCAAGGATGAGCCTCTTGCCGATCTGCCGGATGAAGAGAGCGAAGAGGATATTCCTTTGGTAAGTGAAGAGGAAGCAAATTTGGTAAAGTCAGGGAGAGAGTAGGCGTAGTTCAGTTTCGCTAGGACAATGCCATACTTAGCCCTGTACTTTGGCCATTGCGAGAGAATTGTCATATTTCTTTTATGTGTTAAAAAAAAGTTTAAATATACTGCTAAGATGTGCACAAAACTGTCGGTCTTTCATTGAATCGTGGTAGGTATTGTGAAAACACTTTGAAAAGAAAACAAAACTCAACTACTTTTCAACATTACATCATCTAGCTAGTCCAAACTTAGCAAACTAAATACTGAGATATTTTATTTTATTCTTTATCATTAAAGTTACATATATAAGTACTAAGTACTTTCACATTTAAAATTTATTACCTATTTAATTGACGGCGTTCGTTCGACTGTGAGTTCCATTCGACATGGTCACGATCAGACTGCGCCAATAGAGTCTGTGAGATTGACTTGAGTACTGCTCAGTAAAAGTGTTATTATTTCACAGTTGGAACGTAAAAGACGGTTGCCTAGTGAGGAGAGTGAAGAAGACATTCCTTTATCAAAGCGCAAGAAGCCTAAGAAAAAAGTTAAGAAAGGTAAGTCAACTAACTTCTAGGTTACTAATAAGTTGCAACTAGCTGACTGTTGTTTTATGGGTATAACTAGGTGCGCCCCGCGGTTTCACCCGATCCCGCAGGATATCATGATCAAAAGTAGTCTTATGACCTTCTCATGGTCCCATCTATTTCTAAACCACAATTCATCAAAATCGGTTTAGCGGTTTAAACGTAAAAACGTAACAGACGATTTACTTTCGCATAAATTTATATATTAGTAGGGATGCGTATCCCATGCACAGCTTTATTTGTGGTTAAAATTATTTAAGGCAAGAGCCAACAAAGGTTGTTTATTAACCATCTAAAACTGGCTTACAATTTATTAATTAAAAAGTTCTATGAGTTGGTTGACTGGTGTATATATACTACACTAACAATCTTTAGATTTTTCTTCGTTTTCGCGAAACTGAAACCGAAAAATGAGTTTAATATTTAACAATCTTTATTCACATTAATAAGTTTTATTAACAATGTTTGTTTAGAAGAATATGATGACTACGATGATGAGGAGGAAGAAGTGAAGCCTAAAAAGAAGAAGAAGGTTGAGAAGGCCAAGCCGAGCCGAACATCTGTCAAGTCTGAACCGGAGGAGGGACCGAGCCCCGCTAAACGCAAGAAGAAGCAGGAGGATGAACAAGAGGTGTGGAAATGGTAAGTTATATGAATTTTTGAAATTGTCACAGTAGTTTTTGAGTTTATTCATTACAAACATACACAAAAATACACATCTTTCCTCTATATAATATTAGTGTAGATTGATGACTTAAAGTAGTCGTATGTGTTAATCCAGATCTCTAGCTCTCTGCATACCAAGTTTTATCTGAATCGGTTTTCAAGTTTCCGTGTTTTGCTTTTTACTGTGACATGTACTGTTAAAGTTAACAGACAGAAACAAAACATTATATTCCCACTAGTACAACCTTAGCACCTACTAGCCTCATTAATAAACGTGGAGTAAGGTCGGAGTAATTATTCCACCGTTTGTTACTGTCTGTCAAGTTTAATAGTTCTTGTCACGAAAAAAGACAGCATGTTTTTACTACTCCGACCTTACTCCACGTTTATTAATAAGGCTACAAGTATACCATGAGGTAGTGTTTAGCCGTGTAAACGTTAAGTGGAAGCATAACGATTCCTAGAACGTAGGGTAATCATTAATCCACGGGTTTTCCGAGTCTGTAGAGAGAGAGAACAATGGAAAAAAATAAATTGAAAGAGAAAAAATAGTGTTATCCTAATCACTATCAATCTCGCCATCTAGGGAAAAACTTCATCAACTTTTTGTCGCAGTTTACAAACCGTAGGTACTCGCGGTTTCAAATGGTTCACCCAATGGATACAAGATGGCGCTTTTACACAGCCACTTTAGCCTTGGTGTGACATAACTTTTGAGGTTATGATTCAAATATAATGTTCAAGAATGTTAGGTTACTCTGTTGTGAATTTAATATTCTAGTGAAAAATAACCAGATTAATGTTACATTTATCAGGTTTAGAAGATTTAGGAGACCAAAGTGTGTTTGTTGTGTTATACACAATGATATCTTGTAATCTAGAGTTGTTATCATTAGAGGTTGTTTATATTGTTTAGTATTGAAGTTTTTTTTGTTTCTTTTAGGTGGGAAGAAGAAAAGAAAGATGATGGAACTAAATGGAAATACTTGGAGCACAAAGGACCACTATTTGCACCACCCTACGAGCCGTTACCCCCAAAGGTCAAATTCTATTATAATGGTAAAGAGGTGAGGCTCTCGCAAGACGCGGAAGAGGTGGCTGGCTTCTACGCGCGTATGATAGACCACGACTACACCACCAAGTCAACATTCAACAACAATTTCTTAGCCGACTGGCGCAAGGTTATGACCCACGAGGAAACTAAACTCATCAAAGATCTCTCCAAATGTGATTTCAAAGAAATGGCTGCATACTTCCAAACTGTATCTGAGCAGAACAAAAATCGCACTAAAGAAGAGAAAGCTGCTCTTAAAGCTAAAAACGAGGAGATACAAAAAGAATATGGCTTCTGTACAATTGATGGTCACAAAGAGAAGATCGGAAACTTTAGAATTGAGCCTCCCGGATTATTCCGGGGCCGTGGTGAACATCCCAAAATGGGAATGCTGAAAAAACGCGTCATGCCTGAAGACGTTTTAATTAACTGCTCGAAAGATAGTAAAGTACCTAAACCACCTGCCGGGCACAAATGGAAGGAAGTACGGCATGACAACAGCGTCACTTGGTTAGCTTCTTGGACTGAAAATGTTCAAGGGCAGTCCAAATATGTCATGTTGAATCCCAGTTCTAAATTAAAAGGTGAAAAAGATTGGCAGAAGTATGAAACGGCTAGAAAATTACATAAGTGCATAGATAAAATAAGAGATAATTACCGTGCCGACTGGAAGGCGAAGGAAATGAGGGTGCGACAGCGTGCTGTTGCCCTTTACTTCATTGACAGACTTGCATTGAGAGCCGGTAACGAGAAGGATGATGATCAGGCCGACACTGTTGGCTGCTGCTCCCTTAGAGTTGAACACATTGAATTACACAAGGAGAAAGACGGAAAAGAATACGTCGTCGTATTCGATTTCCTGGGTAAGGATTCTATAAGATACTACAATGAGGTGCCTGTTGAGAAACGCGTGTTTAAGAATCTCGAGCTTTTCATGGAGAATAAGAAAGACACTGATGACCTCTTTGATAGGCTAAACACTCAAACTTTAAATGAACACCTAAAAGAATTGATGCCTGCACTGACTGCGAAAGTCTTCCGTACCTACAATGCGTCTATTACATTGCAAAGACAATTGGATGAGCTTACTGATGGAGATACGTCAATTCCGGAGAAGATACTTGCGTATAATCGAGCCAACCGCGCTGTTGCTGTACTATGTAACCATCAACGTGCTGTGCCTAAAGGTAAATATTTTTAATGGTTTATCATTGCTAAATAACAATGTAGCTCATGGCCATTCACCCTTTTTCTGGGTTTGTTTCTTCGCAATATTAAAAGTTGGTGTTTAATTCCTATAGTATTTGTAAAACCAACAAAATAACAAGTGTCGTGAAATTAAGTGTAAACACTGTATTAACTTTTTTGTATTTTACTTCAGGTCATTCAAAATCAATGGAAGCTCTGAAAGAGAAAATACTACAGAAACATAATCAAATAGATGAGGCGGAGGAAGATTTGCGTGAAGCTACCAGAGCAGCCAAGCGTGGGTCCGTCAAAGATAAACTAACTGCCGATAAGAAGCAGAAGGCTTTAGAAAAATTAAGAGAGGCACTCAAGAAATTAGAGCTACAGGAAACTGACCGTGATGAAAACAAAACTATTGCTCTAGGCACCTCAAAATTGAACTATCTGGATCCTCGTATCTCTGTGGCATGGTAAGTCATTCCACAAAAGTTTTCATCTTAACACATCTTTGATATGGCGAGAGGTTGCTGGCTAGATGGATGCCAGAGTTTGTCACTCTGGCATCGATCTCTTGCTACATTTTTTTGGTTATTGTTTTCCCTCTGCTGCCATCTGCAGTATGATCTGCAATTATCAAAAATTTTATCTATTTTCACTGTAAAATGTCGTCCAGTGTAAAATATCATCAACTTATCTTTTGCTCTACATTTGGCCCTGTCTTTGCCTAGAGTCGTAGTTTTTTCCGGTAAAACACTCAGCGAAACAATTCGATAATCTGGTATTTATTGGTAAAACAAACTTTGTAATAAAACACTGTATTTCCAGGTGCAAGAAACACGGTGTCCCCATTGAGAAGATATACAACAAAACCCAGAGAGACAAGTTCCGTTGGGCCATCGACATGGCTGGACCTGAATATGTTTTTTAAGATATAAAAATTAGCAGTAGCTATAGTTATTTTTAAATTTTAATGTATTTGAAGCTTTCCAACTTGCATGCACAATATTTGTTGTATGCAAGTCATTTCAAATGCTGACCTGATAAATACAAATTTTATATTATATTTATCAAGGTTTAGGATCCTAAAATTTATGTTCTCTCCATTGAGAGAGCTCTGGGGGTTGAATTTTTCATACAAACATTAAATTATCAAAATAGTTCACAAAATATGGGCTTTCCTCATTACATGGTGTTATTCGGATGTATACAGTTTATCTATAAAACCAACTATTTCCTAAAATACATTAAATTGTAACTTTCCAAACGAAACTGTAATTTTGTTCTGCAGTTTTGTTTCGGATAAGACTTGGAAGGCCACCAAGTTATCAGTCATGTGTTCTTTCAAATAACCCCCCAATTAAGGTGAACAACATGTTAGTAAATTATTTTGGTATTACGTTTGTATGGAAAATTTGATTTTTTGGACGCCTCTTGAGGTCCCAAATTAGAAGTCTGATTCTAATTTATTTTTGCATTATCAATTGGATTACCCATTAGTGCTAGACATTTTCTCGTATTTTAATTAGGTTAAGTAGTAGACATTACAAAATGTTAGTAATAAGATTTTTTTCTTGTAAAGAATTTTACAATATTGTCATGCATTGGTCAACTACAGAGTTCCTTTTCAAAATTCTGTATTTTTTTCGTGTATTTTATATGGATATGACATGCTGTTGAAAAAATAAATTGTGCAAAGACCAATTTGTATTTTGTATAGTATAAATAGCAAGGCTTTTGATCCTTTCAATAGCTAACGTGATCGATCTACTTACTACTTAGTAAGACTTCATTGATAAGCAATCTTCTAGGGTCATCGGATGTTAGGAATTATTTTTACAAACTGAATAAAGTAAAAAGATTCAAATGTAACTTGTGTGTTCGCGCACAATGTGCTCTAGTTAATGTTGTAAGTAAGAATGTTATTTTATTTTTGTAAATTAAGAAAAATCAAAATTGAGGCAGATGCCGTCAATGTTACGAAAGGTACAATGTTAGATAAATCTGTATTATTACATTATGTGTGCGCCGTGTATATAGTGAATTTTTACCATGTCTTCAAATTGTGAAATGAGATTATACCGAATAAAACATTGACACTAGTACTTCACTTTGTTTATTTTTAAATCACAGTAGGTATCCTTAAATTAGAGACAGTATTTGTAACATTAGTTGGACATTACATCTCCATATCTTGTTACGAAGTTTCGCCAAAGTCTTCTCCATCACTGTTCAGAAATTCAGTATCTTCCAATCCTTCAGGCATGTAAGTCAATCCCGATTCGTCTTTGTGACACAAATTGTAACCACGTCCATAGCCTGAAAGCAAAATATTATAGATTAGCTGCGTCCCGCGGTTTCACCCGCGTAAGTCCCGATCCCGTGGGAATATCGGGATCAAAAGAAGTCCATGTTACTTAGGGTGAATGTAGCATTCCAATGGTGAAAGAATTTTTGAAATCAGTCCAGTAGTTTTGAGTTTATTCATAACAAACATACAGACGCACACACAAAAATACAAATCTATCCTCTTTATAATATTAGTGTAGATAAAGTATAGTTAGGACACATCGACTAGTGAAAACTGACAAATTATATATTTTTTTACTATTTGTATTTATCCTTTCAGGCAAAAGTAGTGTAGAAATCAAGTAGTAAAACCTAGATTTGGCTATTCGAACTAACTGCGAATTATGCAGATTGGACAAAACGTGACTAAACGCCTGTCATCCTGAATTTAAATATTTTACTTTACAAAAAGTCCTCTAAGTTGTAAATACTGACCCAACTGTTTCATCAGTTTAGTCGGTGCATTTCGTAAATGCAACGGAATCGGCGGGTGCGGTCCTTTAGTGTCGTTGAGTAGCTGTTTACACTTCGTCATCGCGCGGTAAACCCGTCTGCTCTTCGGCGCTCGCGCGAGCCGCACGGCGCACTGCGCGAGCAGGACGTCGCACTCCGGCATCCCGATCTGTTGACAACCCTGAAGGCAGGCCACTGCTTCCACCAATGCTGAGGAATCTGCTAAACCTGAAAGACAACGCTCATACATACATACCTACGTAAATGTTAGTAGTAAATCGATTATCCTCCCATTTGTCCGTACTTTCCCTCGGAAAATATATGGAATTAAGTACTAGCTGTGTCCCACGATTTCATCCGCGTAAGTCCCGATCTCGTGGACATTCCGAAAACCCCTTTCTTATCGTATCCCTACGTCATATAGAGAACACACTCTCCAAATGTCAGCTCTCTACTATCAGCATCAGCGGCTTACGCTGTGTGTTGATCAGTCAGTCAGGCAGGACAGGAATTTCGGTTGTGGCTTTACTTTACTAACCTTCTTCATCCAAAATTTGTCTGGAAGAAATCGCTTTTAGCGATAAGGCCATTTGAACAACGTTCTACTGCTTAGCTTTCTGTGTATTTTTCTTATTTTTGTTTATTAACTCTAATAATTGTTTGTTGTTCAATTAAAGCATTTAACTTTTGACTTTTTTTTATGGATGTTTTTTTTAATTCGAAAGATTTGGCGTGGTCCGAGGTATGATTCGCCTTTAGGTTAATTCTTTTTTAGGGTTGCGTACCCAAAGGGAAAAAACAGGACCCGTTTTTATAGAATACTGACCCGGCAAATTTTCTTCCTCCCCACCAATTTTTAGGCAGTTCGGCTCAAAATCGGTTCACAATGTTAGTTACCGTACTCCTCCGAAACGGCTTTACCGATTTTTACCAAATTTTATATGCATATTCAGTAGGTCTGAGAATCGGCTACTATCTATAATTTATAAGGCAAAACAACGTTTGCCGGGTCAGCTAGTAATTTATAAATAGTGGTACACGACTTTCTTTTATAATTTATAACCCAACAAAAAAACGTAAGTGACAATGAATCTAAAATGTAGCACGCTTACTCAGCCCCGTTCACTTCTTTTCTCATAAAATATTTGTAATGTTACCTATATCCTCGCAGGCCGCCCTAACGAGCCTCCTCGCGACGTACAAAGGGTCCTCCCCGCCGTGCAAGGCCCGCGTGGTCCAGTACAAGGCCGCGTTGTCGTCGCCCGCTCGGATCGACTTGTGTATCGCGGACACCGTGTTGTAATGCTCCTCGCCTTGCCGGTCGTATAGCATGTGGGTGCGCTGGGGAAATTACATGTTCATTAGAAGCTCATTGGCTTAGTTGCACCTGCCAACCCTGAATGGTCGTGCGGGTTAAGTAATACTAAGCGCGGTCATTACTTGGATGGGTGACCGGCAATTTGTGTGGCGAAAAATCAGTTTCTCTAGCTCCTCCGTGTTTCGGAAGGCACTTTAAGCAGTTGGTCGCGATTGTTTTCTTTGATGGGTAGCAGTTAGCAGGTTAGGTCAAGATAGAGGCTTTAGGGCGACCTGATAACTCAGTCACTAGGGGAGCCACACCACTACACGAAAAGAAGAAAAATATAAAAAACTGTAGCACAGCTTTTTCTTAGGTTTTCCCGATATACACTAATCACTAGTTCCAAACGAATACCGCCTGTGACCACGAGGCACTGGAAAGTCCTCAAAATGCCACAACACAAAACTAATCACTAGCGATAGAATGGTAAACCCCCTCAAATTGGGTCCTTATTGCGTGAGCGTGAGGAAAATTTTGCCACAAGGTGTGGTTTTTGAAAAATTAGAATACAGTAAATATTAAAACTGGAATATTTCACACAACGTTATTTAATATGTAGGGTACCTATCGTATTAAATAACGTTGTATGAAATATTCCAGCTCGGCGCACAGATGACGGACACACGCCATTTTTACGCCAAAACCTTCTGTTGTGGGTACGGTTCTGCCGCGAAGTAAAAATTACAAATTACTTTAACAAAACTTAGCATGATATTAGCACGTTACTAGTGCGTGGGCTAATTTGTATTCTGATATTTTAAAGAGTCACGGGAAGAAAACGATTGGTGGCCACTGAGCCACTGAAAACCACGCACATAATAATGAACCACTCGGCTGCCCCATTTCAAAACCTAGTAAGTCTTCAAACGGACGATTCTTTGTTTTCGGGCTGAATACAATAACACAGTAAGACTTAACATAACCCAAAAACACTTGAAGCGATAACAAGTTTTAATAAAAAGATACACGCTATTCTAAACCTAGTAAGAGCAACTACATCTCAAGCTTACCCATTTGAAAACATAGTAAGTCGCAAAACCATTTCATAAACTTAGTAAGTTGATACAAGTGTATAATAGTAAGTACTAGGTTTTTGAAATGGTTACATATACTTAATAGGTTCTGAAATGGTCAAATAAAGAAAAACAAATTATTATTAGTTTTATTTATTTATTTATTTATTTATTTATTTTGGGAGAACCAACAGCTATTACACAAATATAAGTAGACATTATAGAAATGGAGAGCCAATTAGAGGTTCCCACGAATAAACAACAACTTAAACTAATAATGTGAGAGATCAATCTTCGACACATACAACTACAGGGAAGCACAAACCATGGTAGTCATGATCAAAAAGAGGTAAATAAACTTACTAATCATCAACGAAAAACATGTTACTTAACCGTCTTCTCGCTGAAGCCACGCTGGTACAGAATAGGTCCAAGTCTGCAACGTCACACAAATCATTGAAGGTATCACACGCCCGCAGCAGGTAGGCATTTTGTCTATAGTTGGTTACAGCTCGTGGAACACATAGGGGTTTCTTGGAGCGCGTATTAGTAGGCACTCGCAATGGTATCATATCCAGCAAATTCATACAATCGATACGGTTGGATGCTAATCTTAATAAGAAAATTACGTCAGCAATATTACGTCTACTAGACAGTGGGAGAAAATGAAACTTTCTGCACAGGTCCTCATAATTATCCGAACTATAGGGAACTCTCAGTCGGTAGCATAAATATTTAATAAACCTACACTGAATATTCTCGATGCGTGATATATACACAAGGTAGCGGGGATTCCAGACCTGGGAGGCATACTCCAGCATACTTCTAACGTAGGCACAATATAATATTTTAAAGGTCTTTGCCCGCTTGAAGTCCTTAGAGCTCCTCATAACGAACCCCAAGGCGTTCGAGGCTCTGGTACAAATACTGTTTTAGTAAGACATTAAAAGTTGTGCGTTACTAGGTTTTTTCTTAGAAGGATATTTGGCGCCTTCGTCGCGTCGCGTCGGTCATTAGCGACTCGTTTTACGCACCTTAAGTCTTCAAAATAAGCAAGTCGATATTTGAACATTTCCGTAACTATAAGTCCCATAGGCTCCAAAAATCAATATTTCCCAAACGCTAAAAAACTATTGCCATTTAAGTTCACGACCTATACCGACTCGTTTCCGCACCTTAAGTCTTCAAAATAAGCAAGTCGATTTTTGAACATTTCCGTAACTATAAGTCCCATAGGCTCCGAAAATCAATATTACCCAAACGCTAAAAAACTATTGCCATTTAAGTCCACGACCTATACCGACTCGTTTCCGCACCTTAAGTCTTCAAAATAAGCAAGTCGATTTTTGAACATTTCCGTAACCATAGTCCCATAGGCTCCAAAAATCAATATTTCCCAAACGCTAAAAAACTATTGCCATTTAAGTCCACGACCTATAGCGACTCGTTTCTGCACCTTAAGTGTTCAAAATAAGCAAGTCGATATTTGAACATTTCCGTAACTATAAGTCCCATAGGCTCCAAAAATCAATATTTCCCAGACGCTAAAAAACTATTGCCATTTAAGTCCACGACCTATAGCGACTCGTTTCCGCACCTTAAGTCTTCAAAATATGCAAGTCGATTTTTGAACATTTCCGTAACTATAAGTCCCATAGGCTCCAAAAATCAATATTTCCCAAACGCTAATAAACTATTGCCATTTAAGTCCACGACCTATAACGACTCGTTTCCGCACCTTAAGTCTTCAAAATAAGCAAGTCGATATTTGAATATTTCCGTAACTATAAGTCCCCATACGCTCCAAAAATCAATATTTCCCAGACGCTACAAAACTATTGCCATTTAAGTCCACGACCTATAGTGACTCGTTTCCGCACCTTAAGTCTTCAAAAAAGGTACTCTGATTTTTGATCATTTCCGTAACTATAAGTCCCATAGGCTCCAAAAATCAATATCTCCCAGACGCTAAAATACTATTGCCATTTAAGTCCACGACCTATAGCGACTCGTTTCCGCACCTTAAGTGTTCAAAATAAGCAAGTCGATATTTGAACATTTCCGTAACTATAAGTCCCATAGGCTCCAAAAATCAATATTTCCCAGACGCTAAAAAACTATTGCCATTTAAGTCCACGATCTATAGCGACTCGTTTCTGCACCTTAAGTCTTCAAAATAAGCAAGTCGATATTTGAACATTTCCGTAACTATAAGTCCCATAGGCTCCAAAAATCAATATTCCCAAACGCTAAAAAACTATTGCCATTTAAGTCCACGACCTATAGCGACTCGTTTCCGCACCTTAAGTCTTCAAAATAAGCAATTCGATATTTGAACTTTTCCGTAACGATAAGTCCCATAGGCTCCAAAAATCAATATTTCGATTTTAACCAGATCAAAACCTAGTAGAAGCTGTTACTAGGTTTTAATATAGTTCTCGTGGTTTAAGATTTTAATTTATTTTTGTTTCAAGGTTTTTTTCTCTTATAAAATATGTAATATAAATATTTTAAAACAAAAATATATCTTAAATAAATGGTACGGTACATAGCTTTTTCTTTTATATCAATTTATGGTCAGATATTCAGTAGTTCACAACGGCTGACACAAAACATGTTTTTCTGTTTTTCTGTAAAAGTTGGTCAAAATACTTACTAGGTTTTGAAATGGGGCAGCCGCACTGAACTCTACAGTACACGTACGCGTAATTGTACTGCAGAGGTCAGTGTGCCCTACTTACAAGGTTTAAATTAGCACTTTTCCATGCGCCAGAGCAATAAAAAACATATTACGAAACATTAAAACTTTAGAAACTTACTTTAATTCCATCTTTAATATCATCAAGCGTTAAGATAGCAGGTCCTGACTCATGTAGCTCAGCATCAGTGTTCCTGGCCGCGAGAGCCAGCTCCAGCGCTCCGAGCGCGACGCGCGCGTCGCCGTCGCATATCCCTGCGAGCCACGTCAGCGACGCTTCCTCTATCAGGCATCTTTGGACAGAAGGTTTCAATATTCTTTGAAGTGCTTGGCTATCACAAATATTTTTATGGATAAATACATCTACAAAAGCACGACGCATAGCGAATTGGCATTACGAGGCCGGGATTCGAACCTGTATCTTATATTATTTATTTATTTATTTTATTAGGAAAACATACAGTGAAATATAGCTAAGTAATTATCCTATTATATTAGGTCTCATTTGCTAAGTCATGTGGGTGACTGACACTTAAAAAGAAAAGCAAAGCTTGTTGCAATCTTAGAAAAATGATACCTGTGGATCCCTGGTGGGGCACGAGGATGGTTCCCACCATGAAACAATTGTAAGATCTAGATTTTTCTGGTCTGAGTGTTTTTGTAAATGTTATTTTTATATTATAGTGTAAAAATACTAACCTTGGTAAATTATCATCTGTAAAAGTTTTGCTGATATCTTTATCATCGACAATCATGGCACAACTTCTCTTTTCCAAAGCCTTTTTTAATATCACCAACACTTCATCTATTGAGAGTTTTTCCATAACGACAACTCTGCATCGACTTAACAAGGCATTGTTGAGGCTGAACGAGGGGTTCTCTGTGGTTGCACCGATAAGTGTGATGGTGCCATTTTCCACATGAGGAAGGAAGGTGTCTTGCTGTAGTTTGTTGAACCTGAAAGATAGTTTACATGCAGAATTGCCAATGCTGTTTAATAGTGTTATATGTAATATAAGCATCATGTTATTTTATATCTTGTTTCATTCAAAAATTATATTTTATAAGTGATATAAGAATAATGTGCTCTTTATATTCAACCCTGTCTCTTGAACTTGCTTGGTGCAGGATGTATTTTTCAAAATAAATTCAATAAATACCTATGAATTTCATCCATGAACAGAACTGTGTTTCTCTTGAACTGTGCTTCATTTTTTGCCACTTTTACAACTTCTTTAACATCATTGATCCCTGACATTGTTGCAGACAATTTCACAAACCTCATGTTGTTCTGTTCTTTACAAATATTTGCCACAACATTGGCTAGAGAAGTCTGAAATCATAATGTTCCTGATAAATATGAATCTTTCCATTTCAATATAAAATTCCAATTTTTACATTTTGGTCATCAGAAATATCATTAAAAATCTTCCCATTTTTAGAGCCTACCATTTTATTTTCAGAGATGTTTTTAGTATATATTGCAGAGAAATTTGTTTTTTTTTCATCGTCTTACCATCTCAGCGTCTTACCTTGCCACAACCTGGAGGTCCCCAAAGTATCATGTTGGGTATCTTCTTCTGTTCCAGCAGAGACCGTAACATGGACCCGGGGCCAAACACTTGATGCTGTCCAACAATGTCATCCAGGTTGAGAGGCCTCATCTGTTCAGCTAAGGGCACTGAATCAGGGGCTTTTTTAGAACTTCTGGATGTAGCAGGAGCAGGTGATGTAATCTGTTGACATAAGCGTAAGTTTTTCTCCACACAAGACAAAATTAACTATAGTTGTTCAATGGTAAACAAACAGGGTATGTAGGTAGAACGTTTTATACCTTACTCGATGTAGAATCAATTTCAATCTTTTTTCGTTTTTCATTAGGAGAACCGGTGTTCAAGTGTGAATTGCTGCGCTTAATATTAGTTGATTTTTCAGTAGTATTCAGGAATAAGCACTTATTTACATGGTCTTCGACAACATGTTGATCAAACATTTTATCACATACAGGACATGCTACTAAAGCAACACTTTTGTCTAATTTATTTAAAGACATAGTGTACGATCTAAGTGGTTTACCATTCACATTAATATATTATATTTCACAATGAAATTGATAAAGATAAAACAAATATTTTTCGAGACCGGCGCCGGCGCCCAAGGTTGAATGTGTGTGACACTGACAGACACTGAACACTTATAAGTGCTGACAGACAAACTAATCTCACTTTGACAAACCAGTCTCAGTACAAGAGAAATACGGTTCAGCCCGGATGAAAATCGTCCAGTGTGAGCCTTGCTTGTCACCGGACCATAAATTATTTTTATTCTATGGCTGATACTATTTTATTTTAATCTGTGTACGTATTTGGATTGATTTTTTGACGTCATTCAAGGAATTTGGCTGGACTTTCAAATCTTTGAAAGTTAAAATTAATTTCGTAAATAAAACCATGGGTTACAATCAAAGCTGGAGCTGAAATCAAATAGTAAAGCATGGCTCTAAAGAAAGTTCAGAAAAATAACAATGAAACTAAAAAGAAAAACAGTAATGAGGTCAGTGAACTCAAGGACAGTTATGTTGAAAAGTGTTTAGAAAATTCGGAAGAAACAATAAATAATGAAGATGTAAGTATTTTTATTAAAAAGAACTTTACATGTTTAGAAAGCGTCCTAAAGATAAAATAAAGTTTAAAAAGAACCACTGACCTCCGTATAGATAGAGTTCAATGTAAACATAAGTGTAAAGAACTGTTTTAATTTGCAGGATAAATCAAAAAATAAAGAAGTTGTTAGTGAAACATCAAAGGAACACTTCGTTGACGTTCAAGAAGATCCTTCAGGATTGTTTTTACATATAAAACTTGATGTTGTATGCATTTTTTTATTTTTACTTGCACTTAGCACAAGACTAGTTAATTTGGAGGAACCCAATTATATTGTGTAAGTAATCAGAATAATACTTAAGTAAGCCCAACCTTGAGACTTGACTCATTTTTTAAATTTTCATATATCCAGGTTTGATGAGCTACATTATGGACGATATATCTCTCTGTACACAAAAGGAGTGTTCTTCTTCGATGCTCATCCTCCTTTAGGCAAGCAGCTGTTATACTTAGCAGGTCAAGCTGCAGGCTACGATGGCAACTTTACATTTGACCGGATTGGGTCCCCATATACAGAGAATGTACCAATAAGAGCTTTGAGGCTTATACCAGCATTAGCAGGCAGTTTAATGGTCTCTGTGACTTACCAAGTTATGTTACTTGTGACTACTTATCAATCAACAGCTGTATTAGCTGCACTTCTTGTGCTTTTTGGTAAGCATTCTTTTCACTTCTTCAAGTTTCATGTATGATTTTAATTGGTATACTCACTCATGTTCAATTATTTATCCTGAAATTAAAGACATTTTTCGATTTGAATCGCGTGGTTTTTATTACTTTTAGCATTGTTACAACGCTCAACGTTTCGAGACCTTTCCAGGTCTCTTCTTCAGGATAGACTAAGATGTGATTTGTCATTCTAATGTATTATTTATCCTGCTATAAAGTTGAAAGTATGTATTTGTGGCTCCTTTATGCAAAAACCGCTGAACCGACTGTGATGAAACTCAGTATGTAGACAGCTGGAAACCTGGAATAACACAGGTTACTTTTTACCAAGATGCTCCCGCGGGATCGGGACTTTGCAGGTAAAGCCGCAAAGCGCTGCTAGTTCAAATTATAATATGCACTTAACACAAAACAAACTTTTTCCAGAAAACAGTCTTCTAGCGCAATCAAGGTTCATGTTACTTGAAAGCATACAGATTTTGTTTGGATTATGTGGGATCTTTTGTGCTATTAAAAGCACACAAAAATCTGGTATAAGTTCTTTACTTTGGCTCTCTATTGGTGCTGTTTCTCTTGGATGCTGTTTTTCGTAAGTATTTATTTCGGGACTAATTGTATGCACCAGAGTCCTAAGGTATTTAAGGTCTTGAATGATGTGTTTTTTTTCATTGCAGGGTGAAATACTCAGGATTGTATACATATTACCTCGGATTGATACTAGTCGGACGTCAAATATGGAAACGTTTTGGAAGCCCCGAATCTGGCTTTCGTATCGCTATATCAGCATTATGGCGACTTTTAATACTCATTTCATTGCCGGTCGCAATTTATGTGGGAGTTTTCTACGCGCACTTGACGATGCTACCGAAAGCGGGACCTCATGACAGCGTCATGACGAGCGCTTTCCAAGCCTCCTTGCAAGGCGGCTTGGCTAGCATCACTAAAGGACAACCACTACATGTCGCTCACGGGTCTCAAGTCACATTGAGGTTCGTAAATTAACCTGTGTATCTTGATAATAATTACTTTGATATTTCTTTTATTTTTATTGCTTAAGGCATTTTTACTAGAAATATTTTTAAAAGGAGAAATGCACTATCAAAAACACTCCCGTGGCAGGAATCGGACCTGTGCCCCTCGCTTGCCGGGCGAGTGCGCTAACCACTTCGCAAGATGGGAACCCATGTGACACGGTGTATTACCGATCATGCTTTCTCTGTTCATCGTCATCTACCAGAACAGTTTCACAACTATTGACTGGCTTGGGTGGTTAACTTTACAGTTACGGCAGAATTTTTAATAGTGCATTTCTCCTTCTAAAATATTTCTAATATTACTTTGTTTAGGCATACCCATGGACGCACATGCTGGTTACACTCCCATGCCCATGTGTATCCGGTGCGTTATACCGACGGCCGTGGATCTTCACATCAACAGCAAGTTACTTGCTACAGTTTCAAGGTCAGATTTTCTGTCAACCCTGTGTTGATTATATTCTTAGTTCTTACCATATTCACTGGCTCATTGTTTATAGGACGTAAACAACTGGTGGATAGTAAAAAGGCCGGAACAAGTTTCATTGGCTGTAGCACGGCCTCCGGACGCGATCCGCCACGGTGATATAGTACAGCTGTTGCACGGCATCACAAGTCGTGCCCTCAACTCTCACGATGTTGCTGCTGCAGTGTCACCTCAGTCGCAAGTATGTTGTTGTATTTTCTTCAAGATCACCTATTGAGATTAGAAAAACAACTACTTGGTTGGTACATAAATATTCTTTTTATCTGCCGTTTCAGGAAGTATCATGCTACATTGACTACAATGTTTCAATGCCGGCCCAAAATCTTTGGCGCGTGGAGATCGTAAACCGCGACAGCGAAGATGCGACATGGGACAGTATAAGGTCTCTAGTGAGACTGATTCATGTAGACTCGGGCTCCGCACTTCGTTACAGCGGGCGCCAGCTCCCGACATGGGGCTTTCATCAGCATGAAGTTGTAGCGGATAAAGTAGTCACCCATCAGGATACTATTTGGAATGTGGAGGAACATAGATATACAAAGAGTAAGGTTCTTTGAAAATATGGTAATAATAAGGTGTGACTCACCTAGTACTAGAGTTTTCAGGTCGCTCTAAGGCTTCTAACTTGACCTAACGACTGCTATCAGATATAACAACCGGGACCAATTACTTAACGTGCCTTCCGAAGCACAGAATATGCCTTTCGAAGCATGAAACGCCTTCCGAATTGAAATAGCAATAGATCTCTATTTTCGTCTAAGTACTACTAAGCATTCATTTAATTTACAGCTGAAGACAGAAAAGAGCGGGAGCGCGAGTTAGTGTCCGCAGAAATGATTCCCACTGCCGTCACTGAGTTAACGTTCTGGGAAAAATTCGCGGAACTTCAGTACAAAATGATTGCACACGCGCCGGATGCTCCCCACGGCCACATGTTTGCTAGTGAGCCCACTGAGTGGCCTTTGCTTGTTCGTTCTATTGCGTACTGGTTGTCACCTAATTCAAACGTAAGGGGGTTTTCAAATTTTAAGTCCTTGTTATCTGATCATTGATCAATCAGGGAAAATGCTTATTGTTTTTTTTTATTTCAGGCACAAATTCATCTCATCGGTAATCTGGTGACATGGTATGCAGGAACCGTATCCGTGCTTGTTTACAGCGTATTTCTCGCACTTTATGCAATTAGACAGCGACGGAACTGCGTCGATTTGCCAACTAAAGCATTACAAAAGTTCTACGACGCAGGGTGGATACTTTTCTTAGGATACTGGATCCATTACCTTCCTTATTTCTTCCTTGATAGAACTCTATTTTTACACCACTATCTACCTGCATATGTATTTAAAATTCTCCTTCTTTCTTATGTTATAGATCACATATATTTTGTTATACAATTAAGGGAAAAGACGCGACCGTTGGTGAATGCATTTATTATTTGCATCGCCATTTGGTTAGCTTATGTTATATTAACGTTTAAGAAATTTTCTGTACTTAATTATGGCAATAAGGATTTGACTGAAAGTGACCTCATGAACCTTAGGTGGAAGGATACCTGGGATTTTATTCTTCATAAGAGAGGATAACTAAAATGTACCTTAAACTTGAACCTTTTAAGGTACCTACCTGTTGGTTTTCATAATTCCACAAGGTCATAGTGAATGTACTAGATGCCATTATTATTTTTTGTTAGTCTTGATTTTTTTAAGTTAGTGTTAAGCAGAAAATTTATAAACTTCAATACTCAAAAAAATATTTATTTGTATAATGTTATTCTGAGATTTATAATAACATCTTTTTCTTAAACTCTTGGTTGTGACTGTACAACAATTAAATAATATTTTCTAAAAAAATTATTAATAAGTTAAAATTGTATTATATGAAAATGACTGTTGATATTGATAATGCTTAAAGTCACAAAACTGTATTAATGCCTAGTATTGGAAACCTAGTTATATAAGCAATCTGAACATTCCGTCCAGCATTTATTTTTGAAATTTTTACACTTTAATAAAACATATTTTTATACTGAAAGACCTTTATTTAATTTTATCCAATAACATTTTGAAGTTAATATTAACGCCTGCGGCTAGAAGAGGGCTCCACATCCATGGGTTGGACAGAGTGGACAGCTACAGACTCAACTTCAAGTGGTATCACTCTCTGCTTCAGTAATGCTGTTGTACCAAGAGGGTATCTGTATGATCCTTGTTTCTTGCCCTGTAAATTAAGTGCATTTTAGAATATGTCAAAGTATATTTTTGTTTGAATATCTTGAAGCCTTCATTTTTTCTAGTTACCTTAACATTAGCTTCATCATAAGTCCTCAAATACTGAGCAGGCCCGCTGCTGCGAATGACACACAGATCTACATTGGAACCAGATCCCAAGTCATTGAAGATACCAGCGGCAATTGCATCTCTAACAAGCTTCTTTCCCTCTTCTTCACTCAGATTGGGCTTCCATCCAGATTCAAACACTGCCATGGCGGCTAGGGACCCAGACCCTGAGAAAACACACAAAATTTTACAACTTACATTTTCATGACAATTTTAATCAATTTGAACAGAGAAAAAACCTTACCCATAGTGGCATAAGGCAGTTTATCAACAGAACCATGAGGGTAAATACAGAAGATGTGTGGCCCACTTCTGTCGACGCCACCAAGTACAAGAGCAGCCCCGATATGTCCTTGATAACGGAACAGCATCCGTTTCAACAGAGTCGCGGCAGTTTCAACTGGGACAGTTCGACCAGTGTGCAAGCGCTGGAGCTCCAGCTGTGAAGACACCGTCTGCGTCGTCATCTCGGTGTCGGCAGCCGTACCCGCTCCACAACAATACATGTTCCCCGCAAGGTAATGAATCTTTTCACAATTCTTGTCCGACACAACAGTGCCCTCTGTTGCTCTTGTATCAGCTCCAAGAATTACTCCATCAGCATATACTATCCCCACGATAGTTGTTCCAGTCTTAGTTGCCTTGGGAGCTGGAAATCCTTTGTGAGCAAGAAAGGCATTGCTGGAAAATAAAGGTTGTAAAATAGTCAACGTGAAACTTTGTAAATAGTATTTTTTTTAAGTATTCGTTTTACCGTTGGAAATTTTCAAATGAAAATCCTGGTGCTGGCACTTCGGGAACAAGCACTGAAGCCATATCGACAGGTTATTGTATCAATTTACAGCAAAATCACAAATAAAAAAATACCGAATCACTGAGTTCAAGCAAGCCGACCATTAAAAGTTTTTTTGACAACTCTTGTCAATGTCAAGTCCATGACATGCAAAATCTTGTTTTTTTCCACAGATAATATCAGTCGTCTAATCATCGATCGACATTGATCACACGGGGTTAAATTTATCCGGCCGCTCGCCCGCGCCTCAGAAATACGAAGGTAAACTTTCATTCTTTTCCAAGTTTTCCATGTGTATAAAATAATATTTGCATTGGGCAACACTGCTGATACGAGGCCGCAGCTGATTGGTGAAATTTTATCAGAGTTTAGCCAATGACGAGCAGACGAATTGTCTTTTTTTAGGTAATCTGTCAAATTTTGACAAAAAGCGAAATGTGTTGAAAGTGGTTTCAGTGAAATTCGTAAAATCGACGGACTTATTAGCTTTTTTATTTAGTTCCTAGTTAATAAATCTCAAACTATGTACAAGAATACAGCGTACGTATGTTTGATTTATTTTATGTCGGCTCTAGTCGTTTCATTAGCCGGCCGAGACTTTTATCAGATCCTAGGTGTTTCTCGTTCAGCAAACACAAATGAAATCAAAAAAGCTTACAGAAAACTAGCAAAAGCGTTACATCCTGATAAAAACCAAGATGATCCAGACGCTTCGCGGAAATTCCAAGATCTGGGCGCAGCGTATGAAGCGCTATCGGACTCTGAAAAGCGTGAGATGTACGACCGATGTGGTGAAGAGTGTTTGGAGAAGGGTGGTATGATGAATAATAATGATCCGTTTTCGAGCTTCTTTGGAGACTTCGGCTTCCATTTCGGAGGCGAACAGCAGCAGCATGAGACACCACGGGGGGCGGATGTGCTGATGGAGCTCACTGTGTCCCTAGAAGAGTTGTACAATGGTAATTTTATTGAGGTGAGTGCATTGAATATAATTATTAAATTTATCAACATTTATAATTCGCGTCTTTATAGCTACTTAATGCTTGTATAATTTTTACAGATAACTCGCAACAAGCCGGTAATCAAGCCCGCTGCTGGCACACGGAAGTGCAACTGCCGTCAAGAAATGGTTACTCGGAATCTTGGTCCAGGTCGCTTCCAAATGATGCAGCAGACTGTCTGTGATGAATGTCCTAATGTTAAGTTTGTCAATGAGGAGAGGCTACTTGAAGTTGAGGTAATTTCTTCTAAGCTATCCATGAAAATCATGTAAATAATCAATCTTTACTCTGAAATGAAACTAACTTAGAAATGTTAACATTTCCTTTGATATTGACCATCAAAATAAAAAGGATGAGTTTGTTGTTTACATTTTGATCTAAGATTCTGAGACTAGAGTACACAATCATGTAGTTTTTTATACTGATTATACAGTATTAGGTAAATTGATTGAATTATGAAAAGTAACATATTATTATTATCCATCAACTAGGTGGAAGTGGGTGCCCCCGACGGGCACAAGTCAAGACTGCGTGGTGAAGGAGAGCCCCATGTAGATGGTGACCCAGGAGATCTTGTCTTTATATTTAAAACAGAAAGACATCCTCGTTTCACACGCCAGGGTGATGATCTTTACACAAATGTTACTATTTCATTACAGGTTTGTATATTTTCTATTTATTGTATGGAAATATCCTAAAACTTTAGAAAAAGATTCTTTGACTATGGTTTCCAAACAAATAGTCCAATTACTAATTGAGATGGATTATACAGTAGTTTTGTTGATGTTGACACTTACCTCAATTGTTAGAAATATGTTTTATAATTAAAGTGATTATTTAACCTTCAGGATGCCCTAACTGGCTTTACACTTGACCTAGAACACTTAGATGGTCACAAAGTCACAGTATCTCGAGACAAGGTCACATGGGCCGGTGCACGTGTCCGCAAGAAGGGTGAAGGCATGACCAACTTTGAAAACAACAACCTTCATGGAAACTTGTACATTACATTCGATATTGACTTCCCTAAACAAGACTTCACAGATCAAGAAAAGGAAGGTAAGATTTACATTTAAAATTTATAATATATAGTATTTTTATAAATATCTCCCAACCTGCATTAAACAAGGGTGGTAAACTTTATCCCCTAACTTCTTCAGGATGTCAATAGAATAAAGGGGGAAAAAAAATATACCTAATTTATTTGCAGAAGGTTGCAGGTTCGATTCCCGTAGGCGCAAGTATTTGCTTAATGCTTAAAAATAAATAATTGTTTTTGGTCTGGGTGTTTTCTATGTATCATATGTATATACGTATTTACAAAAAAAAAGTAGTGTATTCGTCTAGTACCCATAGTACAAGCCTAGTGCTTTGTTTTGCGGCTAGATTGCACTGTGTGTAACGAAGTAAATATGTATTATTTACTTTGATGAACATTCACCTTGTTTGACAATTATGTAATGGTTGTTATGTCTGATAAATATTTGTTTTAACATTCATTAAGTGTGTTTAACCTTCGATTAATTCTTTTGTTTCAGAACTGAGGAAGATCTTGAACCAACAGTCAAACAATAAAATATACAACGGACTATAGTAGTTGTAATTCCAATTTAAATTATTTAAGTAGAGAATTGTGCAATGGAATGAACAAATCTTGTATGTGAGATGGATTTTGTGTTACCTGTGCTGTGACTGTTTTTGTAAAAAAAATCCATGCAATAATTAATTTAATACTCTGCAAAGAACTTCATATCATTCTAAACAAGTGAAATTATTGTTTTTTGCTAGGGTTGAGTAATAAAACTCATATAAAATTATATTTATTTTTATTTAAAACCGGCAATTCAATCTCATAATAAAACTAACTATTATAAGAATTAAACAATCTGGTAATATAATTATATAAAGACAATTATTTTATATACATAATCCAATTATATACTACAATGGCCATTGCCATAATGCCTACTTATTTTTAAAGAGATATAATATCACATAACTTGTCCCACATAACTAATAACAATTTAGAAATAATTTACATAACATAATAAATTGTCTTTTTTAAAGTCTAAAATAACATAAACTTTTAATCTGGCACATGTTTCTTATCACTAAAAAAACGGTCTCACTTAATTCACCCTGATAAGGTGTAATAAAAGTATAGCTCCTATACAAGTTCCTTTCAAATTGATTAAAAAATTGTATTGATAAATAAAATAGTGTTTGTTACACACTTCACTAAACAAGTAACATACATATTGTAGGTATTTTAAATAACTACATTTACACCATAATATGGTGTAATAAAACACCATATGGTGTTTCTACCAAGACTACATTGATTAAAAAACTATTGTTAAAATAGTGATCACTGTTAAAAGTAAATAAACCTGACAATGATAATAACTTGAGCATACGCCGGATAGCGACGCAGAAAGTTTCGAGTGATACCCGATAAAGAACAAATATTTTTGTGTTAAAAAGTCTTTATAAATTGTCAGTTAAGTACTCCAGTACAACCTCCACTTCTCTCAGATTTTAGTCAGTTAATTTAGCAACGGCTTTTAGACCATCATATGATGCGGCCAAACTATACTCCTCGTGTAACCTTCACTATAATAATAACTATAGGGCCCGGCGCACATTATGAGCATCGTCACAGCTGAGGATTTTAGTTGGCAAATAGCATTATACATTAACTTCATGGCAATAAAGTAGAAATTTCCATGATATATGGTGGTAGTAACAAAAATACCGCTTCGGTATGCTTGAGGCGGCTACATCGGCAGCCTTGAGGATGCTTCGGGGTACTTCGGCGGCGCCGAGGCAACACTCGGGTGTGGGTAGCTTGCCCTGCCTCGTCATCCCTAAGAACGTTGCAGCATGCCAAAGCATAGTTCCCGATAGTGTGCGCTTGCATGTAGGGGATGCCGAAGGATCCCTTTCCTTGCCGATGCTCATAATGTGCGCCGGGCCTAGGACTGCACTTGGCGATCAAGAGGAAATGGTATCTACACGTACTCCATATAAACATAGTCTAGACTGTTTCCTGTGCATGTGAGAGCAAATATGTTTATGCCATAAACTTATATCAGCTACGACCATGTCCTATGTTTTGGTTTATTCACTTTTAATTAGAAAAGAAATAAAATTGAGTAAAACTAGAATATAAAAAGGCCAAAACATAGGGACATGGTCATGGCAGATATAGGTTTTGTGGGATAAACATTTTCGCTCTAATTTCTTTATCCAGGGAGGAAACAGTCCAGTATAGTTTCGCCGTTTGTATGTGGAATGAGTAGGTATCCTTTCCCGTCAACGGCGGGAACTTAACCTCTTGTATGTCTACGAGACGAGGCAGTTAGGATGCTTGGTGGGGATGAGGTCGGTGGCGGAGCCCTGCAGCACGGAGTTGACGACCGCGCGCGCGAGGTACCCCACCGACACCGACGCCGGCGCGGACTCCAGCGGGGAGCTGTCCGGAGGCAAGCCGCTGTCCTGCAACCGTCAACGAGGGGAGACATCAGTTACTGTCGACACGTGTGACACTACACGTACGTACCTTAGCGTAGGTGAGATGCGCGTCGTCCAGCAAGAGGTCGAGGTCGAGCGGCTGCGCGAGGTACAGCTCGGGGTTGCGGCGCAGGATGGCCGCCAGCACGCACAGCAGCTCCACGCAGAGCTGGCGGCGCGCGGGCGGCGGCGGCGGCAGCGGGTGACACTACACGTACGTACCTTAGCGTAGGTGAGATGCGCGTCGTCCAGCAAGAGGTCGAGGTCGAGCGGCTGCGCGAGGTACAGCTCGGGGTTGCGGCGCAGGATGGCCGCCAGCACGCACAGCAGCTCCACGCAGAGCTGGCGGCGCGCGGGCGGCGGCGGCGGCAGCGGGTGACACTACACGTACGTACCTTAGCGTAGGTGAGATGCGCGTCGTCCAGCAAGAGGTCGAGGTCGAGCGGCTGCGCGAGGTACAGCTCGGGGTTGCGGCGCAGGATGGCCGCCAGCACGCACAGCAGCTCCACGCAGAGCTGGCGGCGCGCGGGCGGCGGCGGCGGCAGCGGGTGACACTACACGTACGTACCTTAGCGTAGGTGAGATGCGCGTCGTCCAGCAAGAGGTCGAGGTCGAGCGGCTGCGCGAGGTACAGCTCGGGGTTGCGGCGCAGGATGGCCGCCAGCACGCACAGCAGCTCCACGCAGAGCTGGCGGCGCGCGGGCGGCGGCGGCGGCAGCGGGTGACACTACACGTACGTACCTTAGCGTAGGTGAGATGCGCGTCGTCCAGCAAGAGGTCGAGGTCGAGCGGCTGCGCGAGGTACAGCTCGGGGTTGCGGCGCAGGATGGCCGCCAGCACGCACAGCAGCTCCACGCAGAGCTGGCGGCGCGCGGGCGGCGGCGGCGGCAGCGGGTGACACTACACGTACGTACCTTAGCGTAGGTGAGATGCGCGTCGTCCAGCAAGAGGTCGAGGTCGAGCGGCTGCGCGAGGTACAGCTCGGGGTTGCGGCGCAGGATGGCCGCCAGCACGCACAGCAGCTCCACGCAGAGCTGGCGGCGCGCGGGCGGCGGCGGCGGCAGCGGGTGACACTACACGTACGTACCTTAGCGTAGGTGAGATGCGCGTCGTCCAGCAAGAGGTCGAGGTCGAGCGGCTGCGCGAGGTACAGCTCGGGGTTGCGGCGCAGGATGGCCGCCAGCACGCACAGCAGCTCCACGCAGAGCTGGCGGCGCGCGGGCGGCGGCGGCGGCAGCGGGTGACACTACACGTACGTACCTTAGCGTAGGTGAGATGCGCGTCGTCCAGCAAGAGGTCGAGGTCGAGCGGCTGCGCGAGGTACAGCTCGGGGTTGCGGCGCAGGATGGCCGCCAGCACGCACAGCAGCTCCACGCAGAGCTGGCGGCGCGCGGGCGGCGGCGGCGGCAGCGGGTGACACTACACGTACGTACCTTAGCGTAGGTGAGATGCGCGTCGTCCAGCAAGAGGTCGAGGTCGAGCGGCTGCGCGAGGTACAGCTCGGGGTTGCGGCGCAGGATGGCCGCCAGCACGCACAGCAGCTCCACGCAGAGCTGGCGGCGCGCGGGCGGCGGCGGCGGCAGCGGGTGACACTACACGTACGTACCTTAGCGTAGGTGAGATGCGCGTCGTCCAGCAAGAGGTCGAGGTCGAGCGGCTGCGCGAGGTACAGCTCGGGGTTGCGGCGCAGGATGGCCGCCAGCACGCACAGCAGCTCCACGCAGAGCTGGCGGCGCGCGGGCGACCCCACCGACACTAGCGCCGCCTCCACCAGCAGCGCGAACGACAGCTCCGACCGCGACATGTTCACTAGAGTCGGCTCCGCGGGGATGCATTCGCCCTGTACGCGTTGTACGTGTAAGTCACATGGTTTATAGTATATTGATACGCGTGTCTAACGACAATGAAGCAGCGGCTGTAACTACATAACGATGATGATATAACTTACTGTAACGCCAAACTACATGAAATTATTCGATTAACACTCACTAAAATACACCTGTAGTATTAGCCGTTTATCCTTATAGGTACGGCACCTTGCAAAAAGTGGGGGCCTAGCGGAGTTTATCAATCACTCAGGACTCTAGGTACAGACATATAACTCTCTCGCTTCGCTTAAGATTTAAACTATTAAAACCCTCGTTAGGCTCGGGAGTTTACGCTCTGGATTCAATATGACACATAAGCCAGGGCTTTATTACCTCTGTTCATAAATTACTATTAAATAACTGACCTGAACTTTAATTCCTTTGGGAGTTCGAAGCAGAATGTCCCACAGTTGTATGTAGAAATGTTTCGGAACTCGACACAGGCAGCCTTCTAGTTGACGACGCTGAAGAGGTGTCAGTCTGTTCAGCAAAATTACATGTACTCATTAACATCATCGTTTATCATCATATTGCAAAATAAATTACCGAGATATTATGAAATTCGCCACGACGACAGTTCGTTCGGACTTTACTTTCGTAGGCGACTAATGAGCAATGTGCGCAGCTTGTACGGGGAGAGGCCTTCGATGCCCGCGTCGGTGGGCACCTCGTGGGGGAACAGCTGGAGGTAGGTGCGCATCGAGTAGTACTCACCCTGCATCCTCCGCCCAGTCGGTCACAGTGAGCACTCTAATGAGCAACGTGCGCAGCTTGTACGGGGAGAGGCCTTCGATGCCCGCGTCGGTGGGCACCTCGTGGGGGAACAGCTGGAGGTAGGTGCGCATCGAGTAGTACTCACCCTGCATCCTCCGCCCAGTCGGTCACAGTGAGCACTCTAATGAGCAACGTGCGCAGCTTGTACGGGGAGAGGCCTTCGATGCCCGCGTCGGTGGGCACCTCGTGGGGGAACAGCTGGAGGTAGGTGCGCATCGAGTAGTACTCACCCTGCATCCTCCGCCCAGTCGGTCACAGTGAGCACTCTAATGAGCAACGTGCGCAGCTTGTACGGGGAGAGGCCTTCGATGCCCGCGTCGGTGGGCACCTCGTGGGGGAACAGCTGGAGGTAGGTGCGCATCGAGTAGTACTCACCCTGCATCCTCCGCCCAGTCGGTCACAGTGAGCACTCTAATGAGCAACGTGCGCAGCTTGTACGGGGAGAGGCCTTCGATGCCCGCGTCGGTGGGCACCTCGTGGGGGAACAGCTGGAGGTAGGTGCGCATCGAGTAGTACTCACCCTGCATCCTCCGCCCAGTCGGTCACAGTGAGCACTCTAATGAGCAACGTGCGCAGCTTGTACGGGGAGAGGCCTTCGATGCCCGCGTCGGTGGGCACCTCGTGGGGGAACAGCTGGAGGTAGGTGCGCATCGAGTAGTACTCACCCTGCATCCTCCGCCCAGTCGGTCACAGTGAGCACTCTAATGAGCAACGTGCGCAGCTTGTACGGGGAGAGGCCTTCGATGCCCGCGTCGGTGGGCACCTCGTGGGGGAACAGCTGGAGGTAGGTGCGCATCGAGTAGTACTCACCCTGCATCCTCCGCCCAGTCGGTCACAGTGAGCACTCTAATGAGCAACGTGCGCAGCTTGTACGGGGAGAGGCCTTCGATGCCCGCGTCGGTGGGCACCTCGTGGGGGAACAGCTGGAGGTAGGTGCGCATCGCTTGCAGGACCCACCCTACACGGATCTTGAGGATCCCGCGAAACATGTCCGGGTTTGTGCCGATCAGTCTCCCGCAGTATAGGACTATTTCCTGGAATTAGGGTTGATTATTTATGTCAGTTTGACTGAAAAATGAATTTCTAAGGCCGATTCATAGTCCAGGGCCATAGTATATGTAATAGTCAGTACGCAACCAGAGACGGAACTACAATTTAACCATATAGTTATACTTGAAGATCCTCACTTCAAGGCACGTCTGAATTACAGGTATCTGTTAAATGACAGTGCTATATCTTGGACCACGTCGCTCGTCACTTGCCCTCTAGAGAGAAAGTGGCGAAAAATCCATCCAGATTGCATAACATTAACATAGTATTTCATTTTTGAAGAACTCCCGAAAGTCCCGAAGACTTTTGATGAGATTCATTTGGCTGCTGGAGATTGCCTGTGAAGTTACCTGCTGTAACACAGCTCCGATGACGTCGTAAGGCTGTATGGTGCTGTACATGACAGACTGGATCTCGCCAGGAGTCATCGGCTTGTCGAACACCGTTTCTTTCTGCCCTATCACACCGACAGTCAACTGAAACATACATATAGGGTGTTAGTTAGTTAGTTTCACTGGGCTTTTCCGCACTTAGCCTCACAATTGGGCCATTGTACTACGTGATTTGTGATTCCCCTAAAACTTTAGTCCAACCATCCCAAATTGTCCCATAAGGCCAGCAGTCCACCGAGACTGCTGATTCTGAAGGCATCCGGAAAAGATTTTTCAATTTTCGGATACTGTGCCCGTTGGTCTGCTACCATATAGGGTGTTACTATAGTACGTTCGCTGGCTTACGCTGTGACGTAGCACGCCTGCGCAGTGGTAGAGTGACTTGAGCGATGATGGTACACTCTCTGTATAGTTACCTGCTTCCCATTGACGAGCACGGTCGTGATGAACGGGCTGATGGAGTCGACGGTGTGGTTGAGGAGAGAGGAGCAGTAGCGCACGGCGCGCCAGTGACGTAGCACGCCTGCGCAGTGGTAGAGTGACTTGAGCGATGATAGTACACTCTCGCCGTTCACCTGGAACCAGTACAACGGTGGTTGGCTGAGAGTTCAGATGCTGAACCCAGTACCGACCACAGAGTACAGCTTTAGGTCGCTTGACGAAGCGGATCCGAGACTGGCAGCGAAGTGACTCCTCGCCCCTAGAAGATAGTGGATGAACAAAGTGCAGGCAAGTTCTTAACTGTTTTCAAGTACATTTTAACGATGCTGAGGCGATTGTAAGACGAATTAACTTTAATACGTGACCTGGACACAGATTATACATACAACAGCCTTTCTTCTTAGAGTCAACAATTTTTGTAAAAAAAATATTTTATTTTTATTTTTATTTATTTTTATTTAACAGGAAAACATACAGTTATACATGACAGCTTACAATACTAAAAAGATAACTAAAAACCATTTACATGTTTACACACATAAGAGACTAATTAACACTAGTTACACGCTTGCAAGGAATGGTAGTTTGAAATATATTAATAAGTAACATTTTACTAGAGATTTATAATTTAAATCATGAAGTAATAGACGAGTGTCTGTCAAACCAGTGTCGCACTAATGTGTTTCTGATTGCAATCGGCTTAGTGACAAAGAGATCCACCTCAAAGTAATCAGAAAAATCAGTCAGTCCATTAAACGCATCGACCGCTCTAGGGAAGAAAGAATTATGCCTGTATATGGTACAACACTTAGATGTGCCCAGATAATTTGGTTTCCTTAACTGTATTTTTGAAGGTACCCGTATATTTATATTAGATAGAAGATGAGGAGAATCCACGTACGTATGTGCAATTTTACCAAGAAAAACAATATCGGCTATTCGACGCCTCTCCCTTAGGGGTAACATGTGATGCCTCAAACACCTAGCCTGATAATCCGCGTCCACTATCTGGCACTTATACTGCAGGTATCTCAGAAATCGAGCTTGAATAGACTCAATCCGCTCAATGTATATTTGAAAACAAGGACTCCAAACTTGAGAACAATATTCAAGGATGCTTCGCACGAAAGAACAGTAAAGAATCTTAAGTAATTTAATGTTAGAAAATTGAGAGCATGTACGCATTATAAAACCCATGGCTCTATTTGCTTTGTTAACGATGCTGTCGACATGCCTATATATCTATTTATAAATTGCTGAAGCATCCTACCTCGTACAGAGGACCCTCTCGTTCCAACAAGATTCCCCACAACTGACACCGAGCATAAATGTTTTCCGATTCACGAAGCGCTGCGATTACATCTGGTGTTGACCTGGAAAAAGATAAACCTATAAAATACTCCGTATGCATCCGTATGGACCCAAGTTTCTTTTAAAGTAATTCTAGGGGTTTTTCTAGTGATAAAATATAAAACCTATTAACCCTGTTGCTTTTTTAAGTTAAAGTCTGTTTAAAGTTAACGGTTAATAAAATAATATCTGAATGAATGTGTCTACATACAGTTTTGTCTTAAGTGAATTTTCACTCGTGCTCTAGCTGCTTGAACTGCGTGAACATCTCCGCCGGGAACTCGCCTTGACTCATGAAGTCCAGGTGCTCTGTTCATTATATATGTAACTTTCACTTACTTATGTATATAAGTATCATAAGAGGTCATTTGTTCCCTGTAGGTGAGCGTCCGCGGCACGTCGGTGAGCGACTGGTACCCGATGTACTCGTGCTCTAGCTGCTTGAACTGCGTGAACATCTCCGCCGGGAACTCGCCTTGACTCATGAAGTCCAGGTGCTCTGTTCATTATATATGTAACTTTCACTTACTTATGTATATAAGTATCATAAGAGGTCATTTGTTCCCTGTAGGTGAGCGTCCGCGGCACGTCGGTGAGCGACTGGTACCCGATGTACTCGTGCTCTAGCTGCTTGAACTGCGTGAACATCTCCGCCGGGAACTCGCCTTGACTCATGAAGTCCAGGTGCTCTGTTCATTATATATGTAACTTTCACTTACTTATGTATATAAGTATCATAAGAGGTCATTTGTTCCCTGTAGGTGAGCGTCCGCGGCACGTCGGTGAGCGACTGGTACCCGATGTACTCGTGCTCTAGCTGCTTGAACTGCGTGAACATCTCCGCCGGGAACTCGCCTTGACTCATGAAGTCCAGGTGCTCTGTTCATTATATATGTAACTTTCACTTACTTATGTATATAAGTATCATAAGAGGTCATTTGTTCCCTGTAGGTGAGCGTCCGCGGCACGTCGGTGAGCGACTGGTACCCGATGTACTCGTGCTCTAGCTGCTTGAACTGCGTGAACATCTCCGCCGGGAACTCGCCTTGACTCATGAAGTCCAGGTGCTCTGTTCATTATATATGTAACTTTCACTTACTTATGTATATAAGTATCATAAGAGGTCATTTGTTCCCTGTAGGTGAGCGTCCGCGGCACGTCGGTGAGCGACTGGTACCCGATGTACTCGTGCTCTAGCTGCTTGAACTGCGTGAACATCTCCGCCGGGAACTCGCCTTGACTCATGAAGTCCAGGTGCTCTGGTAATAGGGAACATTGAAAATCAATAAAATTCTGTACTTTTCTAGTAAAACTTGAGTTATTGAACACAAAACACGTAGTATAAAGATTTGTTTGAAATGTTAACTGTAATCTTTACAAAGAGGCATATTTATTCTGCGTCGATGGTGCCCTCAGGCGGTAAACACGGGTAGGTATCATACATCCTTTGTATGTATAGTATAGATATATGGGCCTTTCTCTACTAACAGGAAATTCATGGTCCAAGCATTTTATTTTACTTTGGCTATTTTAATGCATAGTTTTATTTATTTAAACACATAATATATAACCTGTTTATTTAAGGAGCCACGCTTAATCAATATTTAGAATCATAATTATTTCATAAATTCGGTCTAAAAGCCACTAAAAACAGTCCTCTGTCGTGTCCTAATTCCAGATCGAGTATGATTCGGTTCGGTTTTTATTAGTTGTATTTAAAAATGTAAAATCTTATAACTCTATGAACAGCTACAAACAAGGTAACTCTACAATGGATAAAAGGACACAGCAACTCATTGGGAAATGATGCAGCTGATGAGCTTGCAAAACGGGGATCCAGCACCATAGTATATGGACCGGAACCATTGTTGCCCATTCCCCGAACACAAATAAAAACATGGCTTAAATATCAAACAGAACAAACACACAACATTGAATGGGAAAAGCATGAAGGCTGCAAACAAACAAAGGATGCTGTTCCGGTAGCATCAAAAAAAGTTTGCTCGCAGTCTGATAAAATTAAATAGGGACAAGCTCCGTAAAATCATAGGCATTATAACAGGGCACTGCCCCCTAAATAAGCACTTTTTTAAAATAGGTATAACCGACAGCCCTCTATGTAGGGGGTGCATGACGGCTGAAGAAACACCCCACCACGTGCTGATGGAATGCAGCAGCGTGGCGGACCAACGAGCACGATATTTGAAAATAGAAAAATCTTTCCCGGAAGCCTTCAGCAGTCTGGGCGGACTGCTCGCCTTCTGGGAGAACCTGGGATGGTTGGAGTGAAGTTTTGGGGATTACATTTTTCACGTACAATCATGAGGCTAAGTGCGGAAAAGCCCGGTGAAACTAAACTAAACTAACTCTATGAACATAAAGAATATTGAATGCATGTGAACAAAAAAACAATTATAATTTTAGATAATTTTTTAGTACTAAAAACTAGTGTTCGAATTTTGTCCATACATTTTTGAACAGTCCGCTGTCACAATTCTCTAGGTGGAAAAAACAGTCCTCTGGGTGGCAAAACAATCCTCTGCCGCATTTTTTTTACAAAATTGTCTATAATTCGAAAAATAAGGGAAAATTACAATGGTTTCTTGTTTATATGTGTTTATATTATAACTATCTATCGACTTAACATATTATTTTTCTATTTTCTAGAAAAATAGGGTTGGGACAACTGTCCATACACAAGTTTCCAGTTAGTAGAGAAAGGCCCATATAAATAATATCTTACCCATACAGGAGCTAGATATCAAGTTCTGCAGCCTGCCGAGGCGCACCTTGACCCCGTCGCAGTGTCCCTTCTTCAGCATCGCGAACAGATCCAACATCTGCTTGAAGTGCGGGTCGCGCATGTGCTCCTCGCGGATGAGAAGACACACGGTCGGACGTCCCGACAAACGCCAATATCTATTACAAAATATAATAATACAATAACCTGCCGTTCCACCCCCGTAAGTGCCGGTCCCGTGGGACTTTCGAAAAAAACCTTTCTTTAGAAAACTTTACACTAGAACATTTTACAAAGAATACGCCCAAACATGTAGGGAGAATTCGAGAATATCTCAAGTTTTTTATCAAAAATATTTTAGGTTTTTTGGGTATTAGCACCATTGATGACCCTTGTCTATGGTCATCAATGGTGCCAACACCCAAAAAACCTAAAATAATTTCTATAGTGTCCGTTTCAAAACACGTCCGTTTCATTGCGTATTCCCCCTATCTAGGACTAGGCAGCTTTTCAAGCTGTGCGTTGATGTACAATATACTGTTCTGGTAGATGGCGTTCAAACCGAGCCTTAGTCGGTAAACAAAAAATGGAGTAAGCATAATCGTTAATTTACCATGTCACGCAGTGGTTAACGCACTCGCCCGGCAAGCGAAGGCACAGGTTCGCATCCTGTCATGGGAGAATTTTCGATGATGCACTTCTCCTTGTTAAATATTTCTAGCAAAAAGAACTAATGCGGACGTACATTTTAAATTATATTAAATTAAATTGTACTAACTTGCCCACAAACTGTAGTTCAGTCTTTATATCGTCGATAAGCAGCGCCATGTCTCTGTACAAATAGAACTCCGATACTTCAAAAATGAGCGGATAACACAGCACTGTCATTCCGCATACTCTGTAGATCTGAACAGACACAATCATTACAATAAATACGTGTTGTGTGAACACCAGGCTGCATCTCATGAACCGTGATAGACTAGTTTGAAATTTATCACAGATAATGTATTTCTGTTGCTGCTATAACACCAAATACTAAAAACAGAATAAAAGAAATGTTTAGGTGGGCTCCCATGCTAAAAACGTCGTTTTTGTTTTGTTTTAATGATACGGAACACTCTGTGTGCGAGTCTGACTCACTGACTTGGCCGGTTTTGCTTTTATTGAGTACTAGCAGCGTCCCGCGGTAAGTCGTAAGTCCCGATCCCGCGGAAATATCGAGATTAAAACCATAGGTCTGATACTCCTCAATAATGTAGGTTTCTATTGGAGAAAGAATTTTTGAAATCGGTACAGTAGGATTCGAGACTAATCGTTACAATCAAAACAAATAAATATTACTTATTTACAATATTAGTACATATAGGATCACTGGATTGGTACTATTCTTTATTGTATGCAACATACCTTACTCGTCCCCAAAGAGCCGACAGGTCGAATGGGTCTCCCAGTGAGCTTCAACTTGGGGCACACTCCCAATTCCCTGTACACATGAACCAGTTGTGTTGAACTGCATACCTAAAATAGCGCCGAATACTATGAGCATCGATTTATGTAGAATGTATTCTTATCTTTTGCGTTAGTTTAAAACTGTGATGCAAAAGGTAGTGTTCTTAGCGATAATTAAATAATAAGTGAAAGGGATGTTTTTCTTACTTGAACCGGTTCAACTTCATGCGGTGTCTGTGTTTGAATGCCGTAGGTTCCCATCATGGCTTGCAGCCGCATGGACTCCGCTATCAATACCACTTGCACCACCAGATCTGTTGCTATACCCTGGAGGTTTAACAATATTCTAAGACGTATGGAATGGACGATATGGTAATTATTCACTTTGTGCAAAGCCACTTCACTTGTGCGTATACTCATGTTATGTATGGAATAAAAGCTGCGTCATTTTTACATTTTGCATTATTATGCCACAAATAGGACCAAAATATAAATTATAATGATTTAACACTGTACTTTTGTAATACAGAATACAATACAAATAGATTAAGTATAAAGTATTCACTAAATTTTTGGCAGCTGTAAACAGCATACAGGCATATTAGAATGTTACACACAAAGAATATACATTATAAACAAAATTATAAGCAAAAACATTTTGATGTTTTACTACTTTACGGGTTTTACTAATATCATATTGCGTACACAATAAAAGCTGTGTGATTTTTTGACTTTTTATGTCAGAAACAGTTGAGAAAAGCAGGTATTTTTTTTATTTAGAATACATAGATATTAAATACGAAGTATTATTTAATTTTGGCAGCCGTAAACAGCCTAGAGGCATATTATACACAATATTTAATTTATTTGCATTTCATGCAAATATTATTGCTCTATAGATTTTGCCATGCATTTACGTCTTTGCGTTGGCTCTAATACTCACAAATCCTGGCTTGGCCTGCATGAAATACATAGTCAACATTAATATAGGTTATTCATAATTTCAAAACTTTGGTTCAAAATGAGGTTCTGATAGAAATAGGGCTCAAATATTAGCTAGCTTTAAAAAGATAAAGTAAAAAAATAATAAAAACTTCGGGACTCCGGGGATTGATATAAATAAATAATCGTCCATTCCCACTAGTTTAGTTGACCACATTAGATAACTATCTTAACCAGTGAACAACTATTTGCAAGAACTAGGCATATTGTTGATCAATCACATGGTTCATTACTTGAAGAAATCGAATACAGATTCATAAATTAATCGTGGCGATGAAGGGATAGCGTGTTCTTACGTAAGGACCGCTAACTGCATGGGTGGTGAGCGGAAGCCGCGAGTGGGAATTACGTCGCAAGTTTGAAGATGTAATTTTCTTAAAAATATTGCTTTTGAGAAAGTTGACTTAGAGATGGCTTTACCTTTTCTATTCACATCTTTACACCACCATCTTTCCAAGATTATTCTAAACATATAGTTGTGATGTGATAGATGACTGACCTGAAAAGCGGAGTACCGTCCGGCGCGGCGCGGGCGGTTGTAGGACGGCAGGTACCTCCGGATGGGATCCAGCTCGTTGACGTGCAGCAAGCCTCCCGTCAGCAGCTGAGCCAGCACGAACATCGACTGCGCCCACAGGAACAAACCGCCTGTATCTAGACATTCAATATGGCATTTGTACGCGGCTCTTTAGCTAGAAGAAAAGAGGACTAGGAAGTTCTGCTTGGATTGCCAAGATTGGTCTATTACACAGATCATGGATTTGTCTAATAGGTTATTTACTCGCCCTTAAGAGATAAAACATACTAAATACTGACTAGATCTACCATAAACTTCATTAAAGAAAGAGTCTAGGCATGGTGAACATCAAAAGGGAACATAAAAGTTTTTGAAAAACTGCCCTATAGTTTAGAAAAGTATATTATTAACAATAAATAACGTATTTTGGACACAATTCATGTTTAGTAGGAGACGTGAATTGTGTTCAATAGGATTCGTGCTAAAACGGCTGTTGGCAGCTGTATGCCAGCAAGATCGTGACGTCACTGCCGTAAAAAATAAAACAATTTTAAGGTTTCCAGACGCTCATTAAATAATTGAACGAATTTATAATTTTTAAATTGGAGTCCTAAGTGTTTTAGTGGTGTACGATCTATCAGCGTGGACACGTATGAACTAATATCTCCAAAAAGTCATGTAAGGAAATGTGTTGAGTACTTCAAGGTGACGTCATTCGTTTAGTTATCTGTTTTGATAAACATGGCGGACAGACACATTTTGTAGATTTATTTTATAAAAATAATTATAAATTTCACTCTTAGTAGAGAAATAATTACATGTTTCGTGTTCAATGACTGCATGTTTGTTAGGTAAATAGATCATTTTAGTGATTTTTAATTACTGCCATGTTACCTATTCTATAAACTTTTAGACTTAGACGAATACAATTTGATTTAAATTTCCAATTTATAACTGTACGTACACGCTTTACGCTCTCTTAGCTAGGCACTTTTGTTGCCTAATTGTACCCAGTTGTGGGTGTTACAACTAGTTATTTATTAGTTACAAGTACTGTATTTACAGAAGATTTAAATTAGTTAAAAGCTCATACATAGATAGGTATTAATCACAGTAGAATTTAGCGATGCAAACTTAAATTAGAAGAAGAAAAATAGGCGTTACTACTTTGGCGTACTAATCTAAACAAACCACAACCAAAATCAGCAGAAAGTTCAAGCCTTGTTAATATAATGGCTCTCAAACTGTAAGTCATTCTATATACACTTTAATCCTATTACCTTTACTGTCGTGGTCACCGGGGGTGTCTGCAAATATTAAATTTAACACTTTTTTATGTTTTTTAACGTTTTAGAGAAAGGTGCGTTAATTTAGTGTACGACTAGACATCGCGAGGCATGTGCTAATTGTTCGCTACGCATGCCTCGGGCTGTCTGGTCAGTAAGTGCACTTTGCAAGCATTTGTGCATACGTTCGATGCAAACGCCCGGCTCAGTCCGAGGCGGTGTTTTGAGCGGTGTGCTCAGTTTGAGCATGTACAGTTCCGGACGCATGCAAAAATGACCCGTTTGCTTCAACACACAGCCTCATTGAGAGGCATGCGTGTTGAGACATTCGCGCCTCGCGATGTCTGGTCGCACCTTTACATTGCGTCTTACATTTCAGTATTTTAATTATTTTAAGTGCACAAGCCAGCACTTTTCATTCTAGAAATATTAATAAGGGAAAATGTATACGGAAAATTGCATCAAGAATAAGTCCACGCGGAAGTTTTCGTACACGCATTTTTCCTTGAAAATATTTCTATAACTAGGTACAGTTTTTATTTCCGAAGCAACTCAGCCAATTTCGCTGTTGCACTCACAAACGCTGTTTAGTATGTGTTGATCAGATCAATCTCGACCAAGCGTTAACTAAATATCTGCTAAGGCAAAGGTACTTACTAGCGGGTATTCGGCGCACCGAATTGGGTTCGTTTCGTTCGTTTTCTATACCTTCTCGGGGCACGTAATAATACCATGGTATTACTGGATCTGAAAAAGATAAGAAATACTTTTTAACCACTTTTTTTGTTCCAAAATTCAATCTTCCTGCTAAATTTGAACCCACGACCTCCCCACTTCAGCGAGGCGCGCTAACTAACTGCACCAAGTTACAATGGTCATGGTCGCGAGGGGCCAAGACCATTGTAACATGGTTGAAACGTCGAGGTAAAAAAATAAATAAGTAATAATACGCGATTAAAACCCGGGAAAATGTAACTATGTTAAAAAATCGTGTGAATTTAAATAACTTTCTTCTTCTAATCTCCAATATAGACCAGTCCAGTTTTATGCATAGGTACTTACTTACTTACACACAAACTTTCACCTTCATAATATTAGAAGGAAACTAACCTCCATATTCGTCCATATAAATCCTAGCTTTCAACAACTTCTGGTACTCCTCGACTTGGTCCGGCAACGTTCGGAAGACGCCGTCAATGATCATGAGGACGTAGAAGAGAGGCCACTCCGACTCGATCCCGTCGAACTCTTTCAGTTCTCCTTCTTTGTAGTATCGCCGGGTTTGGTCTTCGAGCACGCACTTGTAGCTGTTAGGATCAATTTAATTAAATCAAGGATATCATTATCAAATTCACGAATTCGGCATTGAAGAATTTGTTTTAATGCCATACTAATACTGGTAATTCTGCGAACAGTAGACCGCGTAAGCACTTAGCCCTATCCAAAATTTCGGATCGATCGGTAAAGATCGGTAAAGAAATACGACCTGCGGGGGTAATCAGAGCCCCCGATCCGAAACCGAAACACTGTGCCTGTCTCTGTCATATTGAATCGCGCTGAGCAAGCCAGAGATACGTTTCCGATCTTCGGTATCGGACCGAACTCTGAATTCCCCCTCTGTAGAGGAAAAGCAACATACTGCCAGACGAAATAAAATTTTGCCAGACTTGACGCTTCGCTCGTGTGAGAACATTTGTTACTCCTTCTCGCAAAAACCGCTGAACTGATTGTGATAAAACTCGGTATGTAAATAACTAGAGACCTTGAAGAATTTTTTTATCTCGAAAGTAACTCAGGCTGTCTGTTAAAATAAGTTTGTAAAAAAACACTATCACATCCACAAACACACAACCCGCCCAACCCCACTCGACCCGAGTCAATATATAATACACATAGTTATGTAAGATGAAGTACATACCCGTCCCGGCTGAATCGTTTGAAGCCGCATTTCCCTTGCAACCGCCGCAGGATGTTGGTCTTGGTCAGCTGGACAAGATGCTCCTCGTGGGTCGCGAACGCGGGGAACGATATCGTTGGCAGGAGAGCTGCGTCTACACCCTGCACAAGCAATTATACAAAGCGAACTATTGAGACCGGCCTTCAGGGGACCGTGTGCTACTGGTTAGGGATTGATAAAGCACCTGGAACCACCTTCTCATCAGAGAACTCCTCAATGACTGTATGTAGGTGAGGTTATTTTATGTTTTTTTGAAGTCAGTTTTTATTTCTTTTTTATTTCATCCTTTTTTAGGGTTCCGTACCCAAAGGGTAAAAACGGGACCCTATTACTGAGACTTCGCTGTCTGTCTGTCCGTCCGTCTGTCACCAGGCAGTATCTCATGAACCGTAATAGCTAGACGGTTGAAATTTTCACAGAAGATGTATTTCGGTTGCCGCTACAAAAAGAAATACTAAAAACAAAATAAAACAAATATTTAAGAGGGGCTCCCATACAACAAACGTGTTTCAAAAACTACAAGGGAATTTTATTGCAATCTGAGGTCGCTTCTGATTGGTCAGAGGCAAATCGAGTAGGTTGTGGAATTCAAAATGGCCGCCCTTTCTGTCAAATATACCAGTCTGCCTTCACTTACCAAAGAGTTTCTTATAAGTTTCAGATTTTCAGTGCCAAAGTTTTTTTTTTTTGTTTTTTTTTTTGAGTGGTGTGTTCGTATGAAGGGAGTAAGGATCGAAGCTAAATATTTCACATTTTCCTATCAAATTTAAAAATTGGATGTAAATCATTTTAGGGTTCCGTACCCAAATGTCATAGTGGTACGGAACCCTTCGTGCGCGAGTGTCGTACTTGCCCGGATTTTTTGTGTACCTACTTTCATCTACCACTAAAAATAATTAAAATGTTAACCATAACTTTAATCATTGGAGGAGTTCTCTGATGAGAAGGTGGTTCCAGGTGCTTTATCAATCCCTAACCAGTAGCACACGGTCTGATTCTACCGGTAAAAGTCCAAAAGCTTATAACTTTTTATTTTTAGTTCTACGACTAAAAGTTACTTAACAAAAGCTGTAGATAATCTTATTTGCAATACAAAATGTTAATATTTTTTTTGTTAGACTTATAGTTCGTCAAATAAACCATAAAAACCATTTGAACCCCTTTTTCCAAGATGGCGGCCGTGGGACAAGAGTCACAACCCCATAAACTATTATTTAACTTTAAACTAACCCACCCTTGATATCCAAAAAATAAGATTGCGTCCTCTGACAAATGCACGCTAAGCCAAAAAAAAATGTAGAATTTCAATGTACTAGGATTGCAGTCGGACCTTCGCCACAGAGGCCGTTGAGAACGTAGACACAAGCATTTGTGTTCCATTTTCAAACATCGTTATGGCGGCGGCACAAAGGGGTATGTTTTTTCTGACGGGAGCATTGTACTGCCAGTGTCAAGTTTATTTCCCAACCGATAGCGATACAAAATGCGACGGATCAGCTCAGTTATTAAAAAACTGACCTTAGAACTAGACTCCCTAGGCAGCATAGTTTCGAAGATGCTTCGGTTGCGGTTGTGTGCATCGATGTCGACGTAAACGACGCTCCACGAGGCTCCCTTGTCGCCGAACAGGTTGCACCCGTTTATTGCTTCTAGGGCTGCCTTTGCCATTCCTGTAAATACTCTTCCACTTGAAAAATATTGTTTAAAAAAAATGCTTCCAAATATTCGTATTCGGCGGGATTCGAACCTCCGACTACTGGTAATCTGAACCAGCGCGTTAGACCGCTACGCTATAAGTACTAGACAGTTGAAATTTCTGTAGCCGCTAAACAAATATTTGATGGAGACTCCCATAACATTAACGGGATTTTCTCATTTAAAATACAGCGATATCGCGATATTGTATTAAATGATAATGTTGCATATCATTGTCAAATAATTTTTGTATAGAAAATGGTAAGTGTGCCAGGCCCACTCACACTTGGCCGGTTTTTAATTACTATAATATAGTTTACCGATAGACGAAGCATGAATCTCCGGTTTCCCATCATTGTACTTAGAACCCCTCTCCCACATGCCGTAGTCCGGAGTTCTATACGCGCGTTCCACATAGTACACCAGGTTTTGAACGAACGCCACTTCGTCCTGAAACAGTTTAAATGCTGGGAGTCCTAGCTGAGCCCCGAAGTTTTACCCTCGTAAGTCCCGATCCCTTGGGAATATCGGGATCAAAAGTATGTAAAGTAAATAATATCAAATGTCCTTTTTCAAGGTCCCATCTATCTCTATACAAAAAATCATTTAAATCTATTTAACGGGTTAGGTGTGAAAACTTAACAGACAGACAGTTACTTTCGTATTTATAATATGGTGCTTAAGATGGCAAATTAAGCAGTTGGTCCTGGTTGTAATCTCTGACAGCAGTAATTAGGTCAACTTAGAGGCTTTAGGGCGGACTGAAAACTCTAACACTAGGTGAGCCACACCACTATACATAAAGGAAGAAAAGTATAGATAGTAAGTATATATGTCTAACACAAACCTGCGTATAAATAATTTGCAATCCAGAAGTGATCATTTGAACCAGAAAGATCAGGTATAGCGACACCACATCAATTTGCAAGTGATGGTACTCATCATCACTGAGCACAGGTTCCCCGGTAGTTATATGGAATTTCACGTGCAGGGCATGAGCGGCACTCTGTCTGATAAAAAGAAAAAGTTTAAACATTGTTTCTGACTGTTTGTTTTTGAAAAAATGCAATTTTGGGAAGCATTTTTTCGATGTCATCCAAGTATAGAAAACACCTTAAAAATAAAAATCAAGGTTTACCCACACTTAAGAAGTACTGTTTTTGAAAAAAATGCTTTCAAATACAACGCGAAAACGACGACGTCGCGTCGTTTCGACTTAGTGAGTACAAGAACTCATATTTTAACTGTTATTCGTTAAATTAAAAGTCTTTGGCGATTTTTCAGTACCTACCTGGTTTTGAAAGCTTCTACTCGAGCTGATTGCTTGATCCAGCATTCTAGGATACCACGCATACATTTGACAGTGCTTTGTCCAAGCTCATGTGATTTGCCTCTGTCATCATCTATGCGTCTAGAAAATATAAGTACTATATTTCAATATGTAATTCAATGCCATCGGATGCCACAAACATGCCTTAGTTGCCTTGAGTAAAAATGTGTTGTTGGTTCAAATCCTACTCAGCGTCAACCATGCATTGTTTTTGTAGATGTATTTTTACTTTCAAATATTTCTACATGGTAACAATACTACATGATAGTCAACTGTAACTTGAAGATCCCCAAAATGTGTGTTACTCAGCAAGTGTGTTTTCCAGTAGACTCCTATTTAGGGTTCAGTACCCAAAGGGAGAAAATGGGACCCTTTTACTGAGATTTCGTAGTCTGTCTGTCCATCTGTTACCAAGCTGTATCTCAGAACCGTGACAGCTAGACGGTTGTTTTTTTTTTATTATTTTTGTGGCTTTAGATATTTTAAAGACCCTGTATACAAACCTGTATGCCTGATAGAGACCCCAAACAGCTGCAGCACAATATATGCTGTCCCTCACACTACCAATATGCAGGTCTGATGAGAGCACAGGGAACAGCCCTGTTATTGGACTCTGGTATCTTAATAATTGACGTTTTACTGGAAGAAAGAAAAGTAATTATGAAAAAAAAAAATGAAAAAATGAGCACACACAATAGTTGACATTCCTTTCAAGAATCGCATGACCAACCATAAGTAATGAATCTGATAAAAATGATGTAGGTATGCCATACTTCACTTCCATAATACATAAGTAATTGGCATTATTTCATATTTTCTTAGTACTTATTGAAGGAAAATTAGAGTACATCAGCTACTTTTATCCCAATTTTTCATACTATAATTTTATTATGCAGATAATGTTCAAGTGCCACAAGTATATCAAAAATAAGAATAAACATGTAGGTAGTAATGTTACCAACCGATAGCATAATAGATGTCTAACTGGCGCACTGTGTCTTCATAGTTGGATATCTTGAGAAACTGTTGTGCGCTGATATCGTCAATGCTGCCCTGGCGTATCATGTTGTCCGGGAACACCTGCACAACAAATAATAATTTCCGACAGCTGTCGCACCAGTTACATGCGAAAGTAACTCTGTTTGTCTGTTATATTTTCAACCCTGAACCGATTTTAATGAATTTTGGTATAGACGTAGATGGGACCTTGAAGAAGGACATAGGCGACTTTTGATCCCGATTGTCCTGCCGGATCGGGACTTACGCGGGTGAAACCGCGGGGTGCATTGATAAATAATAACAATGTAGGTAAACCTACCTGGTTGCAGTTGCAGTAGATTAGCTACAAGAAGTACATTGACTATCTGGCTATTGTCAGTAAGTTTATCTGCTAGTACAATAAGTTTACCGAGCAAAAACACAAGGAAAACTTAAATTTTTTGGTGATAAAAGTTTTGTTTTATTGTTTTTTTTTTCAAGTAGACAAAAATTGATATGACATTCATTGAACTGCCAAGGTCAAAATTAATACCTGCTGACTGACTGTGTCAATTCAATCAAAGTTTATCATAAATCTGGCATTTATTAAACGAATTTAGAAATAAATACTCATTTTTCTACTGTAATTCTAAAGTTCAGAGTTCAAGGTTCAAGTTCGTCAAATTCTCAGTGACTCTCTTACAAATAAAAAGGACGTAAAAATATAACTCAGTTATTTCATAAAATTTCATTATTTCTGACAAGTAAACGAACTATAATATTTTGCCTGCCCTTTTTGTGCTGCCAAGCTAAAAAGTAATGTCAAAAAACTGTCATTGTGTCAAAAAAAGTCAAAATATTTTGTGCGTTTGTTTGTTGTGTTTGATTTTTCGATACCTACCAGAAAAGTGAAAATAAATCGAGGACGTGATTTTCCTTTAGTTATCGTGTTTTTCTTATTGCCAATTTTACCACAGAACGAATTACGGTTAAATTACAGCTTTGGCGATGAGTTTGGTGTTTCTAACACACAGCAGACCCATATCTGATTCATCGTTCATAATTTTATCGTGCAGATAAAAGACTAGGTAAAAAAAATGTGTTCACCACTTGATTTTACTAGGTTTTCTTAAAGGGTGAGCTTAACATTGTTTTGAAAATACAAAATATCTACTTAAACAAATGTAAATACAAGCTTACAATAATTAGTGTTCTAATATGGTTCTGATACTAAATTACTCTTATTTGGACAATTACAGCTGTTTGAATTTGTAAAATGAACCGTGAAAAGGATGAAAACGATTCTAGCTGCAATACAGATTCACAGGTTTCCTATCAACACAAACAATTCAATAACTAACATGCACTTACTATACTTAAATTATATATTTATTACATTAAGCACTAATGACACCCAATATCTAATCCTACAGAGCAATAGCTTCATACAAGCCTCCGTACATACTGCCTTCCCTTGCCTTGCCTTCCTTCATACTTAGGTACTCAACTACATGCGCTACTCTGTGTGCGTAACCTCTCACTGACAGTGTACTAACGGGTTTGCGTATGTGAGCTGAGAGGCTCTTTTGGTAGCCTTGGTAAACTCGAGTGGCTAAGCAGTGAAAAGTCACATACAGATACCTGTGAATGTAGTGGTGTACCTTCTGCAGCACACTTGTATGAAGCTCTTTCTCTGTATGTTTAGTACTCAGTGCTAATGACCTGCAAATTACTTTATAAGGTAAAGAGATGCCTTTTAGAAGCAATGTATTCAAAAAATTACCCTACATGCTAAAGATACTATAGTAATAATAGCCTTTTATTCTGATTTCTATAACTTTTAACTTAATTTAATGTGATAAAAATAATTTTCCTTATCTGTTTGAAGACAGAATTCTCTTAAATTTCTCTATAGACTTTTATTTCCTGCCAAGCTAGACTATGTGTTGGAATGTGTGTAATACAATAGAAAAAAGTAAAATAGGTAAATATATTTGCAAACAAGATATAAATATGTTATTTGGCTTTCTACACTCTAGGATTCTGTGTGGGAACTTCAAACATTAACTTAAACTTTAATTAAGTTACTCAAGGCATGTCCTTTCAAAGTAATTTGTATATCTTTGGATAGCACAAACTAATTGTTTGCTTCTTGGGAAAGGTTCAATGATTATTATGACTAAAATAATTAAATAATAAAGTTATTTTTTTTCTTCACAAGATAAGAAGGATGATAGAAATGGATTGAGCTGCTATATTTCCCATAGAAATGAGATGTATAGAAGGCTCATAGAGGTAGCTCTATGAGCTTTCTATACATCTCATGTCATCATCATCACCTATCTACCATCACCTATCTACCTATAATTTCTTTGCCATCCTTCAATTGAAACTAGAAGAGAGCAATGTGTTATTTATATTATTGAATGCATATAATTATTTAAATGTACTTCATTGTCTTAATTAAATTATTAAAAACATAACCTAAAATTGATTTAACTTCCAGGTAGATTTATTCACATTAATCGGTGGTAGTTGGCCACCGGCTCCAAGAGTCCCGGAACATTCAGAATTCCGATCAGCTCCAATACCACGACATACAATGCATCGATCCAATGATAGGGTTAAATCAGTTAATTTGATCGAGCACATTGTACCGGAAAGGCGAAGAAATAAACCAGTTCATGAGGAACAAAGGAAAATGGTTCATGACCAAAGGAAGGTTGAAACGGGGATATTAGTAGGTAAGTTCCAAACTATTAAACACTTTTTCAAATTCTGGCTGCACACCATGATTTTACCCGCGTAAGTCCTGATCCCAAGGATAAAAAGCATATGTGTGAATTCAGATCTCCAGCTGAATGCAGTTAAATCAGTCAATCGATTTAGTTGTTTTTGCTTTACTTTACTGATAATATTAGTGGGATAGCATTGTTTAGTTTTGACATCAAAATATTTATAGACCCAAAAATGTAAATAGAATTTTGTGTCTATCTATATTATTTATTATATTTTCATTTTTATTAATATACCAAATGACCTAAGTTATTCATAATATTAAATGGTTTTAAAATCCCCATATATCAGTAAGCTTATTTATTTGTGCCTACCCTCTTCATTGAGTAAATTGCATCATGTGTCAAAAGACCTGGGAGGCTACCGCGGTTGTTCCGTCGGCATCGGCATCGAATTCATTTGACAGTTGACAGCCGAATTTCGAACCGCGAAAATTTCAAATCGACGCGTCGATTACTCATCGATGCCGATGCCAAATTGAATGAATGAAACACAGACAGAATTGAATTCAATTGAAGATTTTGACAAAAAATCTTCAAATCGACGGCGACCGCCATGGATGCGCGGTTTTAAAATTGAAAACCCCGCTGTCAAAGATGTCAAACTACCGCGTCGGCATCGAGTTGATGTCAACGGAACAACCGCGGTAGCTTCCCAGAATTGAATTGAATTGAAGATTTTGACAGAAAATCTTCAAATCGACGGCTGACGGCCATGGATGCGCGGTTTTAAAATTGAAAACCCTGCTGTCAAAGATGTCAAACTACCGCGTCGGCATCGAGTTGATGTCAACGGAACAACCGCGATAGCTTCCCAGAATTGAATTGAATTGAAGATTTTGACAGAAAATCTTCAAATCGACGGCTGACGGCCATGGATGCGCGGTTTTAAAATTGAAAACCCTGCTGTCAAAGATGTCAAACTACCGCGTCGGCATCGAGTTGATGTCAACGGAACAACCGGGGTAGCCTCCCTGTAACATCCTTCAAACTGCTGCTAATGCTGAGAAACCTTTTCTAGATGTATGCAGCAGCGAAAGCCCACACGGAGTTCACAGTTCTACAGTTAGCTCACCCAGCACATCAAGTAATTCTCGTCCGTCACCAAATGCGCGGCAGGTACTTACTACAATTATTTACTATAGCATTATGATTTTAGATTTTTTTTTCTGTTTTCGCGACATTGATTTGAATTAAAACTATTTTTTTTCGGTAATAAAAGCAACGCGATTAAAACCGAAAAAATGAGTTATATTTCGTTATAATCTAATATATAAAATTTCCATGTCACAGTGTTAGTTACCGTACTCGTCCGAAACGGCTTCACCGATCTCCACCAAACTCCACATGCGTATTCAGTAGGTCTGAGAATCGGCTACTATCTATAATTTATAAGGCAAAACAACGTTTGCCGGGTCAGCTAGTTTTGTTATAAAATTGTAATATAAATAGTAAATATTGTTTATGTTTAAGGAAAATCAAAGTGGAGTGAGAGGCAACAGTATGGACCAGAATCAGTATAATGATACTAGATGGAATGGTATGTACTTATAGCAAAATAAATTATATAATATCTAGAAACACCGGTTTTGACTTTCATTCCGTCGCTAAACATTACGACACACGGGAACCCCAGTGTGCCCGCCATGCGGGTGTAATGGTTAGCACAATCACCCGACAAGCGAGAGGCAAGGTTTCGAACCCCGTCACGAGATAAAAAAATTAATGATGATTTCTTTTTGTTCAATATTTCATAAAGATTTTATACGACTTTTTTTAAATTCGATTTTTTTCGAATTACTGGACCGATTTCCATACGCATGCGGGAACCCCCGTGTGCCCGCCTCACGGGCCTAATAGTGATAAGCATTTCTAGAAAAATATTTCAAGTAGAGTACCTTCAGCAATACAAATATGACAAAAAGTGTATGGTTTTAATGTAGGTACAGATACGTCAGCTCTTAACTGGATGCTACCGAATTTTCTATAAACCTGTATCAGTGAATAATGACTAAGTTACTTACCAGTAATTTGATTAATACCGTATTGAACATGGCAATTTATGATATATGTAGTATTTTGTTCCATACTTTGCTCAGATAACAGAAACCAAACTAGGTGCATCGTACATATTACTGTTATCTAACATTTATATTAATGTATTTGATGATATTATAAGTTTATAAACTTTTAAAATAAATAAAAAACGTTTAAATTACCTACCATTCTAGTAGGCCCCTCCATGGATAATTCTCTTTAATTCACCATCAACACACAAAAAACGTTTTAATCACTTGTAAACACAACAAAACTGAACATCCAAATACACCGCGCGTAACATCCATAGGTTGTTCTATTTAAATTCTTCTAAGTTCTAAATATAGAACTCGCGGCGGTGGGGGTGTAGATTGAACTGTGTACATTTTAGTTATGGCGTATCCGAACCAATACATATTCGGTTTACGACCTCTAAGTAAAGATGAATTACCATTGTGTGTGCTTGAACTAGAAGAGGGTAATCGTTTTTCAAGGATATTCTTGAGCCGATATGTTCAGCGGCACCGTTATAATATATCAATCAAGAAACTCAATCAAGAACCCAAATACTCTTTGCTGGTCTCAATTCGCCTCGCTTTGTGTCGCTCTTTCTTCCCACTACTTAGTGATTTATTGGTTAACAATTTTCCTCCCACTGCGGGGCAAAGGCCTCTTTTTAATTTGATACGGTTTCTGTATTGTAAACATGTATTTTGTATGTTTTTAGAAGCTCGTAACAATGAAAGTGAGGAGTATTACGATTCGCCAGCTCTTGGTTCGCCTCGAGCTGTGCCGCCGGTGCAGGCTGCGTCGTCACCGACTGGACATATTCAGGTAATTATAATATACAACATTAAACTAATGCACTTGCGCATCTCTTGAAAAATTCAAATTCAAATCATTTATTGCGAATAAAGTATACGTAGATCTTACATTAGATAAGAAAAAAGGGACCAAATCATCAAAAGTCAAACAGACCACAATCAGATTTTCAAAATCTCTGTAACATCTTATTTGTGGATTGTCAAAGCAGGAGACATTCCGAAAATAAAAGAGAAGATAGATAAACGTTATTTCTTAGTGTTGACCACACTAGGTACTAAAGTTTTTGAAAGCATTTTTTCAAAAAGCAGAGAAGATTGAGTTTTTTTTTTCAAAATGCCTCTTTCCCTTTCCTAACTCATGCTTACAAAGATCACAGCCTCTAAATTTCATTTTTCTGGGACCAGTGCGACGGCTGTGCGTTAATTATAGTTCTGTCAATCAGTCAGGACTTATAATTTTATATGTATACTAGGTGGGTTCGTTCCGCGGTTTCACCCGCTTAAGTGTTAATCACGTGGACATATCGAAAAACCCTTATTGGGACGAAGCCTACATCATATAAAGAACACACACTCTAAATTTCCGCTCTCCTCTATCAGCGGTAGAACAAAGTGTGGCGGACGCCCACAGAATCAACTAGATGGCGTTACTAGTATGAAATCCTGAATCGCGCTATCAACATTCTTTCCG
>OY292397.1:20295542-20319062 GCA_958496205.1 Idaea biselata
GTCCATGTCGAGAGCCCGCGAGCGTACGATCTCCTTGTAAACGAAGGCGGACTTGCGAGGCGTGCGCGTGCGCAGAGGATCTTCATAGTCCACTTCATAGATGCCGAAACGTTCTCTGAAAATAAACAACTTGCGTTGAAATTAAACTTTTTTCGATTTTAATAGCGTTGTGTTTTTACCTTTATCATTGTTTCAATGCTCAACCGTTTCGAGACTTGGTTTCTTCTTGTGAAGGTCTCAAAACATTGAGCATTGAAACATTGATAAATAGTATGACACACCACGCGTTTTCAAACCGAAAAATGAGTTTAATTTCTCTTCTTTGTAAAGGTCTCGAAACGTTGAGCATTGAAAACAATGCTATAAGTAATAAACACCACGCGATTTATACTCAGTAGATTCCAGTGCCTCAAGCTGATACTTGGCAGCCATATCTCATAAGTGATTGATAACTGATAAAAGTACTCCATACAAGAAAGGACTTTCGCTTGACATAAATTCAGTAACTTGAAGTATTGCCTTACCATCCCCAGCACACCAAGCTACTCCTACTTACGAAAGCCTCTATGTGGGAGTCGAAATGGGATGGCACACGCAAAGCTGTAAGCAGATGGCGCTGGGGCCGGATGATTTTTTTTTTTTTTTGTTAATGGTCCCCCAAAAATGAAACGCCGAGTTTTTTGTTTTTTTTTCTTTCGGTCTGAGACCGATATGGCCAATTTGGCGCCGAGAGTTGTAAATTAAAAAACGGGGCAAGTGCGACACTCGCGCACAAAGGGTTCCGTACCACTATCACAATTGGATACGGAACCCTAAAATGGTTTACAACTAATTTTAAATTTTATAGGTAGATATGAAATATTTATCTTCGATTCTTACTCCCATCAAACGTCCGAATCACTCAAAAAAAAAAAAAAAAAACCTTGGCACAAAGAAAATCTGAAACTTATAAGAAACTCTTTGGTAAGTAAGGCAGACTGGTATATTTGACAGATAGGGCAGCCATTTTGAATTCCATGACCAACTCGATTTGTCCTGACCAATCAGAAGCGACCTCACATTGTACTATTTTGAGTATTGTTATTTTTTGAAACACGTTTGTTGTATGGGAGCCCCTTTTAAATAATTGTTTTATTTTGTTTTTAGTATTTGTTGTTGTAGCGGCAACCGAAATACATCTTCTGTGAAAATTTCAACCTTCTAGCTATTACGGTTCATGAGATACATCCTGGTGACAGACGGACAGACGGACGGACGGACGGACGGACGGACGGACGGACGGACGGACGGACGGACAGACAGACAGCGAAGTCTCAGTAATAGGGTCCCGTTTTTACCTTTAGGAACGGAACCCTAAAAACACCGGTTTGACTGTTCTTAATTCAAACCTAAGATCAGTCGACCAACGCTCTCTGCCGGGATAAAAAGTTAGTGTTCCTCCTCATTGAGAGATGGTGTTAACGAGTTGCCAAGTAGCTCAAGGCGATGCCTTTAGAAGGATTTTATAGAATAACAACACTCACAAATATCCTTGCATCCATTCGAAGTTATCCAGCATGCTCCAAGCAGTGTACGCTTGGACATTAGCTCCATCTTCTATAGCGTCAAGTAATGCCGATAGATAAGTCTTATAATTCTGGACACGATCGTTGTCTTGCAAACCGACGGGCGTCGCGAAACCGTTCTCTGTTACGTAGATCGGGATGTGGTTGTATTTGTCGCTTACGTATACCAAGATCTTGTGGAAGCCCCACGGTACTGACTGAAATCAATTTTAATGTAAAATTAGCCCCGCGGTTTGACACGCGTAAGTGAACGTACCCGCGGGAAAAAAAGTATGAAAAATACCGGGATAATATCGTTTTTAGGGTTCCGTACCTTAAGGTAAAAACGGGACCCTATTACTGAGACTTCGCTGTCTGTCTGTCCGTCCGTCCGTCCGTCCGTCCGTCCGTCTGTCACCAGGCTGTATCTCATGAACCGTAATAGCTAGAAGGTTGAAATTTTCACAGAAGATGTATTTCGGTTGCCGCTACAACAACAAATACTAAAAACAAAATAAAACAATTATTTAAAAGGGGCTCCCATACAACAAACGTGTTTCAAAAATAACAAGGAGTTTAGTTCAATGTGAGGTCGCTTCTGATTGGTCAGGACAAATCGAGTTGGTCATGGAATTCAAAATGGCTGCCCTATCTGTCAAATATACCAGTCTGCCTTACTTACCAAAGAGTTTCTTATAAGTTTCAGATTTTCTTTGTGCCAAGGTTTTTTTTTTTTTATTGAGTGATTCGGTCGTTTGATGGGAGTAGAATCGAAGATAAATATTTCATATTTTCCTATAAAATTTAAAAATTGGTTGTTGTAAACCATTTTAGGGTTCCGTATCCAATTGTGATAGTGGTACGGAACCCTTTGTGCGCGAGTGTCGCACTTGCCCCGTTTTTTTTTTGTATAAAAAGCTTATGTGTTAATCCAGATCTCCTGCTATATGCACACTAAGTTTTGTCGCAATCGGTTCAGTTGTTTTTGCGTGAAAAAGTAACATACATATTTACTTCCACACAAACTTTACCTATAGGTACCTATAAATAATATTACGTAATAAATAAATAAATATTACACAACGTTACACACAGCGCAACATAGCGCCAAACTAATCACTACCCTTACTATGGGTATTAGACAACGGATATACTACACATTTTGTTTTTATTTTTTTTTGTAAATACATTTGATACATACAAAATTACCAAGACCAGAAATAAATATGTATTATTTAAGTATGAATACTTGCACCCCGCGGGAATCGAACCCGCAACCTGCGCAAACCGCAAGCATTGCAGTCGGGCCTACGCCGGACGCGCCACAGAGGCCGTCAATAGTCCACATAACTTTACATAAATATCTGGTCTGTAGAAGGATTTCAAATATTAATCTTATTTGCCTACATACTTGTAGTACCTACATAGGTACTAAAAGTAGGCTATCACATCACTCTTACGGAGAATATACATTCTCGCTGAGAACTTAATCTTTTAGATGATATTGTCATAATATTGATAGCAGCAATGAAATCAAGCGACTAAGGAGTCTTATCGCACGCGTTATCGTAATATCACAGAATACATAAATAGTACAAGTAATGTCTTAATATCTTTGACACGAAACTAACACCTTCTATCAAAACTCTTTTACCGCTCGCGGTGTGCAATTATGGAATGCTCTGCCCGCGTCAATCCGTCAATACAAATCATTGCCATCTTTTAAAAGCAATGTTTCTAAGCACTACCTCTATCTTGCTGAATCTGGTAGACCGAATAAATAGCTATTCATTGTACATTAATATTTTTTTTATTATACATTTATTATATATTTATTGATTGTTGTATTTATGTGTTATATATTTTATATAAAAATAATTATAAGTATATCTATTTATTTTTTGAGTAGTTTCATTATTTATTTATATAGTTGACATTTATATATAGTATTTATTTATCCCTATTTGTCTATTTTCTATCACGTATTTTATTAACCCACCCATTGGCAACCTTTGGATGGAAAAGAATTGAAGGAGGGTTCCTTCAATTCTTTTCCATCCAAAGGTTGCCTGGAAGAGATCGCTTTTAGCGATAAGGCCGCCCATTGTACCATTATTGTAATTTTAATCTAGTTTTAAGTTCAATTTCATTTGTTTCTGTGGTTATTTTATGTTTTTAATTCTTTTGTAATTTTATTTTATTTTGGTACAATAAAGCATTATCTAATCTAATCTAATCTAGGTACTTAGATGCATGCAGGTAAAATGCATAAACCTAATAACATTGTTAAAATATACATAAAAATATGAAATACGTAATATTTATCGCCGTACCTTTGTAAAGTCAGATTCGCCAATTTTCCATTCGTCCAATTGGTACGTTAATATTTCAGCATCATCGTACAAAGATGGACTTACATAAGCACCGTAAACAGATTCATTTCTGTACACCAAACGAGTAGAATAGTGGTTTATTCCAAACACATCAGATGTTCCTTTTACATACTCAATCTCTTCGGGACTTAGTTCAATCAGTCTTGATCGTGGAAAACCTTGAGCGACACTCTTAGCAGCTATTCTTTCTTTAACAATTGGTGGGTAATCGCCGGTTTGCGAGAAAATTGGGTGAGCGTATATTTCCCACTGAAATAGGACAAACATTCTGTTTTATTAAAATTTCTAAGTAACGTGATAAAAAATCTGGGAATTGTACACTTACCATAAATGCGTGTGCGTCACTAGAGGCCGTCACATCAGTTTCAGACCCAGAAGCTGGCTCGTACCACATTACGCTGTTTGATATGAAGATAATTCCTCCGTATTTTGGCCGAAACTCTTCGTTGTAGATATGATAAGCTTTTGCATGTGCCAATAATAGATTTTTGACGCACAAATAATCGGCGATGCCTGGGATATTCACCAAAGGAGCTTTCACCTCACTCCCGTATCCTTCATAGCAGATTTGGTATGGTTCGTTTATTGTAATCCAGTATTGGACTCTATCACCAAAAAGTGTGTACGCTGTACGGGCATAGTCCCCGAACCAATCGACGATATTAGGGTTGGCCCATCCCCCCAATTCCTGCAGTTTCTGTGGCAAGTCCCAATGGTACAGTGTAACCATTGGTTGTATGTTATATTTCAACATTTCGTTTATTAAATTGTTATAATATTGCACTCCTGCCTCATTGATTTGATCAGGGAAACTGGTCGGTAGAATCCTCGGCCACGATATAGAGAATCTGTAGAATTCTAAACCTAATTCCCTCATCATTTCCACGTCCCTTTTGTAAAGATTGTAAGAATCATCCGCAACGTCACCGTTTAAGCAGTCTTTTATTTTACACGGGTCTGTGTGCGTTAAATGATCCCAAATATTTGGAGTTTTTCCTGCAAATAGGAAATATTTTAATACTTAACACTGTTTATATTTTACGAACAAATACGAAATCGGTCTAAGCGTTTGACCCTGAGAAAGAAAGGTACAAACGACACGGCACGGCACGGGACGGTAGCAAGGTATTTTTAGTTAGGTCAATTTTAAAACATCAATTTTAGTATTTTGAACTATAGTAAATCTGTTATTTCATACTAGCTGCGTAAGTCCCATTCCCGTGGGAATATCGGGAATAGAAATAGCCTATGTTACTCAGGGCGAATGTAGCTTTCTAATGGTGAAAGAATTTTTGAAATCGGTCCTTTAGTTTTTGAATTTATTCATAACAAACATACACACACACACACACACACACACAAACAAAAATACAAATCTAAGTATGATTTGTATGCCTATACTTACCATCTGCGTCCCATCCGCCTTCAATCTGATACGAGGCAGTCGCAGCTCCAAAAAGGAAACCATCTGGAAAAGTTCTTGCTTCATGTTGACGACCTTTCACTTCATTGCACTCGCATAACGCCAGTCCCAACAAGAAAATTCTATAGAAGTAATTAACATCATTTGTTAATTAGGATTTTTGCACATAATAAATTAAATGATATTAAATTATATCATTTTAAAATAACTTATCAGTAGATATACATCTAAATAAGTGAGATATGCAACTATAGATTATTTACCCATTTAGTTGGCAGTAAAACATCTAATATGTTAACATGTAATATTTTTTTATATATTATGTAAAATATAATATTTCACTTACGTTAGTAAATGGCGATACATGTTTTCTATGAGTGCGCCAACAATTTCATTAACAAAATATTCAATGTTACCTCCTTTATACCTTTCAATAACATAATCAGATGTCTACATTGTCTGCGTCACCGAAATGAGATAAAACTAAATGATCGTCGTGTATATACCATACACGACGATCATTCGAATTGTTTTAGGGTTCCGTGTAAACAAGGAGCCGTTGTAATGAAGCCATGTCCATCCGACCGACCGACTGTCACGTCATTCTGTCTGACTAAGTTCAATCTACATTAAAACATAACTAATCTTTCACCTAAATTTGATTATCATTATATTATCATCTTATACAAGGTAATGGTAGTTTTTGGAAGAAAATAGTAGGATGTGGTAGAACATGTTAGGTTTTGCCAAAAAATGATGGGTTTAGTAGAAAGTGTACGTTGTACAACTTGAAAGTTTTTGGTAGAAATTGGTAGTTAGTATATCGGACGCGAACAATGGAATAAAAAGTCAAAGTAAATTACACTCATTCTCTCATAGAGGTGATGAAAAGTGGAATGTCCATCTCGGTAGCAAATACTATTAAATTAAGAGCGCTCTGGAATCCTTCGCTCCTCTCTGGATTCATAAAACACTCTCGCCGGAAAATATAGTCTTTTCTCCGCTATACAATCTATTATTAAATTAAAAGTCAAAAATATAAATAAAACAATTCTAGACTCGTTTTTAGGGTTCCGTAGCCAATTGGCAAAAAAACGGAACCCTTATAGATTCGTCATGTCTGTCTGTCTGTCCGTCTGTCCGTCCGTATGTCACAGCCACTTTTTCCGAAACTATAAGAACTATAGTGTTGAAACTTGGTGAGTAGATGTATTATGTGAACCGCATCAAGATTTTAATACAAAAATAATAAAAAAACAATAATTTTTTTGGGTTCCCCATACTTAGAACTGAAACTCAATTTTTTTTTCATCATACCCATACGTGTAGGGTATCTATGGAGAGGTCTTCAAAAACGATGTTAAGGTTTCTAATATAATTTTTTACTAAACTGAATAGTTTGCCCAAGGGACGCTTCCAAAGTGGTAAAATGTGTGTGTCCCCCCCTGTAACTTCTAAAATAAGAGAATGATAAAACTAAAAAAATATATGATATACATTACCATGCAAACTTCCAACGAAAATTGGTTTGAACGAGATCTAGCTAGTAGTTTTTTTTAATACGTCATAAACCATAAAACCGCAATTTACCTTTTATTCAATTCAAAAATGTACGGAACCCTTCGTGCGCGAGTCCCGCTCGCACTTGGCCGGTTTTTAAAAAATCATCTCGTCAAATTCTTCGAGTATTAACTATTTATGTATTCTGTGGTATTAGGTACATAAATAAAAATAAAAGATCTGTTCAAATCTTGTTTGACTATTGGATCTCTATTTTATGATCTAGTTTTAGGAAAGGTCGTGGTATCACACTTCACACTAATATTATAAATGCGAAAGTTTCGATGTTTGTGTTTCCATCATACAAAAACTACTAAACCGTTTAGATTGCGATGAAACTTGGTATGCAGATATTTAAAACATATGCTACTTTTGATCCCGATATTCCTACGAGATCGGGACTTACGCGAGTGAAACCGCCGGACGCAGCTAGTACTTTATAGTTTGCATGAAGTTAAACCGAATAAGCCAAGCAGACTAGACTAATTGTTGCTATTTTTAGTAAAGGCAGGCTCAAGGATTTTCTATATTGGGGAAAAATAACATTGATCTCATGGTGAAGGAAAACATCATCGTATATTATAAGATTGTAATTATAACTCTAGAATACAATAAAATACTTAACCTATTTCAACAAGGGCACATGAAACGATAAATTTAGTGTATCTATGAGCCTATGTGAACTATTACATTCAAGTGTACATTTTATGTAGAAGAAAAACGCACTAAAACTATTGATTTTCAGTAGGTATGTATATTCGAAAAGATAAATCTCAATGACTTGATATGGAAGTTTTAGATTATCTTGTTGTAAAGCACGTGTGTGTAAACACTTGTAGATTTCATATAAATAAAACACCTACGTAATAAATATGGGAGGTGAATGCTCTAATTTCTTGAACCGCAATAGTTTACTCATGTCCAGTTCTACTCGATCCAAAAGTTGCCTAGAATAAATTGTTTTTAAGGATAAGGGATAGCATTTGTAGAAGTTTCAAGTTTTCTTTGTGTGTTAATATTTTTTTTTTTTTAATTATGTATTCATATCTATTATTCAAAATAATAGTTCATACTGTAGTTAGAAATACCTATACTTATTCCTGTAAATATGTAGATGTGATTAAAATGCCATACAATTATCCGCAGAACAATCCTATTTTATGTATGTATGCGGATTTATCATACACGTTGCTTTATACAGAGTTTTTTTTGCGGCTACCAGAAACTACCGTTGAGACTGCCTGCCCTCACTGGCCTGCCCTTACCAAAAATAAAACATGCTGTATAAAGCGAGAGCTGCGCAAGGAGCATAGTTTGGCTACATAGAATATTTGTTTAGATTTCGCTCTCCCTCTCTCAGCTTTCTCTTTTTACCCGACTGCGCGACGCAAAGAAGGGTTATGTGTTCATCAGTCTAAGTATGTATGTATGTATGTTTGTTCCTATGTGGCGATCCAGAGGCCAAACGGATGGACCTATTTTGATGATTCGCGCGTCAATCGATTCGTCTTAATCCTGGGAGTGTCACTGAAGACATGACAGTTATGAAAATTTAAAATGGCGACCACCAGCCGCCATATTGTAAAAAAGAAAAACTAAAAATTGACTGACTATGTCGAGTGGGGTACCGTCGAATAGGTATTTAAAAATCATTCTTAGGTTTCCTTGATCATTTTTCATTTAATTTAACTATATGGGATCAACAACGACTTAAAGTTGGTTAAGAAAACAAAAGTTGACTGACTATATCAAGTGGGGGTATCGTTGAATAGGTTTTCGAAAATCATTGTTAGGTTTCTATAACCATCTTTCATTTAATGTAACCATTTAGGATCTACAACGGTTTAAAGTTGGTTAGAAATCGTCCATACCTTAGATTAACGCAACTTACTGAATAATCCTCAACTTAATAACCCCCTCAATGAAATGATCCGAATTCGATTATAATACAATAAAATTGATAAAATAACACGTCTTGCACCTAATGTTGACTAAAAAGCGCAAAATAAAAAAATTAAATAAAAATTTAAAAAACCCGCCAAAACTTTAAATTAAAACCTTAGATAAAAACATATACATAACAAAAATTGAAAAAAAAAAAAGTCCAGTAATCACAGAACATAGCTACTTTAACAGTCGGGACCCATTATTGAAAAGGTTTATGGTGATCTAGATTTTAGATATTCAATGGGTCCCGACTGTTAAAGTCGCTATGTTCTGTGATTACTGGACTTGATTTATTTTCTTTTCAGTTTTTATTATGTAAGTATATGTTTTTATCTAAGGTTTTAATTTTAAGTTTTTTTAGGCAGGCGGGTTTTTTACATTTTTATTTAATTTTTTTATTACATAGTCGTAATCCTAACTCAACGGGGGCGACCATACTGTTTAGTTTAGTAAAAATCGCAATAATTTGAGGCACCTTTATTTCTGATGACATACAATAGCAAAATCAGTGTCCGTCATCAATAGTCATGGTCATAGTATCAGGTTCGTAGTCCATGTCGAGAGTGCGCGAGCGTACGATCTCCTTGTAAACGAAGGCGGACTTGCGAGGCGTGCGCGTGCGCAGAGGATCTTCATGGTCCACTTCGTAAAGGCCTAAACGTTTTCTGAAAATAATGAGTTTGCGTTTTAAATAATGGCTAAACTTGTGGCGTAGCTCGAATTTTTGAAATTCGAATTCACTATTATGTCGAATAGCTGCGCCCCGCGGTTTCACCCGCGTTAGTCTCGATCCCTTTAAAATAGAGTAGACACTCGAATTCGGAATTAAGGATTCCGTAGGTACTTTTTAAACTTGTGATAACTTCTAAACCAAATATCCGATTCGAATGAATTAAAAACGAATTTACTTAGAAATAAATAGTTCTAATTATAAAATAAATTATTTGGATAAGGGTTACTACTATTTTAAGAATATAACCAACATTTGTTCCTACCTACATTGTAATTCAATTTTTGTCACAAAAGCTGTTATTGTGAGTTAACTATAATAGTTGGATATGTTACATCGTGGACTTTTTGGTAGATATTTATAAGAACTACAAACCTGTAGTACATTATTTTGTTCTAATATCAACAGTTTTTGCTGCGCACGCTATTTTTTATTTTGAGTTTTCTACCTTTGGTTACAATATTGCAATTTCTTTCGGAACCCTATTTTTTTTTAAATAAATTATAGCCTATGTTACTCCCTGATAATGTAGCTTTCTATTAGAATTTTTGGAATCGGTCCAGTGGTTCCGGAGATTACCCCCAATATACATACATACATACATACATACATACGTGTTACCAACGTTACCTCTTTATAATATTAGTATAGATTCGCTATTCACTATTAGACGGGTCAGAATTGTTCCAGGTGCGGTCTTCTACCTTCCTTCATGCTAGAGTTACATAACATTACTTCCAAGTGTGATATAAAATCTTCTAAGAAATAATTAAACTTACAAATATCCGTGCATCCATTCGAAGTTATCCATGATGCTCCATGCGCTATACGCTTGAACATTGGCTCCGTCTTCTAACGCGTCAAGTAATGCCGATAGATAAGTCTTAAGGTTCTGGACGCGATCGTTGTCTTGCAAACCGCCGTGAGTGCTAAAACCATTCTCTGTTACGTAGATCGGTATGTTGTTGTATTTGTCCGTTATGTATGTCAATACCTTGCGGAAGCCCCATGGTACTGACTGAAATCAATTTATAAGTTAAGCTAGTTGCGCCTGTGGCGCGTACAGGTAGAAAGCGGGTGTTGAATGTTGGCGCATTGCGCACTAATCAGCGATAGTGCCACTTATAGCCAGCTTACTTTACAACAGCGCTGGTAACCAGGTTTAAATCTGTATATGCGCCTGAGTCTGGTTTAGAGATGAAAAGTAGCCTGATAACGTTACGGGTAAAAGCTAGTGCAATAAAATAATACTTAGTGGTAGTTATATCCGTTTTACCATTGTAGATCCAGATTCACCGATTTGCCATTCGTCCAATTGGTACATCAATACCTCAGCGTCATCGTCCAAAGACGGACTTTCAAAAGCGCCATAAACAGATTCATTTCTGTACACCAAATAAGTGGTATAGTGGTTTACTCCGAACACGTCAGACGTTCCTTTCACATACTCAATCTCTTCGGGACTTAGTTCAATCAGTCTTGATCTTGGAAAACCTTGAGCGACACTCTTAGCAGCTATTCTTTCTTTAACTATTGGTGGGTAATCGCCGGCTTGCGAGAAAATTGGATGAGCGTAAAGGTCCCACTAAAATAAGATAAACGTTTAACTTTACTTCTAAGTGTAGTGCTCGAGACAAAAGATCTTGAAATAGTATCGACGCTTACCATGAATGCGTGTGCGTCACTAGCAGCCGCTACATCAGATTCAGATTCAGAAGCTGGCTCGTACCAAAACACACAGTGGGACATAAAGATGATACCTCCATATTTTGGACGAAACTCGTCGTTATAGATGTGATAAGCTTTAGCATGTGCTAATAATAGATTTTTGGCACACAAATAATCAGCGATGCCTTGAATATTCAACGCAGGAGCTTTTTTATCACTCCCGTATCCTCCAAAACAGACATGGTACGGTTGATTTATAGTAATCCAGTATTTGACTCTATCTCCGAAGAGTGTGTATGCCGTACTCGCAAAGTCCGCAAACCAATCGATGATATTAGGGTTGGTCCATCCCCCCATTTCCTGCAGTTTCTGTGGCAAGTCCCAATGGTACAGTGTAACCATTGGTTGTATATTATATTTCAGCAATTCGTTTATTAAATTGTTATAATATTGCACTCCTGCCTCATTGATTTGGTCAGGGAAACTGGTCGGTAGAATCCTCGGCCACGATATAGAGAATCTGTAGAAATCTAAGCCTAATTCCCTCATAATTTCCACGTCCCTTTTGTAAAGATGGTAAGATTCGCTCGCAACGTCACCATTTGAGCAGTCTTCTGCTTTACACGGGTCTGTGTGCGTTAAATGATCCCAAATATTTGGAGATTTTCCTGCAAATAAAAAAGTAGGTTTTTATATAAAAAATATCAATATTGACCGAGGGAGCAAAGCGTCTCTGCTTCGAATTCGAGGCAAAATTTTGATGAAACTTGGTAAAAATTCCCACAACAAAAATAAAACGGTATACTCGTAGGAAATTTTATTTCTAATTGTATTTTTACAAACTGTAATTTTATTTCATTATTTGTATATTATGCCTACTTACCATCTTCGTCCCATGCACCTTCAATCTGATATGAGGCAGTTGACGCTCCAAATAAGAAACCTTCTGGAAAAGTTCTCACTTCATTTTGACGACCTTTCACTGTGTTGCACTCGCAGAACGCCAGTCCTAACAAGAAAGTTCTAAAAACGTGATAATCATTATAGATTTTATATAAATTTGCGTCTTTATTACATCAACTACAATACAAATCTAATACTAATTTTAAACTAGGAACTTAACTACATGTAATCCATATCTAAGTTACCGTGTTTGGCAGCGATAAATAAATTTAAATAAATCTATATAAAAAAAAAAACAATTACGTTAGTATGTGGCAGTACATGTTTCAATGACTGCGCCAACAACGTTCTTAACAAAATACTCAAAGTAACACAATAAGATGGATACCTTGATTGCGTCATCGAAGTAAGATAAAACTAAATGGTCGACGTGTACAATATTCAATTGTATTAATAGGCCAGCGTTTGGGGAGTTTCCCTATTAAGCCGATTTGCAAAAGGTGGTGTCACAAATTTTATGATTTAATGTTATTTAGGTATATTAGCTTAATATAAATCTCAGTTTTCAACCTCGGGGCACGACGGGGTATGTCCGATATTTTGACTTTTATGTGTTAAAATGCCGTTTTTTTTTAAATATTGTCTCAACAGTAGGTCGTATGACAAAAGAGTCTTAAAAAGGTATGTTAATGATAAAAAACCTTACATTCCGTCCCTACATGTCAATTCTGTAAGTCTATCAGATTAAAAGTTACAATCAATAAGTCGTCAAAATACAATGATTAAATTTTTTACGAAATTTATTCTCTAATCGCCTCTATATACAGCAACAACAAATTATTTGTGTTTGTAAACCCAAAAGGCATCCTCTTCGAGGATATCACGTCTGCCTCCATCGAAACCTCCAACCCACCTGAGTCACATCGGCTGAAGCCAATCTCCGTATGCCTTGCGGGTATGATCGCAGAGAAGAACAGGCTTAGGAAAGCCTGCCAAATCACCAGAGACCCTTTGTTGAATTGATTGATGGAGCTGAAGAGCACTGCAGCCAAGAAGTGCCACAGAAGCGCCTCCGTCGGTTGGACTGGAATAAAGCTACACAAACAATACACTCGAATCTTATGCAAATACCGCGCCACTCTAGAGGTCCAGATATAAATCGAAACATCAGGAATTTTGCCCCACGTAGTTGCAGAACCTGAAGCATAATCCCACAGTATTCACTTCCTAGGGGACCCTGGAGGCTATTACTAAAGCTTACTTCGGTATCTTACGTACAGAGCTGCAACAGTCGCCATTATCAAACTACAAATTATCAAACTTAGAGACGTGTAGTTCCCGATTATAAAAGTTTTAGGAAATTATGTTCTCTGGCCATTTTTGTTCGGCTTTGTCTGCTTAATTTTCATAATTTGGACCGCGAGCGACTGGAGCAGCGGAACATGATCGTTCTATTATTCCATTCGTGGCGACTATCGACGAATCAGGCCGAGTACTCCCGAATGATTCTCACTCTCGTTTGCTTTCGATCGTAATTTCTGTCCACGAACGAGAGCGCGCACCCAGAGTGCACTCACAAAACACGATTAACGTTAACGCATCTCTAGCAATATTAATGAAAGATGAGCATTTCCCCAAGTCGCAAAGGAACATCCAGAAGCCCAAAATGTACACCCTTATACTGTACTTCCATGTCTGTCTAAGTTTTAGAGCGGATGCTGTTGGAGAAGATATCGGCCTATTACTTTCCACGTACACTCCGGGTTGAGTACTTGACAAATCGCAGAACTTTGAAGGTCGAAAGGTCAAGCAAAACAAGTACGTATGTGTCGCCCCCTCGCATCCAGCGCAGAGGAGAGCATTAGACACACTGAACTAGCGACACGCACTTGTTATATGGTTTTTGCATTGTTCTGTACGGGACATGCAGAAGAAAGCATTGTTGACAGTGTGCGCCAGGTACTCCAATGAAGTGAACACTATGGTGAATTGGTGGGGAGACGAACTGCATAATATAACGTACTTCCAATGCGGTTAAGAGACCCTTCTCTCCCAGTTCTCACTCAAGATCAAGAAACTCTGAAATCAAGAATTCCGGGCTAAATTCTTAATGGTTTTGGGATTTCAGCCCTGTCTTTGGCCTTGTACTTCTGTAGGAGCGGTGCTGCGTTGCGGAAGAATCTTCACTGTTTGTGAAACTTATTCCTGTTCAGGTTCAGGTCAAGTTTGATAAGCGACTGCTGGAGCTCTGTACGTAAGATACCGAATTCAGCTTTAGTAATAGCCTCCAGGGTCCCCTAGGGAGTGAATACTGTGGGATTATGCTTCAGGTTCTGCAACTACTGCAACTGCAACAAATGGGGCGATATTCCTGATGTTCCTTATTAAATCTGGACCTCTAGTCTATCTAAATAATCCCTTAATTTTATTTCATCATCGTCTATATTAATTATATCCATATTTAATTGTTAATTAAGCCCATCGGTGTCTGATGTACTATAGGGTGGTAGCTTGATTATTTACTCAAGCTGATCACTTCAAATAGAGTATTTGCATATCTATGCAAATGAGCTATTCGAGTGTTAATTCTACGACGGAGTTGCGGGTATCCAGATCTTCTATAGCTATAAATAAGAAATAGATTAAGAACTGCAAAAAAGTTACCTCTGAATGGTTGACGCAACTGGACTATGACTCCACTGAAAGGCTTCTAACTGTGATCATGTAACATGTGACTACTTGCACTTTTATCGTATTTTAGACACTAAACTACATTAATTAATTACACATCTTTTTCATTTTATTTTATCATTGTTATTATTTTCTTTTGTGCTGTATCACACACAACCTTGTGTGGCTGCTGGAGTGGGAGCCTGATGTCCTGTCACACAGGAATTTCTCCTACTACAGGCATCAGTCTCTCACAAAGGTACTATTGTTAATTTCATCGCTTATAAGGTGATATTTAATGAAACCAGTGTAACCTTTGTGTAGAGAAAAATAAACGATTTTTTATTATTATTAACTATCTTCCTGGAAGCGCCGAAATAAATTAATAATAACCACAAGAGCTTGAGAAAATACATTACATTACATTACGAGGCATGCCTTTTAAGTTCTGTCGTTTGAAGAAAAAAAAAACTATATAACCTTATAGTACCTTTTATTGTTTTTCAAAGTATTCACCACGAAGTTTAATACATTTTTCCATTCGCTCGAACCAGTTATTATAACATTTATTCCACTCCAAAGTGGGGGTGTTCAAAATGGCTGACTTGAAAGCGTCGACCGCTTTTTCACTGCACTGGAACCTTTGACCACGAAGAGTTTTCTTAATTTTAGGAAATGTAAAGAAATCGTTAGGGCTCAGGTCAGGACTGTATGGAGGATGGTCAAGAATTTCTACGTTTTCCTGCTTCAAATACTCAATCGTTTGACGAGCGGTATGTGAGCTTGCGTTGTCATGGTGCAGGATGATGCGTCGCTTTGGGCTTGATTTCCGAAGTTCGGCGATGACTTGTGGTAAACAAACTGTGGTATACCACTCCGCATTAACCGTTCTACGATCTTCAAGTGCAATCGTCGCAACATGACCGGTTTCGCCACGAACGTAGCCACCATCTTCTTTGAAGTGCTTCGAGAGCGAACAACTTTAGTCGGCTTTAGCTCGTTTTGGAAAACCCAGACTGTAGATTATTGTTTGGCATCAGGATCTTAGGCATAGATCCAAGATTCGTCACCACTGATGATGTCGTAGACGTGATTTGACTCTCCTCGGTTGAACCTCTGAAGAGTTTTCTTACACCATCTGACGCGGGCCGCCTTATGATCGTCGGAAAGCAAATGCGGGATCCAACGGCAAACTAGTTTTCTCACACCAAGCGCCTCATGCAATATCTTTTGAATGGTTGTCCCTGAGATGCCTAATAACGCCTCTATCTCTCGATATGTCACATGACGATCTTCGACGATTAGTTGTCTCACAGCAACGATGTTATCTTCAGTGAAGGCGGATTTTGGACGTCCTTCACGAGATTTGTCACTAAGTGTGGTATTTCCACGCTCAAATTCCAAATACCAGCGTTCGATGGTCCGCAGACATGGGACTTCATCATGGAATACAGATGTTAACTCTTCGAAACACTGAAGTCGCGTGAGGCCTCTTCGAAAGTTATAGAAAATTATTGCACGAACATTTTCCTTAGTAAGATTCATTTTCGTACGTGACCTGACAGATTCAAACAAACGCTGTGACTAAACAATTGCATTAATCCTAATGCTTTCAATTGTTTTGATATTCGAAATTCTAACAAATTTGAATTTTGAAAAGTTCTAATTTTAAAATTGGCGGCAAATATACAAACGACAGAACTTAAAAGGCATGCCTAGTACCTATGATTTGTAAATGTGTATTTCAAACATTTTCAGTAAATGTGATAATTAGTATTGTATGTCATTTACATATCTATGCTACATATAGAAACAAACGTTTTAATAAGTCAGAGGGCTAAAATTTCAATTCGATGTAGTTAATATTTCCCTATTTATGTTTTGCAGCCGGATTGTCCCGTAGTACCGGGCGTGGTGCCCCCTCTGAGTTCGATTGGGTCGCTGGCGGGCAAGAACCGCGGCATCCAGGGCCACCACAACTCATGTTACCTCGACGCGACGCTCTTCGCCATGTTTACCTTCACTAGCGTCTTTGATGCTTTGCTCTACAGGCCGCCGGAACCTGAGGTAAGTACTTAGACTAACAACGACGATGGAATTTAGATCCATCTTTTTAAAGGAACCGGGAACGGGAACCGGGGAGATTTTATTATTATTATTATTTGTTGTTTTGTGGATACTCGGGGCTATGGAGCACCCGGACCTTTGGAAGGCGTGCGTGGGGCCGAAGCCAACACGTAGAGGCCTGTTTTAGTAACATTTTAATTTAAATTTTGTGATGGACACCAAACCGGCGGTTATCCCTGTCTACACTATAAAATGCAACCAAGGACAACCCCCGGTTTGGATAGAACTATTGTGTAAACTACGGGTGAAAAACTACTTGGGCTATGGAAATGGGTTGGTAGTGGATTGGATACTGGGGGGAACTATGGGGACTATGGCGCCTGCCGTAACAATGTTCAATAAACATGTAAAAATGGCAGGCGGAGACTCGCCAACTCACAAACTGGGCCACCCTAATTAAGCCGAGCAAATTACAGCCAGGGGGCAACAGGGGCGTGAGTGGCTGAAGGATGGAGCAACCTCACCGGATTTTAAACCATCCTAGGTAATCCTGTGGAGCGGGCCAACTCATCACTGACGTGAGGTGTCCATCCTCCGAGCATTTCTGCTCTCGCGACTCCACTCTGACCAGCCGGTGAAGGCAAGCCAGAGGCGGGGGACCGCTTCCTCGTCAGTGTTCACTCCGACCAGCCAACTAAGGCAAGCCGGAGGTGAGGAACGGTGGTTTCCCCCTGGAGCACTCGGGTAGCCGCGGGGTCGCTACTCCCCGACACCTCGCCTCAAGGTGCCCTGCGGGCTTATTATTATTATTATTAACTGGTAAAGCTCGTTCTACTAAAGTTCTACTAAGTAACTGGATTACTACCAGGCGACCTTTCTTCTTCTAGTCTTTAATAGAGACGTCTAGTTCTATGCTAAGATATGCTTCTTTATCCACCTCGAGGGCGGGTCGGTCGATTACTAGGCAAGAAGGAGAGAGAGAAGAGAGTTCGATCTTGGGCGCGTTTGCAATTTTTGTAGATGCATTGATTTTTAAAAATATTACTAGAATAGCTAACCTAAATCATAATAAAATACCAGAGCAGAGATATTTCTATAGATTTAACGTAGCTACACACTTGTGACAGTGGCACCACTGTTGAGTGTCGCTGAGACACATAACATTGTCCTTCGGCCTGTGTTGCTTTACCCTGCTATTTTTTCTTCCATTGCAATGGACATGCCAATGCAATTTTTCAAAATACAAAGAATAAATACAAATACTCAGTCTCAGAATCTTAGATCAAAATGTAAACAAAAAACTCATTGAGTACGTTTATTTGAAAGCTGCAGCTCTTTATTTACTTTTTTCTTTGACAGTTCTATGTGTACATTTTTTGATGTAAGATTCTAAGACAGAGTGTGTGTGATGTGTATGCTTAGGATTCAGCGCACTACGGGGAGGTGCAGCGCGTGCTGCGCGAGGAGGTGGTGAACCCGCTGCGCAAGCACGGCTACGTGCGCGCAGACCGCGTCATGAAGCTGCGCACCTTGCTCGAGAGACTGTCCGACGTGCCCGGGCTCACCTCGGAGGAGAAGGTCAGTGTACGGGGCACACTGCGGGGAGGTGCGCGAGGAGGTGGTGAACCCGCTGCGCAAGCACGGCTACGTGCGCGCAGACCGCGTCATGAAGCTGCGCACCTTGCTCGAGAGACTGTCCGACGTGCCCGGGCTCACCTCGGAGGAGAAGGTCAGTGTACGGGGCACACTGCGGGGAGGTGCGCGAGGAGGTGGTGAACCCGCTGCGAAAGCACGGCTACGTGCGCGCAGACCGCGTCATGAAGCTGCGCACCTTGCTCGAGAGACTGTCCGACGTGCCCGGGCTCACCTCGGAGGAGAAGGTCAGTGTACGGGGCACACTGCGGGGAGGTGCGCGAGGAGGTGGTGAACCCGCTGCGCAAGCACGGCTACGTGCGCGCAGACCGCGTCATGAAGCTGCGCACCTTGCTCGAGAGACTGTCCGACGTGCCCGGGCTCACCTCGGAGGAGAAGGTCAGTGTACGGGGCACACTGCGGGGAGGTGCGCGAGGAGGTGGTGAACCCGCTGCGCAAGCACGGCTACGTGCGCGCAGACCGCGTCATGAAGCTGCGTACCTTGCTCGAGAGACTGTCCGACGTGCCCGGGCTCACCTCGGAGGAGAAGGTCAGTGTACGGGGCACACTGCGGGGAGGTGCGCGAGGAGGTGGTGAACCCGCTGCGCAAGCACGGCTACGTGCGCGCAGACCGCGTCATGAAGCTGCGCACCTTGCTCGAGAGACTGTCCGACGTGCCCGGGCTCACCTCGGAGGAGAAGGTCAGTGTACGGGGCACACTGCGGGGAGGTGCGCGAGGAGGTGGTGAACCCGCTGCGCAAGCACGGCTACGTGCGCGCAGACCGCGTCATGAAGCTGCGCACCTTGCTCGAGAGACTGTCCGACGTGCCCGGGCTCACCTCGGAGGAGAAGGTCAGTGTACGGGGCACACTGCGGGGAGGTGCGCGAGGAGGTGGTGAACCCGCTGCGCAAGCACGGCTACGTGCGCGCAGACCGCGTCATGAAGCTGCGCACCTTGCTCGAGAGACTGTCCGACGTGCCCGGGCTCACCTCGGAGGAGAAGGTCAGTGTACGGGGCACACTGCGGGGAGGTGCGCGAGGAGGTGGTGAACCCGCTGCGCAAGCACGGCTACGTGCGCGCAGACCGCGTCATGAAGCTGCGCACCTTGCTCGAGAGACTGTCCGACGTGCCCGGGCTCACCTCGGAGGAGAAGGTCAGTGTACGGGGCACACTGCGGGGAGGTGCGCGAGGAGGTGGTGAACCCGCTGCGCAAGCACGGCTACGTGCGCGCAGACCGCGTCATGAAGCTGCGCACCTTGCTCGAGAGACTGTCCGACGTGCCCGGGCTCACCTCGGAGGAGAAGGTCAGTGTACGGGGCACACTGCGGGGAGGTGCGCGAGGAGGTGGTGAACCCGCTGCGCAAGCACGGCTACGTGCGCGCAGACCGCGTCATGAAGCTGCGCACCTTGCTCGAGAGACTGTCCGACGTGCCCGGGCTCACCTCGGAGGAGAAGGTCAGTGTACGGGGCACACTGCGGGGAGGTGCGCGAGGAGGTGGTGAACCCGCTGCGCAAGCACGGCTACGTGCGTGCAGACCGCGTCATGAAGCTGCACACCTTACTCGAGAGACTGTCCGACGTACCCGGGCTCACCTCGGAGGAAAAGGTAACTAACTATAATAATATGCCCTATGAGTAACAAATAGAAATGGAGATCTAACTCTCATAGTAAACACGATAATGTGTTCCCAAGTCAACCATCGCGCAGACATTCCGCGCACTGGGATGCATCACATGACATGACTGACAGTAATTTGGAGCCCCTCTACACGATAGCCTAGCACTGGGCCAGCGAGATGGCCAGCCATGCGATAGTTGAAACACAACTACACGATGGCGACGCGGACGTTCAGTTGCCAATTCGAGATGGACGTAACAAACAGCATTAGCAGCTGTAGCATTTTTTTATTTATTTATAATAAAAAAATAGTTACATTATATTATATTTGCATTTATCGCCAAACTGTTAACAGTTTGTTGGCGAATGTATATTATCTATACAGCACATATCAATGTTTTCTTAACACGTTCATCTCCTTCTGTTTTTGAAGTCGGTTAAAAAGAAATGGCATAGTAGATGTTATCTTATCTATCCATCGCAATAGTTATTGTTCACGGAATGGAACAAGTGTAGATGCGTATCACCATCGCTGACCCAGTACCTGTGATGTGCGACCGAAAAACCGACACCGTGGCCGTCCCGTCGCCATCCCGCGCACCATCACCCATCCGACACCAATACGGCCTCCACGCTCTACATGATGGCGCAATGGGGTGGCACACGCAAAGCTGTGAGTAGATGGCGCTGGGGTCGGATGATCTTTTATTTTTTGATGATGGTCCTCCACAAATGAAAACGCCGAGTTTTTTTTTTCTTTCGGTCTGAGACCGATATGGCCAATTTGGCGCCGTAGAAAACACCTGTTTGACAGTTCTTAATTCAAACCTAAGATCAATTCGACCAACGCCCTCTGCCGGGATAAAAAGTTAGTGTTCCTCCTCATTGGCCCAGCATGTATGTTTAATCCCAATATTCCCACGGGATCGTGACTTACGCGAGTAAAACCTAGTTCTCTATAAAGTACACACACGAGCACACATCAATGCACATGTGCCCTAAATGCACAGAAATGCTCTACTGGCATTTTTAGGATAAGAACTAACTTAATCGTACCTAATATTGTATAATAAAATTTAAATAAAACTTTCGCATTGAAAACTGACTGACTATCGGTTGCATATCGGTGGCTTAGTGCACAGTTTACTGGCGTCAAAATTTTTAAGGTGCTGTACTGTGCATACGTGCGCAGTGTTTTAGAGTATTGTTCGCAGGTGTGGAATCCGCGATATGGAGTTTATATTGATAGATTAGAGACCATTCAGACCAAATTTATGAGGTATCTTCAATTTAAAACAAAGGTTTATGATCCTAACTACGGGGCGAGATGTAGAAGGCATCACATTCTTCCACTCGAGGAAAGGCGTAGGATAGGTGATATTGTTTTTTATGGTAAAATTGCTCAGTCTGAAGTAGACTCGCCTCCTCTTCTATCGTTAGTATGTTTAAGAGTGCCCCCTAGATCAGTAATGCGTGAGATCCGTCAATCATCTCGTCTCGGAGTGCCTCGTGGTGATACAAATTATAGACGCAATGCGTACTTTATAAGAACTGCTAACAGTCTTAATGCCTTGGTTGACTGCCCTGAACTGGACCTTTTTAACACGTCTACGAATAGTATTAGGAGATCATTAATAAGTCGGTGGTTGAATGCAAACTTTAAGCTTATTTTGGTTACTGCGTTATATAGTTATTATTAATTTGTTTTGTACCTAGTTTAGTTTTAAGTATACCATACTTTATATATCTTATGTTATTTTTATTAGTTTTATTTATTCATAATATTTATTCTGTAATAATGTATTATTTATTTTGTGTGCAGAGTATTTTTTTTTTCTTCTAGATATGCATATATAATATATTATATATCTATACATATATTTTAGTGATACTGGTTTGATATGACGGACTTCATAGCCGTTTAGTTATGTAAATGCGGAGACATATAAATGGTGTTTAGTTGTAAGTGTAGTTTTTTATGTTGTTTTAGTCACTGTTTGTCTTCCGAATAAAATAAAATAAAAATAATACCATCCATAATTTTTTCAGTAAAGTACGAAATTCTTTCACTTACCTGTGATAAGTAACTCCGGTATTAATTTTAGAAGTTTCTTTCCTTTTTCTACACCATTTAACCACACAATTACCTATATTAATGCGATATAACCGACGATTTATTATTATTAGAGCAGACTGACTTCTTATCAAAGTGACTGGTGACAGACTGATTCGCGATTAGTCGCAATTTTACGTCTCCGACTTCCGAGTCGCAATGTCTGTGGACCATTTTTTTTGAATCAATGCGTGTTCCATAGTATTCTGAGTTCGTTGAATATGCCACACTAAGGTTTGCAACGCGATAGGAATCGCGGGACTTTGTTTTGTAGGATCCCTCGTAAGGAATCTTGAAATCTCCATTATTTGACTATATCCGACAAAACAGACCATTATTTTTATCAGAAATCCGAGAAAAATGTAAAATATACACTTCACTATTGCTAGGTTTCTACATTAATTACAGGATCCCGAAGAATTCCTGAACGGTTTAGTAGCCCAGCTGCTTCGAGCGGAACCTTTCCTGAAGCTGTCGTCCGGTCAGGAGTCGTACTGCTACCAACTGTTCGTGGAGAAAGACGAGCACGTCTCGCTGCCGACGGTGCAGCAACTGCTGGAGCAGTCGCTCGCCACGTCCGGGGTTAAACTCAGTGAGGTAATGTTGGCTGAATGCTAGATCATTTTCAATAAACCTGTATAAATAAATGAAGAAAATATTTATCATTATGTAGGTTTATAGCGGTCGCGAAGCACGAATATTTTAGGTAGGTTGACTCTTTGGGACAACTTGGTGCCAAAATGCCAACCGTCTTTTTGCAAGTAATCGTAACCGGCAAGCGGCCGGCTACGGTTACTTGCGCAGTACTAACCTATGTGCAGTAACTAAGTGGTATGACAATGCCTACTGTGCAAATTATTTGGGGGGTTACTCTGGGGTCCCAAAAGAGATGCAACCGGGTAAGTATATCGCTCGTCTGAGGAGCGACAGAGACAGCGAGACCTTGACACTGTGATAGTGAAACTGACTCAAAAAATGTGTAAGCGTGATGTCTTGTCTGAACTATCCTTGTTTCATTTTGCAGGTGCCATCAACGTTAATTATCCAAATGCCAAGATTCGGGAAACAATACAAGTTATATCAACAGGTGCTACCGTCCCCACTCTTGGACGTCACTGATCTCATCGAAGGATGTAAGTATGGCTTTGAAATCCTGAAAAGGTATTGTGTTGTGTATTCAATATTTTGCTGCAACTTATTTAACTTCTTCTTCTTCTATCTAATAATAATCTTAAAACGACTTCTGTTTAA
>OY292397.1:20319262-20344243 GCA_958496205.1 Idaea biselata
GTGGAACTAATAGTTTGGTGGACGGTCACCATCACTTTCAATAGAAAATGCGCGATAACAGCGCAACATGGCGCAGATCAAATATGCACAAAATTCAGTGCGCTACTGTCCAGCGACTTGTACCATGGAGGTCAGTGACTAGTAACTACACTGCAGTATTGTGACGATCAACACAATACACTTCGTTGGCCGCTCTAAAGTTAGCGTCGAGGGTGACTCGAAACACTTATGCTGTGTCCTCTGTAAGCGAACGCGATTGCGAAGCGACCCGAAGCGGTGACACGCGAATACAATGCGGTTGTATCCTACTTGCGCGCTATTTACGCAAAATAAAGCGACAGCGCCGCGTTCGTTTTGTGCAAATATTTGAAGTCAAAGTGATGAGTTCGCAAAGCTTCCCGTTTGTGTTGGTAATTAAGCCACTTCAAAAGGGTATCGACTGATTGTTTCCTTCGCGCAGCGTCTTTAGCGCAATTAACATATTGTCTTACGTTTGCGTACGTAAAACAATATGTTAATTGGCAGCATTAGCTTTAAAATTTAAATTCGGAAGAGAGTGCAGCTATCATTTTTATTTTACTCCTAACTTACATTAGGAAGATATTTTTATATGAAACTAGCTGACCCGGCGAACTTTGTTCCGCCTTAAAGGCAATAAATAAGCATTTTTTTTTAATCGAACGGGATAAAAAGTACCCTATGTCCTTCTCCTGGCTCTAAACTACCTCCCTGCCAATTTTCAGCTAAATCGGTTCAGCCGTTCTTGAGTTATAAGTGGAGTAACTAACACGACTTTCTTTTATATATATAGATAGGTAAGTAACCGTTTACCTATCTCCCCTCGTAGAAAGCAATGACGCGGTTTAAATTATTATTTATAGGTATAAAAAGTAACTTAAATATATTCAAATTATACACGTATTATTTGCTAAAGTATTTGTAAAATAAGAATTAATCTTTAAAATACCACTGACTGGTAGATCAAAGCACAGCCTAAACCGCTTTTAATACAAAGCTAATATTTATTTTGGAGAGTGCGTTTTGTAAATGATTTAGGCATCCAACGAAAAAGGATTTTTCAAAAATACGGGATCGGGATTTACGCGGGTGAAACTGCGGGACACAGCTAGTACAATATATTGTGCAATCTAAATAATTTAAGTGCTGTAGAATGAAGGATTAGATCTCAAAGTTCTAAAAGTATTTGCCTATAACTTACTACTTAACATAGTGAAAGAATGTTTGTTATTAATTATTTTAATTAACTTAATTATTTATTGAAAAAGACAGTAAAATATGTCTCAAAATATACATTATTATTATTAGTATTATGTAAATAAACATAACTATTATTACCACAATATTTGTTTCTATTTTACTAAACTTAAGGTACCTAACCTATAGTTATACTAATGAGATTTTAAGGGGCAGTTTTTCTGAGATTTTACTTCAACATTTAGTCCACATTTAAAATTAATGTAATTTAATTACAGAACTCTCATCCAACAACAATCAAGTTGATATTAATCAACACGGTCAGCTTGTTACGCATTTCATTGATTTTCATTAGTTCTCATAGCCACATTAAATTATTTATCACAATACTAATGTCAACTACAGGATCGTAGGGAATTCATTAGAACTCCAGATTACTTTGGCTTTATTCTTAAACATTACTACGTAATATGGGGTTATTAGGTACCAAGGGTCTATTCACACTAGCATAGGGTCAAAACGAAGTATTTTGTCAAAGACTGAACCAAATGTATACAGGAACGCATACAAATAGTAGTACAACTTTTTTTTTGTCTAAAGACTAAGTCAAAACTGAACCGAATCTAAAACATTGATCTCGTCACATGTACATACGTACACATTAAACTCTCGATTTAGTCAAGTTCGTATAGGTCCCGGCAAATAAGTTGAAAAGTTTTGACGTGGGAGGGGAAAGTTCGCGCAGAACATTTTACATGCGACTTCTATGAAAAATCGACTTTGCGCATCCGCCATTTTTTTCAACTTATCTCCCGGCCACTGTAAACTTCGTAAGCTTAATCTTAATCTCTCTTAGACTCTGTGCCAGGGTAAATAGACTTTAACTAAAATTAGGAATGTGTACTTTGCTAAAGCAGTTTTAAAGTGCATAAATCACAGTTTTTATTATAACTACTATTTGTTCAGCTATCACAATTCTTCATGGCTTTTGTCTCTTGATTCCGTTTTTTGGCAATCACATGAGAATTCCGGTTGTGGTACTCGGGTCATGTCTTTTCCCACTGTTATTTTGTTGTTGATTCTCTTACTCCATTCCTGATGGTAAAAAAAAAGGTTTGATAATAGAATATAATACATTTTATTAATAAAAGTACAATTTGAAATAGAGGAAGACTTCGGAAAAGATGACATGAAGATTGAATGCGTTCAACAGAGACTGCTCACTGAAGTAGAGCACCCAAATAAAATACTAGAAAACCCTAGCATAGTATACTTACATAAAATAAAACGGCATGATAGCAAACAATGTGTTGAGGTAACAGATTTTCATTGGCGAATTTTCTTGCATTTTTAGCTATTTCCTCAGCTGCGCCGTCATTTTCAAGTGCCCATTCTAAACGTTCTATCAAATCAGATAGATCTCGCTTCACGGGGACGTAATGTTTCCAAGGTTCAGTTCTACTGTAGAAGTGCTCATAAAAAGGCGAATCTTGTTTCAGAACTAAACCACCTCCAGCTAAAAGGTATGGAAATCGATAAGCTGCAACTGTCCCGTCTATATTGATTTGGTATTTGTACTGGAATGAAAAAAACGTTTATACATTCAAGTAATGGTCACCTATAATGTATAAATGGGAGCGTGCTGCGATCACTGTCACTGATATGGTAAGTCTAAAATGTAACACGCTTATTACCTAATAGAAGATACGAGTTCTTTTGTGAGTTGCAAGTGGAGTTCTTCAAAAGTCATGGTTGTAGGTAGTTGGCAGTGGAACATATTTTATGGAACTGGACGCAACGCATCGTTTTTACTCTCAACGCAGTTTACTCTCAAGAATAAGTAACCAAGCTTGTAATATGGACAAATCGGCCAACCAAACAATGGAAAGGATACATAAATTTGCTAAACTTTTACTGGGGAAACATAAATTCCCCAGTAAAATTTGTTTAGCAGCATGTATGATGATGAGTCTCCAATCATTACTTACATCAAAGAATTTAAAGAACGATATGTGCGGCTGCTTCGGTCCATATTGATCCTCTTTCTCACGGAAGAAAAAGAAGTTGGTAAGCGAGACGTTGAACAGGTGCGGATGTTCGCGGGCTATGTCGACTAGCTTGAGGCGTTCCGCGCGGGAGTCGCGCCCGCGCCAGATCGCGCGAGCATCTCGCTTCGACCATGGTTTCTCTACGCCGCCTTGCACGGACAGTATATCCAGAGATACCCTACGAAACATATCATTTGGTAAAGGAGAGTTGGAGCATTGAGCGCAGAGTCATGTGGTATAGGCAATTAACTGTGTCCTGCAGTTTCGTCCACCTAAATAATTAATAATAAATAAAATTTGGCACGGAATCTAGCCCCAAACTAAGCACTAGGCTTTTACTATGGGTAATAGACAACTGATATACTACATATTACTTTGCAAATACATACACACAGACCAGAAACATATATGTACAGTTGTGGTCATATAATTAAGAACGATTTGAAGTTCTATAAGTTTTTTATTTAAATCGTATCATACACAGAGATGTGTACCTTCTGAGAAGCAACTAGTTATGTTATATAATAGTCACATTAATAGAGCAACCTGACTTAAGAATAAAGTATGAAATCGCTAACTATTTTTTGCACATTTTATTGATTTTATCAAAGTAACACATTCAAATAGTACTGAAACTGGACAAATAATTAAGAACGATTTATTAAACTGCTCGGGAAATGTTTTGTATGACACTTACATTTAAAAATTACAATATAATATGTAGCTCAGAAAATTTAAAAATCAATTTAATACGTTTTTGACTAAAATTTATAGTTAATAGCATATCCACGGCTTTTAATTACAGCTTACACCGGCGAGGCATTGACTCTATTAATTTTTGACATTTCGCAAGAGAAATAGAGTTCCATTCTTCTAAATAAACGTCATACAGCTCTCTTAAATTTCCACACTTTGTATTTGAAACCTTTTTCTTTACTTCAAACCACAGATTCTCTATTGGGTTTAGATCTGGACTGTTAGCAGGCCAGTCTAAAGGGCGCTACTCACACACCTGCCGCAGGGGCAATCTAGGGTGTAGGAGTGGGGATGACCCTTAATTGCATCCTTAATTGTGATGTGTGTAGGCATGCAGGGGCAATTTGGAGGATTGGCCCTGCGGCAGGGCGGCAGGGGCGCGAGACCATCCTTGATCCCTAAGTCGTCCCTGCCGTCGCTGCGTGTGTAGCGCGATTGGGGCAATTTCTCAGTCAGTTTGTCAGTATCTGTCACACGGAGTGCACGTATACATAGCGTACAATCAAAATGGCGGCCGACAACGAACGCGAAGTTTGGACGCGAATTATAGAAGTTTATCAAGACCGACCTCACATGTGGGATAAAAATCATAAACATTATTTTAACCGTGACATGAGGCAGCAAACATTCACACTAATGTTTGAAATTTTTGGGGAACTCAAAACCAACATGGAGCTGCCGGCTTTCAAAAAAAAATTTGAAAATATGCGGACATCCTTTTTTCGGGAGTTAAAAAAGGTACGTATTTTTAATTAAGTAATGATTATTCAAAATTGTGTTTTGAAATTTTTTTTTTGTAGGTATTTGTATTTCATTTCAATGTGTTATCTTTTTTAGGTTAATTCTTCAAAACAAACAGGATCTGGCAGCGATGATGTGTACAAACCATCTCTTTGGTATTATAATCTCTTTACTTTTATTGAAGAGACTACTGAACCATCTCGCACGGGAGTAGATACCATGGACTGTGACGAGGTAATACTTAAAATAAAACAAGAATAAAATCACTTGGCACAATTATATATATATTTATTAGAATTACTTCTAAATATTAGGTATAAGTACTTACTTAAGTATTTCATCAACATTAAAACTATTTTAATGCTCTTATATTACTCGTAACATGTCTTCTTGAAAATCAACACTGCCTTGTCCGTTAAAATACGACATAAATTGACTTCTAACGTAGTTTCCTTCATCGTTGCGCTGTTTTTCATTTCTTTGCGCAAGTGATACTAATTCGAATGATTCTGCCCGCCAACCACCTGGTCGATAAGTTCGATCGTTTGTATTTTCAGAATCTGTACATGAATTTGTCAAATAGATTTTTGATTTTGTTCTTAAAAAATTGTGTAAAGCGCAACATGCTAGAACAATAGCATCGACGTTCTCAACATTTACACTTATTTTTCGGCGAAATATCCTAAAACGTGTTGCCAGTATCCCAAAAGCATTTTCTACTACCCGTCTTGCCCTAGATAACCTATAATTAAATATTCTTTGTTCATGGTTTATATTCTTGAATGGATAGGGCTTCATCACGTGTCTGTTGAGAGAAAATGCACTGTCTCCTACAAATACATAGGGCACTGTAGTATTACTATTTGGTAACGTTGAAGCTGGTGGTAGGTTTAACTGGCTTTTCATTAGTTTTTCATGAAATTTTGTATGTTGTATTACACCACCATCAGAGACGCTTCCATTTATGCCAGTGTGTACATACATAAACTCATAATTTGCATTAACAATGGCAAAAAGTACTACACTAAAAAACTGTTTGTAATTAAAAAAACACGAGCCACTACCAGGGGGCTTTTCTATAGCTACGTGTTTTCCGTCCATTGCTCCAACACAGTGACTGAAATTCCATTTTTCTTCAAACATTTTTGCTGTGTTCTTCCATTCAGTTTCCGATGTGGGCATCTGAAACAAACAGTAATTGAGAAATTTAATATTTCAGGTTTCACAGAGTTTGGAATTGGATGAACCATCTGGTAGTCAATCACTCAACCTAAAACGTCCAAGTAAGCTAGACAAAACAGAAGAAGAACCTGCTCCAAGAAAACCGCGATTAAACTTACAAAAAAAACAAGAGAAACTGTTTGATACTGCTCAAAAACTTCTTACCACTACAGATGAATGGGAAGTCATAGGAATGGGCTATGGTATTCAATTGAAAAATTTAAGTAAACACCAGCAAGTTGTTGCGAAAAAATTAATATCCGAAGTCATTTTCTATGGGCAACTTGGAAAACTAACAGAAGAATCGTCAATCACTTTGAAAAACCAATATCACAATCCGTACATTCATTCAGTACCTATTAATACTCTTACACCATCCCCACAATATCAATCCTACGTATCTGCTCCTACTCCATCCCCACAACATCAATCCTACGCATCTGCTCCTACTCCATCCCCACAACATCAATCGTACGCATCTGCTCATACTCCATCCCCACAACATCAATCCTACGCATCTGCTCCTACTCCATCCCCACAACATCAATCGTACGCATCTGCTCCTACTCCAACCCCACAACATCAATCATACTCATCTGCTCCTACTCCATCCCCACAACATCAATCGTACGCATCTGCTCCTACTCCAACCTCACAACATCAAGCCTATGCATCTGTTCCTACTCCTACACAATCCTCACAACTTTCTGAGGTTCAATATGATGACATTACCATTGATTTCCCTAACACTACTTTTAGTAATAATAATAATTTAGTGGAAGGTAGTTTCACTAAAGTTAAAGATTTTCTTATATTTAAACACAAAAAGTAATTAAAATGATAATGTCTTATCCTTTAAAATTCTCACAATTAACTTAATATTTGGAAACTGGGTACCTATAACTTGTTACCGTATTAATAAAAAATATTTCACCGACTGTGATTGTTTTTTTTGTGGTTGAATCTTGGTTGAGTACTTACAAGAAAAAACAGTTTATCTAGAATTTCGGGAAATTAAATTTCTAACATGCAGGTTTACTTTTTATAATTATACTTTATATAAACTTACCTTTATATAATGTTTCAGACAATTGTAAATCGCCCAACAAGTCTCAGGAATCATTGTTGACATCAATTGTGGTGATATGATACAACTAAATTTCAAATCCTCGTAGGTTTGTCCACTGGCCAAAAACCGAAGCGTAGCAATTAATCGTTCTCTAGCGCTTACGGCATTCCGCATCAATGTATTTTTTTTTTCTATAAATGGTGCCACCATTGCAAGAAGCTCTTCAAAAGAGTCAGAATCCATCCGTAAAAAGTTATTGAAGTCATCTACTTCCAGTTCTTTTATAATATTCATGTGGCATAACTCACTTCTTTTCAGTAGCCATTTCTTCACCCAGTATCTCCTTTTCCTTTTTTTTTGAGGTAGCACCACTGAAAGCGCCAAGGCTACTCCAATCTTTTGATTGGTCGATAATACGGGTGCCATTCTCAATACGTGTGCTCAGCTCAGCTTACTCGGAAACACTGCACGGCAGGCAAGTGTGTAGAGATACTCCCGATATCGCCACAACCGCCATGCACCCTAGATTGCCCCTGCGGCAGGTGTGTGAGTAGCGCCCTTAAGACAGAAACTAATTGCGCTGTAAGAAATTCCTTTACGGTGCGTGCAGTGTGCTTTGGATCATTGTCATGCTGGAATGTCCAAATGACCGGTAGAACGTCTTCAGCGTATGGTAACATTGTTTCTTCCAGTATATTTTTGTATTGGAACTGATCCATGTTACCTTCTATCAACTTTACAGGTCCTACACCATGTCCAGAAAAGCAACCCCAAATTTTCACATTTCCAACACCGTGCTTTAATGTAACTTTCGTGTACTTTGGGTCGAATGCTGTATTCGGGGGACGTCGTACATATCGTTTTCCATCAGAACATACTCTGTTTATTTTCGTCTCGTCAGAAAAAAGTACATTTTTCCACTGTTGCACAGTCCAGTTTTCATACTTTCTCGCAAATGCAAGCCGGGCTTGCCTGTGGCAAAGTTTTAACATGGGTACCTTTCTTGCTATCCTACCGTGCAATTTTTCTTCTAACAAACGTCTTCGAATAGTGCGTGCTGAGATTGCTGAAGGGTTGTTTTCACCAAAATATTCTTTTCTAAGCTCATTGGACCCTTTAAAAGGATTTTGTTTTGCCAAACGAACGATGTTTCGGTCATCTCGAGGAGTTGTTTTTCTCTGTTTAGGTACACGTGGAACATTCGAAGTAGTTTGATACGAAGCAAAATGCTTTACAGCGTGGAAAACCATCGTTTTTGAACATTGCAGATGGTCGGCTATCTTTTTATAAGACCAATTCTTCCGGCGAAGTTTTATTATTACTTCCCTTGTAGATTTATCACAACTTTTATTTTTTCCCATTGTTTTTTCTAAAGAAGCAATCACCTTTAATCTTTTACAGCACGTAATGGTGCCAAAATTATACAAACAGTAACAAATCGACTTAGTGTTCTCTATTTAAATTTGAATAAAGGTATAAACTACTTAGCTTTCTTAATTACGTGACCAGCCAGTAATAAGGAATACTTTGTTTAAAAGTAGTGTAAAAAGTTTGCCTATTGATTTTTAGCCAATCATGTGTATCAATGAATACAGTGGTAATAAGGAAATGTTTTACGATACCGAGAGAAATAAAAACAAATGCATACAATTAGTTTTGCATCTTAGTTGGAAAAAATCTTCCCTTTAAATCAGCGTTCTTAATTATATGACCTGTATATATTTTTAAGCATAAATACTTGCACCCGGTAGGAATCGAACTTGTAACCTTCTGTTTCTTATGCATTTTTACCTAACGCAGATTATATTAACAGCTGCAGGCAAGAGGTAGTTATTTTTTTTAAATCTCAGTTAAGCACTAAAAAATCGGAATCATACCAAACTCCAGTAGTGGTTACATCATCCATGTAGATTTGTACTTTCACCACACAGCATAATATCTTGTTTTTAAGATGTTTTTAAGATGTTTCAAAATGATTATGTTATTACTGAATACATGAATATGATTTATAATACCTTCCCATATTTTCCAATGTTGACTCAGTTATATCAGTAGTGGTTACATCATCCATGTAGATTTGTACTTTCACCACACAGCATAATATCTTGTTTTTAAGATGTTTCAAAATGATTATGTTATTTATTACTGAATACATGAATATGATTTATAATACCTTCCCATATTTTCCAATGTTGACTCAGTTATATCATAAGTAGGCATCACAATATCCATGGTATCATTACTCCCGCACCATGAGAAGATTGGAAGCACCTCCGAGCCTGTCCTTACTAGAGGCCAATCACCCAAATTAATGACCAATTCCATATCTGGTATTTTCACTAATCTTGTAAGAAACAAAAGTACATTATCTGAGAACATATTAAAACCCACATGTTTACCATAACAATCTCTGTATATCTCATTATCTTTAACAATGTAATGACAAAAACTTGTACTTTCCGGTTGATGGTATTTCTTTATGATTTTCTTTAAATCAAGATTCATGTCTATGTTATGAAAATATTCCAGATCTTTTTCTATCGTAGGATATGAACTGAGACAGCCATATTTTTTTAACCAGGTTTCAATATTTTCCTCAGGACAGTTGCATTGATCGGGATGGACTGGACCTGTAGAATTAAAAAGAATACATTTATCAGATAACTCATTTTACACCAATATCAAAATCTTAACTACCTAGCACTTGTTTTTATAGAATGTTGCTTATTGCTTTCATATGGTCTCAGCAGGCCAAATATAATGTTACCTACTGATTCTTGATGTTGTTTTAAAATGTTGGGAAACAAACATGGAAATGTTTAGTAGAAAAGAAACTGGCTGCCTGAAAATGTTGCTCAACAGAAAGTAACTGCAATGTGGATCTACCATCCACTTCACTAATATGGCTGATAGTTTTAACTTTTACGAAATATTATTAGTAACATCTTAGTAGGTACCAATAACAAATGACTATATCTGAGCTTACCTTCATACTGAAAAGGTGACCCCAATACATGCTTATTTTTGTAATAAACATTAATTTCTAAACCATAACAAGTGTCATAAACTTTGTATCTCACAATAAAGGTGCCATCTTTTCTGTCTAATCTGTTGGTCCAGATCCTGCAATTGGGTTTAAATTTTGATTTTCCTTTTATGTCAATGCTTAGTAGTTTCGCTAGGTCTGGTGTATATCTGAAAAATAAAACAATGATGATGATGATTTAAGTACCTACATAAAGATCATTAAAACTTTAAAAAATAGTAGGTACTGCTGAGGGATGGACAAAGTTGGTCATAAAATCACTGGCCAGATGGCTCTCTCTATACTCTACTACCATAAGCCATTGCATTAAAGTACAAGGAGACAAATGGAACAGGTCCAGCAATGGCAATACTGTTGGTTCACTTGCATCTAACTAACCAAAATGTTGATGTGTACACGAATTTCTTTAGATAGGTATGTGCTGTAGGTGTGGACTGTCGGCCGGGCCCAACAAACCGGGTGGTGTAAGGACTGCCTAAGTTACTGTAGGGTACATAAACATTATTAGCTATGTATAATACCTACTACAAAGCTTAAAGGTGAGTAGGTTTCTGCAAAGGAAGAACCAAGGTGTGTGCATTTTAATAGCGTAATCATGGTAATGTGTACTTACGTATTTTCATTTATGAATGTAAAATTAATAGTAAAGTATCTCGCCGGCAAAACAACATCTTCAGGTTCCAATCCTGGACCGGACACCGCTATTAAATTTTGAACAGTAGCCGAAATGCAAAAGCAAATACTTAAAAACCTTAATAAAATCATTTCGGAGACATGCTCTAATTAATTTTTAAAGAAATATTGAAAGTTATTATCAAAAGACTATCAATAAAGTTTTAATTCATGATTTTACTAACTTTTCGCGGGTCAATGAACTTTGTCAGCTGATTGATTGAATGAAGGCTGTCAATGTATATATTTGTCAGTGTCAGGTGCTAGATCGAATTGGTCGAATCGATACAAGAAATGATCGCAGTTTATCGTAGTCAACAAGAAACCCCATAAAATTTTGATTAGTTTTGAATACAATTTACTTTGAATTTTTTGATTTTTAACAATAATAAATAACTTTACTTAGTTTAATTATATACCCCTTTGCCACATTTTTTTTTGAAAAAGTCATCCATCATTGATCTTGATCTACGTACAATCAAACTGAAATCAGTAAATCGATTATTTTTCAATCGATTTACTTTTTGCTCTTCCTTAATTCAGTGGTAGCGTATGGAAAAAAAAACGTAATAACCTCAAAAGAAGTTATTTTGGTGGAGCTAGTTTTCTGAATAAAATAAAATCAATTAATCTGATTCATTTGTACTAAATAATGGCTAATATAAACTTAAAATTATTATGCAGCAAATTAAGCAAAATCAAGTAAGAACATAATTGTAGTTAGATAATAAAAAATATTACAATTTTTTTTTCATTTACCTGATTTGTATTTTTCATGAATTTACAGGATAAATAATGTCCCAGTCCGCAGTCATACTAAGGAGATGACTCCAAGATATAGACCTCCTTATTGGTATTCGAGTAAAGATAGAGTGGTATGTATTAAAATATATTTTCGTAATTATAATTAAAATCAATACTTTAGGTTATATTTTCATGAATAAGTAACTTACATATTATATTCTTTAACAATGCAGCTTACAAACGAATATTTAACACAAGACAACAAGGAATTCCTTGAAGAAGTAATGAAAGACAAGGTTAATGTGCAAGAGAGTCAAACTTCCCCACTCGCTTTGGAGACTATCACATCGGCGCAGTGGACTCCGCGCTCGCGGCGAGTGGGCCTTATTGCCAGGAAGATCGGGAACTACCCTTTATGGTCTAAAGACGGAAAGAAATTCCAGACAACACTTTTACAGGTCATTTATTTAATTTATAGTCAAGCTTCATTTCATTATTTTAACCATTGTCTTACCCAAATTCCTGCAAATCTGTTATGTCTAATAGAGTTCAATGCTCAATGCTGCTGCAATTGTACTGGCTAGCAATAGGGCAGGGAAAGTTAAACCAGGTCTAAATGACCTTGGACACTGCTGGTCATCTAAATCAAATTAATTAACTCTTCTTTGTTTTAAAGAAACTACTTAAACTTCTCAACCTCTTTGTAACTTTAAATGTATTTATCTTCCAGGTGGTAGATAACCATGTCATAAAGTACACACCACCAGAAGATAGCAAACCAATGATTAAGAAATACAGATCATACCGAGAACATCCCAGATACGGCACAATGCTAGTTGGATCAGAAACAATTGATCCCAGCCTAGTTACAAAGGAATATAGTGGATTGTTTAATGCTGTTGGTATGCTGCCCAAGAAATATCTAGTCAGATTCATGGTGTCGCCAGATGCAGTATTACCTACTGGCACTCCTTTATTCGCAAATCATTTTAGAGTTGGGGATTGTATAGATGTCCGTGCTAAAACGTTAGTATATTTACCATTTATTTATTCTACCAAATCCTATTCTAATAATATTATCTATTACTATTATAAAGCGGAAGAGTTTGTTTGTTTTTTGTTTGTTTGTTTATTTGAACGCGCTAATCTCAGGAACCACTGGTCCGATTTGAAAAATTCTTTCGGTGTTGGATAGTCCATTTATTGAGGAAGGCTATTCCCACGGGATCGGGACTTACGCGGGTGAAACCGCGGGACGCAGCTAGTCCTATATAAACATAAATATTTGCAAGTATGAATGTGAATTTGTTACTCCTTCATGCACAAACTATTGAACCAATTGCAATAAAACAAGGAATATAGATAGCTGGGGACCTAGAATAACACATAGGCTACTTTTTATCCTGATATTCCCGCGGGATCGAGATATATGCGGGTGAAACCGCAGGATGCTGCAAGTAATTTTTATAAATGTTACCTTCTAAGTCTTTCACAAACAATTGAATAATTTGCAGTGAAACTTGTTATGGCAGTACCTGAAATCCTGTAATACCTACCACATAGTTTGTTTTTGTTCTGAAATGACCATTAGATCAGAATATAAATAAGTATCCTGATGAAACCAATTAATCTTCTTATTTAGATACATAAACATAATTTATATTTTCAGTATGGATAGAGGTTTCCAAGGTGTAATGAAGAGATGGGGTTTCAAAGGAATGCCGGCATCTCACGGTGTGACCAAGACTCACCGGAGGCCAGGAAACATTGGAGGTGGTGGCGAGAAAGGAAGAGTCTGGCCGGGTACTAAAATGCCTGGACATATGGGCAATAGGTAATAACAAAATCAATGTTTTTTTGTCCTCAATATTATTAAATGACATATTGCACGATGTTACACACAACGCAATCAAGCCACCAACTAAGCACTTAGCTTGTACTATGGGTACTAGACAGCGGATATACTACATATTATACTTTTTTACTACAATGTCGTACATATGATGCATAGAAAACAGCAAGACCAGAAACGAATATTTATTTTCAGCCTAAATACTTGCACTCAGCGGGAATCGAACCCGCAACCTAACTGGAATTAGGCCCTAGTTTCTAGAGTTATTAGATTCTAGAAGTATGGGTTCTACATGATTGTTATGTCACCTAGGTAATTTATGGTCTAAACTGGTATGAACTAAATCATTGCATTCATATCAGTCTAAATTGTTGTGTGTGTGTGTTTCAATCACACTGTGTGTTTCAATCACGCAAAAACTACTGAACCAATTGCGATGAAACTTGGAGAGCATATAGCTGGAGATCTGGATACTTTTTATACCAATATTACCGCTAGAGCGGCCCTTATGCCCGATTTTAAAGACCTCTGTGGCGCGTCGTACTAATGCCCGACTGCAATGCAGAAGGTTGCGAGTTATATTTCCGCTGGGTGCAAGTATTTATGCTTAGATAAATGTCTGTTTCTAGTCTGGGTGTCTCTCTATCTATAATATGTGTGTATGTTATATTATATACAAAAGCAATATTATATGCTTAGTCTAGTCACCGTAACACAAGCTTAATAGCTTACCACGGGGCTAGATGGCGCCGCGCTGTCTGTTGTTCACAGAATTAATTATTTATAAACTTGATCTAGGTGGAGAATAAACCGCGGCGTGCGCATCCTACGTATCAACACGAAGCACAACGTTATCTGGACGCTCGGCGTCGCTATCCCGGGAGAGACGGGAGCCAAGTGCTACTTGTATGACACAATCTTACCTTTCAAGAAACTTCAGTCTTCACCGCCCTTCCCCACATATTCGCCTACAGATGACCTACCATTGGAGTATATTGATGAGTCTATTCATGACTTCAGTAATTCATCCATTTCATTTGAAGAGTCGTAGACGTTTTGAAATTAGGTACCTGTTAGATTTATTTTAATTTACTAATAAATTATGTTATAATTATTATGTTGTTAACTATTTCCTTAGAACCTGTTTCAAATGTGCAAGACTATAGTGAATTTAGCAATTAGTGTAGGTGTAGTTATACTTATTTATAAGAGACTGCCTGATGATGTATTAAATACCATAGCTTACTTAGGTGTAGTACAACTATAGTAGTTGTGCGCCTACCAACTACTGTGGTTCCAGTATTTGAAATGAAACAAAAATCCATTCAAATAATAATATACTATAATTAAGGTATATTAAAAGTGTATGTCAAAAGTTATCATTACTTACCTATCTTATTACTAGATATTATACTAAGCACATAAAATTAATTTATCAAATAATTCATTAAAATTACATACAAATTACCTACATCAATTATTTAAGAAATACATCAATTGGGCACTTGATCGAAATTGTTCAATATTTAAATAAATTCACACAATTAATAAAATATTCATGATTGCATTCATATTGACTAAACATTTTTTTAAAACCATAAAATTATTCGATTCATGTTAAATTATGTATAATTAATACATTTACTTTACATTAAGTATAAGTTTTCTGTATAAAAAAATATATTCTGGACAAGCAGCAGGGCTCAACTCTGACCCTTATACCTACTTAAAATAGTAGATCAAACAATACAAATTGCTTGAGACTGTACTAATAGTACTAATATTATTTCTATAGTTACTGCTGGCTAGGTGGTTGGAACCCATAACCTGGATAAGGTTGTGGAGCACCAGGTGGAGGAGCCCCCGGCGCGGGCGCACGCGCGTACGGGTACGGCGATGGAGGGTACTGCGACGGCGGGTACCCTTGCTGATAAGCGTGTGGCGGGTACGCACCTCCTCCTGGGGGGTAGTTCTGGGGATTCTGAGGGTACGAAGACTGTGGAGGAGGAGCTGTCGAAACGGAAGGCGCCGGACTGCCCGGCTGGGACGAAGGATTAGAATATGGCGGCTGGCTTGCCGGTGGATACGGCGACGGTTGTTGCTGTGGAGGGTACTGCTGGCCTGGCGGTCCCCCTGGAGCCGGCTGGCCCGACGCAACCGTCGACGGCGGCGCATTGTTCGAGTGAGATCCCGAGTTATACGTAGGTGACTGAGCTGACGGTGATCCATAGCCAGAAGTGGGTGGGTTCGGGCCAGAGTAGCCACTAGGAGGAGGCTGTGGAGAGCGAGTCGGCTGTGATGTCGGAGTTGAGTTGTAGCCAGCAGTCGAAGTCGTGTTTGGGAAGGATTGAGACTGGTATGGTTGAGGTTGAGATGTTGTTGTGTTATATGTACTTACACCAACATTAGGATAATTTGGACCTGATTGGGGAGGTGGATAAGCGGAGTTGCCGGCATACGGGGGCTGAGACGGAGGGCGGACTGGATATGGCGAGCCTGACGCTGCAGGGCTTCCAGGGGGAGGAGCATATGGCTGTTGGCCTGAAGATGGAGGGTAGCCAGAAGCAGGATGAGTAGATGGTGGGTAATTACTTGGCGCTGTTGTAATTGGAGGTCCATAATTTGAATTAGGTGGATATCCCTGGGGTTGTTGAGCAGGGTTAGGGGGTCCATATCCTTGCCCAGGTGGTCCATAACCCCCTTGAGGTGGGTATCCAGGAGCTCCCTGATATTGGCCTTGATATTGATTCTGTGGGTAAGGTCTTTGGCCATATGATTGTGTAGGTCTTGTTGGTGTGGAAGAGACCCCTGGGGGACGATAAGGTTGTTGCGGAGAGCCTGGCCCTTCAGGACCTCCCGATGGAGAGTTGATTGGTGGAGGCTGCACATTTCCACTGGCTAGTTGATGCGGTGGCTGCAAGCAACATTTACTTTCAAGTTTTGTTTGCATAAAAGACATGATAGTACTGGTATAATGATCTGAGGTCTACAATTTACAGTAAATTTTGAACAAATTGGTTAGTATGTTGATGAGAGTAAAAATCTGATTATGGTTTAGTAAAATGTTTATTAGAATATTTTATAAATCATAAGTTCAGGGAACACAAACAAGTAGGTATTTGTTATTTTTTAAAAGTATCAACTGAATGTGTAAGGCACTAACAAAATGGTTTTTGGCCACCCTAAGTATTCGGTTGGCTGATATTTACCGGTAAAATAGCTTGAATGTTTTGATTAGCATCAGCAACAGAGGCGAGGTATACTAGATTTCTGTGTAACACTTGCTGATACTGGTGGCACTCCATTAGCTGGCCTTTCGCTTGATATTCTTGTATCGTTTGAATAAGGTGTGCGTTCTCATCCAACATCTTCTGAATTTGAGCAGGACTCAATGGAGGACGGTTGCCTCTTGCTGCAAAAGCCACTGACATTGCCGTTTATCTGAAAATATGTTATATAATTTAGGACCGGATCTTTCGGTTCATATCGTATTGCTACACTGAAGAAGTATTGTGCTAGGTATATTTAGATAATACAATTCATTACTCACCTTGATTTTTCGTAAAAAATCAAACAAACAAAAATTATCAATCGCCTTTTTTCGGCATCACCACAGACAATTTCATTCATTCGTCTTTCTGTTTCTTTATTATCTTTAGTTTTTGCCACAGACTATTGTAGTTCGGCAGAAACAATCTTGCTCCGGCTGCCGGATCTAAGTTGTTCAGTGTTCTTGTGAATTCCTAGTTCATTCAACTTGTTATTCGTTTTGGCGGGAGGTAAGGTCCCGAACTTTGAATTTGACCGAAAAACCTATAAGTACCTACTTATTTCGTTTTCGGACTTTGGCTGGAAGTCGAAATGTTTCATTTACATGACATAGGTACATTTAAAAGTATTCCCAATGCGATCGCGGTTATACCCTTGTTAGTCCTAATCCCGGGAATATCTGGTTTAAAAGGCTAGGTTAAGTGTTAATCCAGATTACCAGCTATCTGCATACCGAGTCTCATCACAATCGGTTCAGTAGTTTTTTTTTTTAAACTTTAGTTGTTTTACATTTATCTGTAAATTTGCAATGCTCTATGCATTATTATAAATTATTAAAAATATTTAATTTTTATTTGTGGGATAATGATTTTCCCAGAGATTTCTTTAATATTATGTTTTCTATCCAACAAAGTTTACCTAACTATTTCACTTTAGAAGCAGTTAGCTAGGAATTCCGAACGGTTCCAAATAAAAGACTAAAAAGATATACCTACATTGGTAAAATTTCATTTATTTCCTGTTTCAGTGTATAAATTGTTTGATCAACTGTCATTTTTTTGGCTATAATATCTGAATGATTCAAAAACATATTAATTACATTTAAAATATTCTTTAAATCAAATAGTGTGTGATTGTAACCAAAATAAAATTTATTAAATATCAAATTTTCTTTTCTACTACTATTTTCTTTAAGTTTATGTATTCTCTTTTTAGCAATAAACACTATGAAATCCAAAAAGTCTTGAAAATTCATTCCAAAATATAATTTAAGCATGACTTGACAATCATCAAAAAATTCAGGAGTGTCTTTGAATTCTTCAATTTCAATTTTAACTTTAGTAAGGGAATCAGTGAGTGCGTCCCACATAAGAGCTATATTACAACCATTAACCCAATTATGGTTAACAGATATTGTATCAGCCTGGTTAGCAACCTGATGGTGCCACCCCGATGGCACAAATATTGCATCTCCTTTTTCTTGAATTACTTCAAAATGCTTGACTTTCTGGTGCTTCGTTGGATCATACATTAAAGGTAGATTGTGAAAAGAATCCTTAAGTTGCAATTCTTCTCCTGGTGGGAAAAATAGCCATTTCTTTGTACCAGTTACATTAACTGACCAGCTGTATGAATTAAACACATCTGCATGCAGTGGTGTCCTGGAACAAAAACAATATACCTTTATATACTATTAATACATTTATCACTTAGGGTTTATGTTTAACCAAACTAAGAAGCAACGAATAACAATTCTCTGCATAAAACCATATTTTTTTTGATTTAACAGCTGGAGAATCTCTAGAACAAAAGACGATTTATGCGTGAAATTGGTTTTCATTGCTTATTCCAGTTTGGTGAATCGAGCCTTGGATATATAACTTTTCAAATTTAACTTAAACCTGCACTGACCATGAATCTTTGGGCCCAATATACACAAACATATAATCATCTTTATTTGTATCTATTGAATATTCATTAAGCCAGTCTGAAGCAAATAAGTTTTGAACTGAATAAAATGCATCATTTGGTAAAATTCTTCGCAAATGCCAATCCTTCAGATAAAGCAGTTCCTTCCTTGGGTTGGTTATCATATAGTCTACAAAATCACCCACTTTCATATCAGACTTGCATTGAGAATTGAATTCAAGAGTATTACAATTGGCCACCGGTGCTTCCATGTCCCCGAAGTTATTTTTAATATACCCATAATCAATATCACCATTAGCTGTTATCCATTTTGTGGTACTTTCCCATTCAGCGGTAACATTTTTTACAACACAAGGTAAATTTTTCAGCAAATGTTCATTGAAAAATTCTTCGTAATCTATGTCACCCGCATTGTAAATATATTTGGAAGACTCAGTATTCCACTCGGAATAAAATGATTTCCGGCATGGTATTTCAGGCAACGCCAAAATCTCAATTTCACTCATAATACTTGTTAATTGAAATCCAAAGATTACTTCTTGAAAAATGTAAAATAAGTACCCGATATTTTACAACTGAATTTAGATTTTCCGTACTTTTCCATACTTCAATGTGGTCTTCACTATTTAAGTTATTGTTTAACGCAACGCAAAACCCGAAAGTAAACGTAATCTACGCACCACGCATTTACTTTTGTGGAATAAAATAAAAATATTTAATTTTACGAAAAGTGATTTCAACACGATTTTTTATATTAAAAATGCCACAGATTAGAAAATAAAAATAAATAGAATAGCAGAAAATAATAATGTTCACTCGTTCGATAGAAACCCTGGCAGAAATTATCCAGTGTGAGCCCGGAGTGGCTCCGGAGGGCACTGTGCTCTAATATTTTTTATCTGTGGTTTGTAGCAACAAGCAATGTTGTCATAAAATTATTAATTATATAGCTATTTTTTGTAACTTTTGAGCTCCTTTTAAAACCTGTATAGTTTTTTTTTCTTAAAACAATACGACAGTTTTTATATAAGTTACAGGCATGGATGAAGAAAAAAATGAATCACAATAACATTACTGTATAAAATAAAAGGATGTTTCATATTACTTTCTTGACTTCTAAAATGCTCAGCTTTTTTCCTGCTGAAAATATATTATTAAAATCTTTGAGGTAGTTGGTCGTTTTTGAGAGCGGTCCTAGCAACACTGATACCATGTCATGTCATTTTGTGATGGCGGAGCTTGGGGAGTACGCTTCGCTAGTTTTTCGTATAACTACGATTTAGTGATTTCGTATTGTTTTTATTTAGTTCGTTACTGTTTACATGCACTTTTGTATGCAGTTAAGGTTTCCGTAATTGAATTATAATGTTTCTCTTTGAAAATACTTGTGAATTCGTGTTTTTACATATTGGCGCTCTAGTTGTTCTAAATAAAAATATATCTTCAATTGGAAACTTGTTAGCTTGAACTGTTGAATATTTTTTTTTGGATGATTTATATATTATTTAGGAAGTAAGTAAATAAGCTTGTAACGATGAATGACGTTCGTGATAAAGTCGTCGCCGGCAGTTCTACGTGGGAGACAGGGAACAGTCACAGTGACTCCTCACCAGAGATCCAATCCTCGCCGAGTTCTAGTGGAGAGACGCCGCAGACCCCGGGCGCTCCGGCGCCGCTCGCGCACCATCTCGCTGCCGATCTCCATCCTGACCTCATTCAACAAGGCTGGCGCAAATACTGGTCGAAGCGGGAAAACAGACCCTACTTCTGGAATAAATTATCTGGTGAATCGATGTGGGAACTGCCTGCTGTAAAACGAGATTTTGACCCCATAACAGATCCCCTGGGTATATGTCACAGTGGACCATCAGGTGCAGGTAACATGACTCCTGGTGGAAATAAAAGAAGACCTTCAGAAGACAATGGTCCTCCGCCTAAGAAGTTTGTTTTGGCTGGTCCATGGGATATTGAAGTCCCTACTAATGTTGTCATCTATGAGAGACCACCAACCATCTGCCCACATCCACATCCAGAAATTGAAGGGTTTAGATTTACCTTGGCTAATAAGCTAAGGCAGTGTTATCAAGAGCTGTGTCACACTAGAGAAAGCATAGATGCTCCGAAAGATTCCTTCAATCGTTGGTTAATGGAAAGGAAAGTTAACGATCAGGGTGGATCTGACCCTCTTCTACCGAGTCATTGTTTTCCTGAAATTTCTCATTCAATGTATGAAGAGATCATGAATGACATTCCCATAAAGTTAACACACCCTAAGTTTACTGGGGATGCAAGGAAACAGTTGTCTAGATATGCTGAGGCTGCTAAAAAGATGATTGAATCGAGAAATGCATCTCCAGAGAGTCGTAAGGTAGTGAAATGGAATGCAGAAGATACATTCCAATGGCTCCGACGGACTGTCGGGGCAACTTATGATGACTTCCAAGATAGATTGGCACATTTACGGGTAAACCATGCTTAAAATACATTACTATTACTCTGAAGGAATTTCAGAGTTACCTGCTAATCTATGTGATATTATTTCACAGAGGCAATGCCAACCTCACTTAGCAGAAACTGTGAAGGCATCAGTGGAGGGGATATGTTTGAAAATATACCATTTATCAGCAGAATATGCTCGTAAAATTCGAGAAAAACACAGCGCCCTACTTAAAGAAAACGGGATTCAGGTAGTTCATTAAATAATTTATTCATGAAACTTGGACAAAAGTTTACAAAAATGCAGATTTTATTGGGTAGAATTTTGGTGTAATTATTTTGTTGTTGTAATAAACAGGAATGCGCGGGCCCTCTTCAGCAAGCAGCTTTGCGCAAGGTCTGGTGCTACCCGGTGCAGTTCGCGATACCGACTCCGAGACCGCCGCTCGTCGAGCATTTCCTAGACCGCGATCAAGCACTGCTAAGATATCTGGGCGAAACGCAAATTCTTAACGCTACTTATTTACAGAAGTTGGTAAGGGACTTCCTTAAATAAAACTATTTACCTAGGCTCTGATATATTTTACCAATGAAAGTTGCACCTTCAACACGGCTATGTGCTTTTGCCTTTTACCATAGACCCAGTGCCACGTTTTAATCGTCACTGCTATCATATTTGTTTCGACGCGTTTTCCTAATAAATATTTTAACGTAACAAATTGACGGTGACTTTATCTTCCAGGAATGCCTTTACCGATACAGCTGCTTCGATGACAAGAAGTTCGAACAGTTCCTATCCCGCGTGTGGTGCCTGCTGCGGCGCTACGCGGCGTGGGTCGGCGCGGGCGGCGAGGCGCACCTCGCACAGATGTCGCTACCGGTCTCTGTGCTGGAGTGTCTGCATCGGTGCTTCGGAGTCACCTTTGAGTGCTTCGGCAGTCCGTTAGACTGCTATTTCCGGCAATACTGTTCGGCTTTTGCTGATACTGATTCCTATTTTGGTTCTAGAGGGTGGGTATGATGAGTGATGGATGACTGTTATATTTAACAACTAGCTGTGCCCGCGACTTCGTCAGCGTTTTTCGGACTACCTACCCATCGCTGAGCAAAAGTCTACACTTGAACGGACGACCAGGGAAGTCTGTTGCTGAACAGAAGAGAATCATAGCAGAGTCTATTTAAGTGTAGATTTTGCACAGCGCAGCGGTAGGTAACGTGTTGCATGCTTATACGCATTACTTATATATAATAAGAAGTAGCCTTTATCGAAAATTAAAAAAAATCAAAACCCGACTTCGAATTAAGGACAAAACAATAAAAATAAGCTCTCCAACATACAGTGCAACTGACTTTCTGTTATGTAAGCTGAAGTTGGGTAGCTTAACTAAATGATATCTTTTTTTTACGTGGGTACTGCACCTTATGCACTGTCAGGCCACTCTCGTTGGGCTCCCTACCATAGGTTTACCCGACAACGGCGGCCTTTCCAAGCCTCATCTCTGCCTCTGCCCGATAGACAATACCTCTCCGTTTCCCCTCCCTCAGCACGGTCACGCCACCGTCTCGAGGTCCCCAAAGCCGGTGATAAAGCCCCCCCTCCCTCACCGAGTTCACCACCAGAGGCTGAGGTGATTTTTTATAGTGGTTATCTTCCATGCGGCCCCTTTCTTGCGGAAAGGACCCCCGAGCCCGCTGACGCGGGATTACGGATTAGAAGCCTGGCAAGCCCGGTTTCCCACCTTGTGCGCCTCTTAGCTTTCAGCTACTGAGTCCCCTCACAACGGCAAGGTGGACGACCATCTGGAGGGTAAAACGTAACATCGTGTCCGGGACTCGTGACTCGAACGCGCAACCGTCGAATCGGAAGCCATCACTCGGCTCGGTAGGCCACCGTTCCTTAAAAAGGGAATGCGCCGCACAGACCGGCGCATTCCCTTTTTAAGGAACGGTGGCCTATTCGAACGCGGAACCCTCGAATCGGAATCCACAGCTGCCATCGTGCCACGTAAACTACATGCAATCAGCATCTACTCAGTAAAACTGCCCCATTACAGCTATATTTTTTAAATCCTTTTTATTGAATTTTCGACTGCCACTAAAAATTATCAAAATTGTAACCGTAACTTTAATCACTGAAGAATTTTTGAGAAGGTGGTTTCAGGTGGTCAATTTGTACCTTGTTCTTAATAAGCCGATGATGGAAGTCCAAAAATTAGTAATTTACAGCATTGCGGGATGCTATTCTGCTCATCATTCCGAAGGTTCTCATCAGATCTTTACCAACAATTTATGGAACCAACTCGGGACTCTCACTTTCCAAATAAAAAAAGAATGATCGAAATCGGACTTTATATGCCGGAGTACGGTTTGAACATATTCACATTCAAACAATATGCGGGTAGAATTGAGCAGATCCTCTTTTTTTTAAAGTCGGTTAAAAACAACCATTATAAAGAATTTCCGTATGTCCGAAGGATCCGGATATATGGAGAGACAAAGGTATACGGTATTTTAGGAATTTCCTGAAAAAAAACTGGATATCCGGTTTTTTTTAATTTTCGACCGGATATCCGGTTAGTCATGTATTGATTCCACACAACATACTTCTTCAATACAACATTCAAACTAACTAAGTAAAAGCAGAAAAATCACTTTATCCGGATAACCGGACAAAATATCTGGACAAAAAATAGCCTATATGTTAATCGAGGTCTAAAGCTATCTGCATACCAAATTTGGTTAAAATCGGATAAGCCGTTTCTGAGATTAGCGGGCACAAAGGCACACACAAACAGACAAACAAACAACCAGAAAAATAGGTTCTACTGCGTTAATAGATACCCCTACAATTTATCTTTTTTTTATATCTTCCAAAAACAGACACCGCTAAGTTACGATTTTATTATATGTATAGATAGAAAAATAGGTTCTACTGCGTTAATAGATACCCCTACAATTTATCTTTTTTTTATATCTTCCAAAAACAGACACCGCTAAGTTACGATTTTATTATATGTATAGATATAGATAGATGTATAGATAACGTTTATAGATTAGCCCCTACTTGTCCCACCTTTGGAGTTGCCCAAGAATTAATAACTTGTGGAAGAAAGTAGGATGCAGACACGGCTTTTGATAGTAATGTTCATCAACCAAAGGCATACCATCCAGCGAACTTGTCGTGTTCCTATACGCAGACCGCTGCCCTAAGGAAGACAGGTCCGAACTTATTCCACTGCCATTTGCCTAACTTCACCAGTGCCTGTGTCACCTCTTATGTTTGAAGCCTTCAAATATCTCAAATTAAAGATATGTAAATTTTTCTTCTGTTTTCACAATATTGGTTTGAAAAATAAAAGATATCGAGTGATTTAAAAAAAAAACTTCTAAAAAGCTTCTAAGGTAAGCTTAAGGTATTCTAGTAAAACAGATGGACAAGCAATAGAGTCCTTTTCACCCTGTTTACGTAACATTGTACAGTCAGATTACCAATTAAGTATACAGCATGCATGATAATTTTCCGTGCTGTATACTTAATTGGTAATCTGACTGTACAAAACCCTAAAAACGTGTGAAATACAATTAAACCACGTTTCTAAACGGCAGGCCTTTCCTGGAGCTGCGTCCCGTGTCGGGCTCCATGGTGGCGCACCCGCCGTACTGCGAGGAGCTGCTGGAGGCGGCGCTGCGGCACATGGAGCGCCTGCTGCAGGACTCCGCCGAGCCGCTCAGCTTCGTGGTGGTGCTGCCCGAGTGGCCCGACCGCACCACGCACGCGCTGCACAAGCTGCAGGCCAGCCACTTCAAGCGGAAACAGGTCGGCCCATACACTTTATGACAACTTCAATTAAGAAAATTCACTCGTGTCTTTGGGTCAGTACTCCAACGTCTTTACGAACTAGAACCAGTGTGGTCTAGTTCGGGTACTGACCCAAAGACGCGAGTTCAAACCTCGGTCGCGCGCCTTCGACGAACGCAATAT
>OY292397.1:20344443-20398115 GCA_958496205.1 Idaea biselata
CAGTGACAGTGTAAAGTTTATAGGACCTTCCTAAATATATTTCGTAATACTTTTATCTGTTGTATAGTTCGATAGAGAGATGTCTTTATAAATTATGTTTTGATTGTTTATTATATTTTGTAAAAAATATTTTCTTTTTCTTGTCCCAGAGTACATTTTTATTTACATACATCTATGTTTTATTAATTTACTTTAATAATGGAGTCGAGTGTTTTATAAATAGAAACCTGAATAAGTCAGATTGTGTATTTATGAGGAACCTTGTTTTCTTTTCATATTTTAAATATAATTTCTAACCCTTCATCCTAACGATCACAACTATGTAGGTAGGTACCATTAAATGAAAGATCAAACATACTGATGATGACATTTATTTTAAGAGATTAATGTAAACATGAAATACTAAAGAATATTTTTATAGCTACATATCTCTAAGAATAACAATATCTGCTCCGTCCTCATAGGCATTCCATATCTTAAGGTACATCAAACTAAGACTACTAAATCTTAATTTGTATATTTGAAAAATCCCTAATATTTAAAATATCTGTCAAACTAGTGTACAAGTCAATTTAACATTTTATCTAATGATAAAAATAGAAGACTGTTAAAATTTATTCTATTACACCTAAAGAACACACATTTTAAGAATTTAATGGCAATTAATTTGTATCAATTTTATTTTGCATTTTTTTGCCAATTTTACTTATTAGAAATAAGTGTATCACTTTAAAGTGAATTGAAATCAATGAGTAACTTATATAGGTAAGTATTTTTATTAGTAGACAAACATGAACTTAAAATGTGAAACATTCCTTAAAAATAATAAATATACAAAAAAGGAAGCATTTCCAAATTATAGTTTATAAAACTATGATATTATTCTTAGTAAAAAGCAGAACCTTAACTTTAATTGTACCTACAATTCTTAAATGAGCAACCGAAACAAATAATTGTGCTCAAATACTTTACAATGTGAGATGAACTTTTGTGTAAGTATAATTAGAAAATAATGTATAGGTGCCTCTTAAATTGAAAAAAAAAATTAAAAGTAATTCACCCATTTCCGTAGTACATACATATAATACATATTAGAGTAGTATAAAAGCAAACGTATTATTATTGTTTGCAAAAGTGTGCACCTCACAAACATCTAGTTGTATTCTTCATCTTCATCCATTGTGAAATCAACTCCAGAGTCCACAGCACACACGGGACTGGAAATAAAATGTATAAGATGAATGACTGAAAGAGGTAATGTTTGGAAGTAAACTCTGGAACGACTGGACCGATATTGAGGATATTTTAATGAATCTATAGGGTGCTGTTAATAGTATAAAAGGTGGGCATACTTTTCTCCAACAAGTAAGCTTTTATAGTAACTATAAATTTAACATTAGTTTTATCAGCATTAGCTTGTTACATAGTAATGTCTTATTAAAAAATGCTGCTATTTTTCGGTATTCCGACCTCGGACAGAGTGACACCGTTTTTCAAAAAACTAACAAAACCGGTTATTTTGAGAATTAGTAAGTAGATAATTAAATAAATACTAGTATCACAATAAAGGCAACTTCTGAAACTTGTACAAACTTTGGTTATAGCACGGCATATATACGAGCCCCAATGCAAAAGAGTTCGTCTAGTCATATATTGCAAAGATAGTCTGTTTTCAACTTCACAATAATTTTATAAAAAAGGCCTATGAAAAAAAATATGTATGAGGTAAAATTCTCCATCCTATTGTTGTCCATCAGGAAATCTATACTAATATTATAAAGACGTAACGTTGGTAACATGTATAAATAAATAAATAAATTCTGTGAACAACACACAGCGCCATCTAGCCCCGTGGTAAGCGACTAAGCTTGTGTTACGGTGACTAGACAACGGATATAATACTTATATTTTATTTTTCTTTTGTAAATACATACATATCTATCTATATATATAAAAATGAAACGTTTTCCGTTGTCACGACATCACGCGTGAACGGCTGGACCGATTTCGATAATTCTTTTTTTGTTGTGTTTGCTATTGTCAGGCGAAGGTTCTTATGAAAGAAAAAATGCTAAACCGATTTTGATGAATTTTATTTTTTTATACTAAACGACAGGACAACGTCTGTCGGGTCAGCTAGTTATACATAGAAGGACACCCAGACCAGACACAAATATTTATTTTTAAGCATAAACACTTGTATGTACATGTACATGTATGTACTTGTACATGTATGTATGTATATTGGGGGTAATCTCCGAAACTACTAGACCGATTTCAAAAATTCTACATTCACCCTGAGTAACATAGGCTACTTTTGATCCGATATTCCCACGGGATCGGGATTTTAAATAAAAACATTTTTACGTTAATTATGTATTTCTGGCCCTTTAACTTGCGTCGTCTAAGTCAAAATAGTTCGCCTGATTCATAATCGATGCAAAATAGTACGTCTATGTCTCAATACTATCTGTTTTAATTCAAATATAAGTTAAATTTGCATTGAAAATAGAAATCATCCGTCACATGATGCATCACAGTAATTATAAAACATATCAAAACGGTATTTTAAAGAATTTTATCATCATTTTCAATCAAAATAGCTCGCGGGAAACCTGTAGCCGACGAAGTACGAAAAATAATTATTTGTATTAGCAACAATAATGGCAAATCTGCTTACCAAGTAGCCAAGGACTTATCCAAGTGCCCTACACACGTTTAGATTTATCTTACAGATAAATCGCATGCGAGAAATCTTTACGATAAATCGTACGTGTGTAGGCAAAACTGAGAACTGTACAGTTCAACTGACGATCAAATCGAAATCGCATAGATAAAACTGAGCAGCTATCAGTTTTTGCCACAGTTTACCTAGTAGTTGATACTTCGGGGATTGTTTCACGCCGTACTCCGGCATAAGAAGTCCGATTTCGATAATTCTTTTTTTATTTGGAAGCTGAGAGTCCCGAATAAAATCTCGGTGAAGATCTTAGGAGAACCTTCGAAATGATGAGCAGAATAGCATCCCAGAATGTAGTAAATTACTCATTTTTGGGCTTCTATCAATGGAATCGGCTCCTAAGAACAGCTTGTGGAAAAATATTATCAATATTAATATTATTCATTCGATCAAGTCATAATACGTGTTACTTATAGCGAAAAGAAATCGCAACTGATAAAACTGAACGTGTGTAGGCACTTGGGGCGTTAGATTTCTCTATAGGATTTATCGCAACGATAAATCGTATAGAGAAATCTAAACGTGTGTAGCGTCATCAAGATCGACAGTTCAGACTTCAGACCATAACGAACATTACAGGAAAAATGGCACGGTTAAATGTTTGAAGAAATCTGGTCGGCCGCGAATCACAAGTGAAGCTGAAAATCGAGTTTTAAAGAAAATCATTAAAAAAACCTTCGTGCCCGCGCAGGAGGACTGACCTTGAAGTGAAGAGATGATTCACAAAGATGTATCTGTCGATAACTGCAAGAGGGTCGTAAAACGAATGGGTTATGGATTTTATACTGATAAAGAAAAACCTTTACTTACGTGTCTCCAGAAAAAGAAAAGGCTGAAATTCGCTTAAGATCATGAAAATTGGACTGCAGACCAGTGGCGTGAAATAATATGGAGTGATGAATCTAAATTTGAGGTGACGATCGGTGATGTACGGAAAAAAGTTATCAGAAATAAAGATGAAGCATTAATTACCAATTGGATCAAAAGAAAAGTGAAGTTTCCTATATCGGTAATGATATGGGGCTGCATGTCAGCACAAGGTCTTGGTCATCTACATTTTATAGAAGGAACTGTTAATGCAGAAGAGTACCAAAACATGCTGAAAACAAGTCTCGTGCCCTCGATTCCGACGTTGAAACATCGTAATGCACCTTCAACAAGATGGTGCATCCTGTCACGCTGCGAGGACAACGAAGGCTTGGTTTAACCGGAATCAGATCCCCACATTGGAGTGGCCATCCAGTAGTCTAGATTTGTCACCAATTGAGACCCTATGGTGGAAAATGAAGTAAATGCTGCGCAAGTATCCAGCAAGGTCTAAAAGGGAAAATTAAATCTGTCTGGCACTCAATAACTCCACAAGAATGTGAAGAATTGGTGGCAACGATGCCACAAAGAATTAAGGCTGTGATCGATGCTAAAGGTGACACCACTTAGTGGTAGACGGACTATTTTGCACCGTTGAATATGATGAACTAAGTTTAATGCGTAGATGGTTCCCGGAGAATTAATTATAATTTATTTAACACATTCGCGTGAGCAGCTTCCAAAATAATTTGTACTGCTCAGGCGCAGCATTTTCCCATACAAAATTTTGCGACGTCTAAACACGTTCCGCCGCAATATTCATAATTAATTATCAGGAATCGTCTCTGTTGCGGCGCAAAAAATACGTGCCAAAGGATTTTGTTCTTTTTTTAGACGTCATAAGGTGTTCCACCGAAATAAGGTATTACTGTTAAAGGACGTCGGGTGACGTTGCGCCGATTCACAATTAATTTAAAACGACGTCGTAAGAAGTTGTTCACGCGAACGTGTTAAATAGAAGAATATTGTTACTTTTTTTATTCAGAAATAAACTTCATTAAGTGTTCAAAACCTGTGTATTTATTTAACTAATAAAGTTAAATTTAATAAACTAAATTTTAATTTTACTATTAGGCACTTGTAATATTTGATACTAGACGAACTATTTTGCATTGGGGCTCATATATCTATAAAATGCTTTATCATGACTGACTGATCAACGCACAGCCTAAACCGCTGACAGTAGAGAGCTGAAATTTGAAGAGTGTGTTCATCATATGATGGAGGCATCCAATAAGAAAGGGTTTATCAAAATTTCCATAGGGATCGGGACATATGTGGGTGAAACCGTGGGCTCCAGCTAGTATATCATATTAGTCTATACTCTATAGATACAAACCTCATAGCTCTGCAAGTGAAGAATACAATGCGTCTCAATTTCTTGTTATAGAAGAAATAGTTAAATGTCCAGAGACAGCCGGGTTCACCGAACGGGTCACTGGCAAGGTCAGGGTTGTAGCTGTAGATGCGGCACTCGGGCAGCGTGACTTGCTCCTCGATCGCGGCCCACATGGCGGGGCGCAGTTGTCGCCAGAGCGGGCCTGCCACGGCTGACAGCGCCCCGTCTACTGCCCCTTGAACCCAATTCAATGACGGCTCCGCACTAAACTCACTGCTCTGTGGAACAAAACAAACAACATAAGCAAATAGGTCTACAATTCACCTAATTTTCTAGTGTCTGTTTTCAGTACACAACTTTTTCCAAAGTAATAGATGATTTTAAAGACAATTTTTTACAAAGCTTTATGAGGATTTTAAAAGAAGCTCTATTCAAAACAGAATCTTTATACCTTTGCCATTGAGAAATCATAGTCGGGAAAGGCTGCATTCAGTGTTCCAATAAGGTAGAATAATGTCTTTCTAGAAATAGTGTCACAAAGTACTCCTTCCTCATCTCCAGACAGACTACGGCTAAAACAAAAATAAAGCATTTATAAAGTGATAAGATGATGAACAATCCTATGTGGTTCCTAAAGGGCTCCTGTTTGACAAGAAGGAACAATCCTATGTGGTTCTTATAGGGTTCCTGTTTGACAAGAAGAAACAATCCTATGATGTTGCTATAGGGTTCCTGTTTATCAATAATGAGCAATCTAATGTGGCTGCTATAGGGTTCCTGTTTGACAAGAATAAACAATCCTATGAGGTTGCTATAGGGTTCCTGTTTGACAAGAAGGGACAGTCCTATGTGGTTGCTATTATACAATAATTCTGGAGCAATTCCTAATGGATCTCAGTATGGTAGTTAGATGGCTACATAAGTAAAATTGCAGAGAGCAGCTATCTATATAATTCCTAGTATTGTATACCTGTATGTGACACCTTCAGGGGGTGATAATGCCTCAAGATTGTGTCCTTCGCCGTCAGCAGAGAACTTCTTGTAGAAGGCCTTGTCGTTGCCCACCATCTTGCAGCTGTAGCTCTCGACGCGGCCTTGCACGGCGCTGTCTCCGTTCAGTATCGACAGTGCCCGGCTCAACGCCTCTAATCGGCTACTCTCTAACAACTTCATCTTCTTTTAAACCAACTTTTCCTTACAAAACCACTTTATATACTAAAACTTCTCGTTATAAACGGTGCACTTTGGTATATTATACAGTGTGTAGCACTATTTCTGTACATAGCAGTGGGGTGTATGAATATTCCTTTCCTCTTTGAGTGTAGGAGATTGACACTCGGAATCAGATTCGACTTCTTTTCTTCTTCCGCGCTAGTGAAATGCGGGAACATCACAAATAAGAAAGAAAAATTGATGAGAGGAATTGCTCTAAAAACGCAAAATATATATAGCTTTTTAGCTTCCTGAGGAGGTCGCGTCACTTCACTGGCGAGCAGAATTTGCACCAAGTCCAATTTATTACATAAACACTACACGACAGCTAACAATCCATATCCTTTAGAGACATCGTCACAATATACTACAATCACATAAAAAAGATGCAATAATCCACAACTAGAAACTAATAGGATTTCTTCTGATTTTCTAAAAACTGATTTCCTTTCACAAACAAAAGACCCACACAAAATTACAAACAAAATGTCAGCCACTATTAACAACAGACTAAAAAATGCGTTAGGTTGGTAGAACGAATGAAAATTAGGCCTCGATCAGTCTCACACTCATCCTAATTCTTCCGGGTTTGGGATTCATTAGCTTCACTGTGGTATTACTGTGTTCTGTGGTTCCTTACTTATCTGTCAATTGACTGTCAATGTCAAAAATATTTATTCTCTTCTACTCTTCTCTTCCCGTTGTTGTTTCTTACACATACCTACGCACTTAGTTTGGAGCCCACATTATTTTTATTTTCTGTCTTTTCGACCGAAATGTTGTGTGTAACTCAAAAATTGTCAAGACTTTTAAAACCTCGGTGTCCGTCGAGTTTCAGCTATGTTCAATACGGTAGGTACGTAGATTGAACTGTTTTCCGTAGCCCTTGACTTGTTTGTGAAGTTACAGAACCTTCGCAGGTCTTTTTCACTCAAAATTCCTCATTTAAGACTACTTGTTAGGTAACCTTATCTGGTCCAGATAGGTGCTGAAATTATGATTTACACTAAACTTTATTTCGATTTTTCTTGGTCTCCTCAGCCACAAGAAAACGTTTCTACCGGGGCACAGGAATAGTCCAGAATGAGAACAAGTGGGAGATCACACTAGATCACAGACGTCTAAAGACACCTAATGGAAAAGTCCTTACTGTGAACAGCGAGCCTCTTGCGCGGGCTATAGCTACCGAATGGGATTCCCAAGCAGAAGTCATTGCACAACCAACTATGCACTTGGTAACAATTAGTTTTAACCACAGAAAATTTCAAGCAATATTACCTAAAAAGGCCACTTTAATAGGTTCTAATAACAGTTTCCATGGTGAAACAGTACTTTCAAATTCAAAATGAAGTCCTTATCTAGCATTTTATAAGTAAAGTAATCTGTTTATGTTGTCTTCAAACATGCAATAACTATAAAACCAATTTTGATGTTTAGTAGAACTATGGAGATCCTAGCTATAGCTAATGTATAAATGCAGTGCATAAACCCTACTGAAAATGTTAAGTTACTATTTCAGACAGCATTATGCAACACAGCCCTTGACAACCCCGGAAGGCTGACCACACATGATATTGCCAACTATCTCCTGGAGTGTTACCCAACAGACACTCTTCTATTTCCTTCTGAGGTAAGAGGTAATCAGATATATCTTTACTTTATAATAAAAAGAATACTAATCTAATCAATACTAAATGTGAAAGTAACTTTGTGTGTCTGTTACGCTTTCACACCTAAAACGCTTAATTAATTTTGATAAATTTTGGTTTAGAGTTAGATGGGACATAGGAGAAAGACATAGGCTACTTTTGATCTTGATTATCCCACGGGATCTGGACTTATGCAGGTAAAACTGCGGGTGCAGCTAGTGACTAATATCTATCAGTGGCATTCTTCGATCATATATAAACTATAGATGCATGGTCGCCACTCTAGAAATGGAGCCGTCAAAACAAGGCATACTTCAGCCGATATGTCTTGTTTCGCTGTAAGTCGTGCATAAGTGTTTTACAACCTTATTGCCCAGTGATTAAGGTTTACATTAAACTGTATTATGTCCGTATAAGTAAGCGTTGAAGTAGTGCCGATTTTTGATTTCAATTTTGTAAGGGACTGTGTATCTATAGTTTATATATGATCGAAGGTGGCATTGGCAGTTATCTATAAAGTACCACATACACAAACAGGTTTAGTGTGCTTGCTCATTTATCAACAAAACAATCATAATTATCTAAACTACCTTATATCTGTTGTTCCAATTTAGGAGGAAAATGAATTAAAAGCACTGCAAGAGGAAAAATGGACACCAATACTGGAATGGTTCCAGAAGAGGTTCCAGGTGAAACAAGAGGTTTCCAAAGGGCTGGAACCACCACCAGTCAGCACTGAGACAAGAGCTGTGCTGGCGAGGCACTTCCTCTCTTATGATTTTCCTGCCCTCAACGGTGAGTATACTGTCTACATCAGAATGAAATCTTTATAAAAATTAATTTAAATATACTATAGTATGCAGATGCCAACAATGTCATTTTAAGTATTTATGTAAAAAGATTGAGTAATGGATTTATATTAGAGATGGGCCGACTAGCAAACTAGTCGACTAGTCGGTTTCAAAATTGCCCACTAGTTGGCAATGCAGATCATTATAATTTCGAGATATTTCGGTCAATCACAACCACTCGGCGATTGGCATAATTTTCCGACTAGTCGGCCCATCTCTAATTTATATCCATTATCTGGTCACCATAATACACGCCTATTTTGAAGCAAGGTGGCGCCGCGTTATACCTTCTGCCACATTTATTCAGTTTATATGATGCTATTCGAAATTAAAATATTTTTTTTGTTTTCATCTCATTAGTTTTATTATTTTTAGCGTTTTTCCTTTGTCTTAGTCATGGGTGGACTTTATTTGGGTGGCTTTTGTTTATCCATGGCACCATAAAGTATATTATTGAATGCCTACCATTAAAAAAAAATTGTCAACAGCTATTTGTTTTGGAGTAGAAGCCCTGAAGTCCCCTATATTGATGATAGCCTGTGTAGAGAGAGCACTGGAGCCCAAAGACGCCGTGTTGCTCGCTAGACTCGAAGAGGAATACCAGGTAAGGCTAACACATTTCTCATGAAAAAAAAAAACGATTTTTCTTGATTTGAGCGATAAAATGGATAATTAATCCAATAATTATCCATTTTATCGCTCAAATCGATAACGTTTTATAGCGCGTCGAGTAAGTATGTTTCTAGTTATTCGAGACTGACGTGTTGCGAACGAAGATGTAGAGACACACTGGTCTTACGCGTGGGGTGGCGTATGGTTATCCCCTCCACCATCCCACGCCGATCTGGATTGACAGCCCTAACGTTGCGTGGGACGCGTGTGATAAGGATAACGGTGCGTATGATAAGTATGTTTCTAATTCAACGGTTTTTAGGGTTCCGTACCTAAAGGTAAAAACGGGACCCTATTACTGAGACTTCGCTGTCTGTCTGTCTGTCTGTCTGTCCGTCCGTCCGTCCGTCCGTCCGTCCGTCCGTCCGTCCGTCCGTCCGTCCGTCCGTCCGTCCGTCCGTCCGTCCGTCCGTCCGTCTGTCCGTCTGTCACCAGGCTGTATCTCATGAACCGTAATAGCTAGAAGGTTGAAATTTTCACAGAAGATGTATTTCGGTTGCCGCTACAACAACAATTACTAAAAACGAAATAAAACAATTATTTAAAAGGGGCTCCCATACAACAAACGTGTTTCAAAAATAACAAGGAGTCGAGTCAGGACAGGAAGAACGACAGGAGGACAAATCGAGTTGGTCATGGAATTCAAAATGGCTGCCCTATCTGTCAAATATACTAGTCTGCCTTACTTACCAAAGAGTTTATTTTATGTTTCAGATTTTCTTTGTGCCAAGGTTTTTTTTTTTGAGTGATTCGGTCGTTTGATGGGAGTAAGAATCGAAGATAAATATTTTATATTTTCCTATAAAATTTAAAAATTGGTTGTTGTAAACCATTTTAGGGTTCCGTATCCAATTGTGATAGTGGTACGGAACCCTTTGTGCGCGAGTGTCGCACTTGCCCCGTTTTTTTATACAAATTCAAGAGACATATAGATATCATAATGCATTGTATACCTACGTTGCGTACGTGGGCTCAGTATGTTCCTACCTTAAAACTTTCAAATTGACTGATAACTTAATATTTACCTACTTAATTAGACCCACAAGAAACGAAACCTATAAAAATACTAAACGCGGGGCGCAACTAGTAAGCTAAGAAACGATACGTTTAAAACCAGACGGTCCGGCTGTCTGCGATTTTGTCCATCCTCAATTTAGAGCTAAGTGACCTCATGACTTCTGTCTGAGTCACAGGAGTGCAAATATAATTTATTTGTTGGTTCGAATACCTACTTTAAATCTTCTTTGTTTGATACAATTACAGACATGTCATGTTAGTTAGGCGATCTAACATGACATGTCTGTAATGAATGTCTGTCTGAATCAAAATCAAAGTATGTTTATTCATTCGGATATTAGCAAGATATCTCTTAGAAATGTCTACTGTGTCTTCGACTCTGTCTCCGACTTGTCGGTCTCGACAGTTCACGGCTATACCACTGGAACTGGTGAATCTCGTCCGTTAGAGACGATTTTGAAGTGGATCACTATCGGGCGACCTTTCTCCTTCTAGTCTCTCATAGAAGTAATAGTGACTAGAGACTAGTCCAGTTCTATTTCTACCTTTGTTACCTGTGTACTATGTGTTAAAGAAGGGCGTAAGATTCCCATCTTACGCCCTATTATACGCCCACCATATTTAACACATAGCGCTATCTCTATCGCGCAATTGTTGTGTTATGTATGTATATACACCCTTAACGTTTGTTAACAGTTGTCCCACTGGGGCAGAGTTCCCTGGGCCCACGGGTTAAACCAAGTTGACCTGACATCCCGAGTTGCAGCCTCATTGTTCGTCATACAGTGCAGCACAGAGAAACACACCGCCAAGATGAAAACAAAGAACGATGCGCAGCAGACTTGAGAAGAACTTATTTTTCGTTTATGTGTGGGTACCTACTTAATCATAAGTATGTGTTGAGTTGTAAATATGCATAGTTTTTTTGTCAATACATTTTATGGTAGTTGCGAGATAATTAGTGTATAATTTTCCTTAATTGTCTATACATTACAGTAGGTAGTCATCTTTATTAAAGTTATTATTACATGTAGGTATATATTTATGAAAGTATATATCACTATGAAAATCTTTTTACAAATACCTAGAGTGCCTAGATACTAAATTTCGCAACATCTGCATTATACAAGGCAGACGTTAGTGAGTAGGTCAATCGTAAACACGTTAAATAGGTCAGGCCAATGATAGATAAATAGGCTTGTCTTATTATCTTCTTAAACATACATTAAATACGTATTTTATAACGTAGATGCTCTCAAAATATTAAAAAGCTAACAGGAAGCTTTAAAGTGAGGTCGAGTATACAAGAATGAAATGAAAATAGCAAAAACGGAGTCGCGAAGTTCCTCTAAATATAGTATCGGGCGGGCGGGCGGCGCACGCGCAGCTCCGGCCGCGACCTCGTCGCGATCACACTGCGCTAGATTCATTGTTTCTCATTTTTAAAATGCCTTCTTTGATACAATACTTTTAAAAATAAATAAACAATAACGCGTCAAACGAAATAGTATATCGTAACAGTAATTTGACTGTAGAGTCAGTTGTCGAAATGTGAAACTTTTTGTGATGTGTTGACCATCTTCAGTTGCTGATTCACTTCACAACACGTAAGTACCTATCTATCTGCCGACATTAACAATAGCTAAAAATAATATAATAGTTATTGGCCGTAAATTACCCATCAGTGTCTTATTATAAAAAACTTTAAGAGCTAGAATCAAAATTGATTTAGATATTTAATTAAATTAAGATCTGTGTTTTAGGGGTAATGAACGGAGAAGTGGAGACAGAGGCTCCTCGCCCTCGTCCTTTGTCCGGGGGATTGTGGACACTGTTCTCGTGGCTGCGACGAGAAGAGCGGGCTTCCAACGAGAGCATCTCGAGCGTCGGCTCCGACCGCACAGTCGCAAGCTTCGCCTTCCTCTCGCCCGGACACTACGCCTCCACCCCGCCCCTCGTGCTGCCTCCTCAAGGTCCACCCTCCGACACATATAAAAAACGCGTGCGGGACAGAAACCAACGCTGGCAGCACGACCGCGACATCACCATACACCGGAAATACGGTCTCTACGGTTACGACGCTTTCAGTCTTCCAAACTCCCGGAGAACTGTAACGAGTGCAACACCATTAGACCGATGTGAGCGCGACAGGCGCGCCATCAGCGAGAGCCTGCAGCGGCGCGCGCACGTGCCCGGCAAGCGCAGAGCACCCCCGCCACCCTCCGCCCCGACCACGCTTCCACGAAGACGAGCTACGAAGAGACAGGCCCCAAAGCCACCGATAAACGTTACCCAACCCGACGTCCTCTTAAATATTAATAACGAAATGAGTTCTACGCGCGACAAAAAAGGATCTCAGCATGCTGAACCTGGACCGTCTAACAAATTCGAAAAGAAATGCAAAAAAGAAGTAAACAGTAAAGAACCTAAAATGAGACATGAAAAGAGCTTCCTTAGGCAAATATTTGAGAACAAGAAGAGAAACTCCGCTATTGATACTAGCGCTGTGAAGCTACTTCCTAATATAAGCGAATTGGACAAACAAGCGGCCGAAATTATAGAGAGGTATAAATTAAAAGAGTTGACTAGAAACTCTGATGACAGAAATTTTAGTAATGAACCCGGCCCATCGTCGTCCCAAACGACTGATTCGTGGATTTGCACCAGATGCTTAAGAAAATACAATGGAACAGTCGTGACGTGTACTTTCTGTTTACCTTTACAAAATAATATGTTGAACGCTGCGAACAAAAAAAATAGACTTTCTACATTTACACAAACTACTAACGTCATAAGCAATCCTAACGAACATTTAGAAGACAAAGAAAGACTTAAAGAGATGTTAAGAGAAATAAAGCATAGCTTAGATAAAAAGGAACGAGCGAAGAGTACAAAACCTGACGATGAATCGAAGAGCGATTACCCCAAGGGAATGGAAACTCCAACACTACGCATCGGAAGTCATGTGACATTAGAAATTAATGACAATCCGCTAGAACATTCGTCATCATCAAAGGAATCAAGCAATTCTAATTCAAAGATTTTAAATGAATCAGATAAGTTGGCCACAATAGATAATGTTCTAGTCACTCAACCGGTTGTCTTTGAACATACTAAACAAAACATCGTAGTTGTAGATGAAAGTAACGTAAGCACACCTAAAATCAACCACAAAGATGAGAGAAGGAAAATAATACCAAGTAACGAGTCTGCTACAAAACATGTTATTGAACAAACAAAAACGACAAAAAATAATTTAGATAGTGAAAATATCAATGCTAAAAATAGTAATACCCCACTGAAAGTATCCTCACTATTCAATCCAATTTACGTACCTAAAACAACTCGCACTACTGCTGTAAAATCTGAAATAAAAAATGTCAAATGTACTGAAGTTTTACCAAACGAAACGAAGTCAAATATTGTTAACGTCCAGGAAAGAGATACTAAATCAAATGTAAAACATGATACGAAAATTACGGTAGATATAACTGAAAATCCAGGCAAAGAAAAAAATATACAACAGAAGCAAGTAAACTCCACACAGACAAAAACCACAGAAAAGAATGCGGCATCCACATCTAAATCATCGGCTTCTAATATAATATCAAAATTAGACGAACATTCCAGGCGAAGAGAATTAGTTAACAAATTAGAACGATCGATAGCCAAAGGAGATGAACAAGGCGCGGCAGACGCTGCTATAAAACTAGCTCAACTTAGACTAACTTGTTCTGTTCTTTCTTTTTCATCTCAAATAATGTCTGAACCATCCACATCTGGGATCAAAGAAACTCAAACAAAAATTTGCAATGAATTAACAAATGAAACTCAATCACAAGTTCCATCTGAACCCAGTACAACGATAATTGGATTAGCGCTAGTACAAAACAATAATATTAAACCACCTCTTAAAAATTTAGAGGAAAAGCAGAAACCTCTTCATAATATCATAAAGGAAATTGTAGAAACAAAAGTAAACTCTTCAAATCTGAAAAAAGATATAGAGACTAGATCGACTGAACATCCTGGGACGTCAGCACCGTCTGTTAAAAAGCCCAAGATTACCGAAAAAATAATCACCAGTAATAATCCTATCCCTACAGCCTCGACTTCCTCTTCAAGTAATCTGAAAATTGATGACAATGGAGAAGTTCCGTAAGTACCCATACATGATGTTTTTTTTTCAGGCAACTAGTAAGGGCAGATCCTAGAACCGTTGTAGCTAGTTATTGTCTAGCTAGGAGGTCTACTGGTTGCCTAAAACAAAATATCCTGTATATTAGCCACATATTTATCTACATTCAAGTATTGATGCGACAAAATAAATTTATTCCAGGATACTGATATGGGTAGAAGATAAAGAAAAAACTCGTGGTCCTGTACAATTACATATACGACGAAAGGCTACATTGGGCGAATTGCGAAAACAAGCAGACAAATCTTTGGGCCTGGCTGTTCGAATGCAGCGCTGGATTGTTGGACAAACTCTATGCTCTGACGACAAAACACCATTAGATTCATTAGCCGGACCAGAGCTAGATGCGCCTTTTTATTTATGTCTCGTAGAACCTGGTAAGTCTGCAAGCTATTTAAAGAAATAGGTGTTTGAAATGTAATAATTAAACTTGATTAATACCTCCTTTTTTCAGATTCTAAAGAACATGCCAAAGTGGAGGAAGTAAAGAATGAAAATGTTGGAGAAGTTTACAACGAATTGGTAAAACTGGAGAAACAAGCTTTTGTTACGAATGCGGATGTGTTCGAATGTGAAGTTTGCATGAGCGAGTGTGCCTCCGGAGGAGGGGTCGTTTTACGAGACTGCGTCCACTCCTTCTGCAAGGAGTGTCTCGCAGATGTCGTCAAACACAGCGAGGAGCCCATCGTAACTTGCCCAGCTACAGGCTGCCCAGGAATATTACAAGAGCGCGAAATTCGCGCGCTAGTCACGCCTGAGGACTATGAAAAGTGGTTAGCGCGCGGTTTAGCTGTCGCTGAAAGTGGAACTCGTAATGCTTTCCACTGTCGCACGGCAGATTGCCCCGGCTGGGCCCTTTGCGAGCCGGGAGTCAGAAGATTCCCATGTCCTGTTTGTAGACACATTAACTGTGTACCGTGTCAAGTAAGTTACTCAATTATGAAGATTTTGTAGTGGTCTATAAATCCTAATAATAATGAAATGTGCGTTTCTCTTCAGGCAATACACGAAGGACAAACATGCAAACAACATCAAGAAATAATGGAAGAGACAGCAGCGATGAATGCGGATTCAGGACAGTCCGAAGATGATGGCACACGAGCGTTATTGAATTCGTTGATATCCCGCGGCGAAGCACTGGAGTGTCCCGAATGCAAAGCGATTATAACGAAGAAATGGGGTTGCGACTGGGTGAAGTGTTCCGCCTGTAAGACGGAGATCTGCTGGGTAACGCGCGGGCGACGCTGGGGCCCGGCCGGCCGCGGCGACACCAGCGCCGGCTGCCGCTGTGGGGTCGACGGGATCAAATGCCATCCCTCTTGCAGCTACTGTCACTAACAAGCTAGATGATGATAATCATAAGAAGAGTTCTTATTAATTCTTATTTAGGACTCTGAACACCTGAAAGCTGGAGCGTCGAAAACTATAACTTTATGTATAGTGTGGTATAGTTAAAAAGCAACCTTGTATAAAAGTTGAAGCTTCGCATTACGGCTGCTAGGGATGCTTTTCATATAATTTTGGCGCCCGGTTGTGTTTAATCAAGTATGTATAGTTAAACGTAACATATTTGTTATTTCAGTGGGGTGAAAAAGATAAACTAGATATATGAGATTCTGAAAGCAATTCTGCTTATTGACACGATCACAATGACTATGCATCTGCGATAGTTGCGTGTGCAACAGCGGCATTCGAACTAATTCGAATCTACCCCGTGCAGGCCAGGTGCAGTTATTAAGAGCGTGTCAAAAAGCAAAATTGAATTGAAAATCACTTTTTGATAGTTGCAGTCTTTTACAGTTATCTAGTACTTTTACATAAATTGTGTATGAATATTTTAAGTTGTATTATTTATAATTTTAATAGTGGTATATGAATAGGAAAGGGTATGTAATATAATCAATCAATAGTATATAAAAAATTACCATTTTAGAATATCAAAGCACCTGCATTATAAGATCTTATAAAATTGGCCACCATGGCAGACTTTACATACGACATAGCGGTTTTCTATATACAGGGTGTTCCGTAATGAATGGATAACCCGGCACGTGCGTGTGCGCAAGGCGTGGATCCATCTCCTGAATTTCAGTTTTCTATTCCAAGACGTTCGAGCTCTAGGCCATTTTTCGTGAAATTTAGAAAATTTCTACCTTTTCCCACATTTATGGGTATCACGTCCACAGTTTAAGTCATAGTTATGTTGTTCATGTTTTTACTGTTGTTGGCGTCGTTGTTGCCTTGATATTACTCAGTGTTTGTTGATGAATTCAATCTCCCGTAAACCCCGATAAAGAATTTTATTCAAAAATGAAACTATTTTTAACAAACTGTCTATTGAGATTTTGTAACTAAAATTACCTATTTCGATACTCGAATGGCAATATCTCAGAAATTTCATGATCTTAAGTACATACTTGGCTACTGTTTTAGAATCCTCATAATGTGGGCTAGTTTTTAAAATGGTTGAACACATAGGTCCAGTACTTTGTTTTTACACCACAGGTGCTCAAAGTTGGCAGATAAAAAAACATTAAACTAAAATTGATGTTTATGGACGTCTTGTACATTATTACGCTCAGCTATCGAATTAATTTAAATACAATTTAAAAACACCATTATTAGGGAAGAGAAAAAAAATGGTGCTATGGCTTAAACTGTGGACGTGATACCCATAAATGTGGGAAAAGGTAAAAAAATCTAAATTTCACGAAAAATGGCCTAGAGCTCGAACACCTTGGAATAGAAAACTGAAATTCAGGGGATGGATCCACGCTTTGCCCCTGCACACGCACGTGCCGGGTTATTCATTCATTACGGAACACTCTGTATATAGATAGATACTATAAAGAGGATAGATTTGTTTGTCCTCCTAAAATATACTGGACCGATCTCAAAAATTCTTTCACAAATAGAAATCTACATTATCAAGGAGTTTAGGCTTCTTTCATAGGCTAGGATCATAGGCTACTTTTAATCCCGATATTTGCACGGGATCGGGACTTACGCGGGTGACACCGCGGGATGCAGCTAGTATTATATAAATATAATTGATTCCCATCCCAAAGCAGACCCCGGGCTCTCGAGAGAGATGCAACCGGGAACAATGCTCGGATGATGATGATTATAGGGACCACCATCCCACCATGAGAAAAAAAATGCTTACCTACATCTTTTTCCCTTATGGCGTCGATCCACAAAGAATTTTATCTTCTTTTAGTTTTGGCTATTTCTAGTTTTACCTATTTGGTACCTACGGATATAAATATTTCAGTTTGTGGAAAAAGTATATGTGTAGGTACCAAATAGGTACAAAGTCTTGGCATAATTTTTGTAACTTATGAAGTTGTTCAATTTGAGAGAGGACATGTCGAGAAAAGGACATTGTGAGAAATGGGCATTATGAGAAAAGGACATTATGAGAAAGGACATTTCCAGAAAAGGACATTCTGAGCCTAGAGGGACTTTATGTACAAAAAACCGGTCAAGTGCTAGTCTAACTTGAGCACCGATTGTTCTGAATCCAGTCATGCTAGTCCTCTGAATTGTATGGACTCTTAAAAGGACAGTCTCCATTCTTTTTCTCCATACAAACATAGTCAACGTTTTCCTCCCTGGATAAAGACATTAGAGCTTGATTAGAGCAAATATGTTTATGCCATAAAACCTATATCTGTCATGACAATGCATCTTTATTTCATTTTTTAATTTTTTATTACTAGCAGCTCCCCGCGGTTTCACCCGCATAAGTCCCGATCCCGTGGGAATATAGCCTATAGCCTTCCTCAATAAATGGACTATCCAACACCGAAAGATTTTTTTAAATCGGACCAGTGGTTCCTGAGATTAGCACGTTCAAACAAACTCTTCTGCTTTTTAATAGTAATAGATAGATTACTATTCTAATTTGATCCATTGAAATGTTACATTTTTTGGGCTTAGCATGCATTTGTCAGAGGACGCAATTTTATTTTTTAGTTTTCATAATAGTTAATGCACCTCACAGCACTTTTATGGTAGTATCTAACAATGTATTTAAAGCAATTTCCAATAAAGGTATTCTTCAAAACAATATATTTTAATTATATGATTATATTGATAGGTATGAAGAGAATTTGAAAATTGTAACGCAGCGTACTACGTGGGCGATCAGATGCGAACGCGAAGCGGCGCGGAAACAAGGAACAGTCGAGAGTCGCGCCGCATCGCACTTTACGTGCATTTGGTCACGTAGGACACTTCAATAGCTATCGACTGTTCCTTGTTTCTGCGCCGCTTCGCGTTCGCATCCGATTGCCCACATAGTATGCTGCGTAAGTCTGTGAAATCTGTACTAATTAAATTCGGTTAATCTCTGAAACCACTGAACTGATCCAAATTTTTCTTTCCCCAATAGAGAGATAGATTATCAAGCAGTAACAAAAGCATTAAATTATATTTTTCAATTAGGTCTGAGCTACATAAACTTAACCTACCTATAGTACTCTGTTTCAGAATCTTAGATAAAAAATGTAAACAACAAACTGCCAATATCAAATAAAAAAAGTAAATAAAGAGCTGTCAATTTCTAATAAATTAGTTTTTTGTTTACAGTTTGACCTAAGATTCTGAAATAGAGTTAGGCCATTAGGCACACAGAGAGTGCAATAGATAGATAGATAGACAGATAGCTTAGCAAGATGAGTATGAATAGACATAGATCATAGGTATAAATGATTTTAAAATACTGCAACAAATATTGTTTTCAAACTTATTATTTATTTTACAAATAGTAGGTATGCAGATTGATGACCTCAGTGGTCTGTCATACATATTGTAAATAATAGTAACATAGGTAGGCAGTACACTTAAATTCATACTTAGCTAAGAAGAACTGACACAAATCACTATCACTATGTTATCTTAATAACGGCGCATGCCGGGCGGGCCACGGCCCGGGCCTCCACGACCCATGCCCGGTGGAGCTCCCATCATGCCAGGAGGTGGGCCACCCATCATGGGGCCGCCTCGCATCTGAGGAGGAGCGGAGAGCTGTCCTCGGGCTCCCGGGGCCATGTGCTGGTGGGATGGTCCACCCACACCTCTCGCAGGGCCTTGCAGACCCGGCGGAGCGCCGCCGGGCCCAGACCCTCTCCCAGCCGCGCGGCCACCTCCAGGACCTCCGATAGCCCCTGGCAACGGCACCCGAGGTAAGCCTTCCTCTGGTGGTGGAGGCCCTTCAATCGTCAATGACACTATATTCTCACCTCGTAGCAATACAAAGCCCAAGGCTCTTTTCTCTTCTCTGTCAGCAGTTTTGCTGTTCTTAGACTTAATTTTTCTGAATTCTTCGCATTCTCCCAAGATAAGGTTCATGTGTTTGTCAAAGGCTTTGAATGTGCCGATAAATGTTCTTGAATCTTGTAACATTACCCGAACACGGTAATTGAGATGCTGTTGCATCTTATTATTCTTTCCGATCGTCTGAAAACATACGTAAACATGATTAGCTAATGATAATAGTGGACTGTAAGCCAAACAAAATCCAGCAGCTTTTAGGGACGCCGAAATCGGTTCGCTTGACAACAAACCCCGGTGATCATTTTACACTAAAATACATTGAGAGGCTTATCGTACATATTAAAATTTTGTAACAGTCACAGATACACACCATTTTGACTAAAGATGGCAAATATTATATTAGATAAAAGCCGTCTACAAAAATTCCCAATGAAGGAAAGCGGGAAGCCGTCAACAAACAAATATGGCCCTTGTCATTTTGTTGACAATGACACTGACAGGTACGAGTAATGTTCATTCATTCTACCACAGATTAAAATATCAATGCCGCTTGCAATGTAAATAAATGGTTCCCCAAAAATGGGGAAAATCTATTTTGTGGTAGGTATTTCTTAAATTCCTACGTTTAAATTTATTTACATATATTTACAAAAGTACATATAAGAAATATAAAACTCAACTAACTAAATAATAACTACCTACTTATATTAAAAGAACCCACCCCGAATTGTACCCGGCCCAACGGTTTAGAAAAGTCTATTATATAAATATGAACATAGATTTGTTTTGAAACTATTCAAATATTTTAACGCAGACTAGAAATATTTTAATGGATAAATACATTTTCAAAAATTCATTCCCCACGAGGAATTTTGATGTATTTAAATTTATCCTTTAAAATATTTCTGGCACCAAACATATTTACAGCACTTGAGGTGAGTATAAAATACAAAATAATGTGTCAGTTTCAGTAATTTAATAAAATCTTATGGGGTTTCTATGGGGTTTAACAAATCACTAAAAATATAATAAAATAAAAACAATAATGTGTACCGAAAAATTAATAGGAAATTTTCACAAAATAAAATTTATGAGTGAAATATTTGCAGTTTATTGCATTTATTTAACAACGATCTAAAGCAATAAAACATGTAAATAGGATTATTTAATAACACCAACTCTAAAGTAGGTGTAGGTTCACTTACCTACTTTAAAAAATGTCTTTATAAGTTTGTTGTACTGTAGGTAGGTAAGGTACATTAACATTAAGTTTATAAAGTAGGTTCCCTCAATGTTCATTAATGATTTTATTGTTACCTCTTACAACTACCTATTATTATTTATTATATAACTTAGACATCTGTGTAGACTATTAATCTTCTATTATATCCATAGACTAAATTAATTAAAGTAAGACTGAGATCCTTTTGAAAATCGCGTACTCACATCAAAATTAGTAACAAATTAAACTAAAAGATGATGTTAGCCGTAACAAACCTAATAAAAACCAATTAAATCATGTAAGTACCTACCGAAATGGGTACAAATTACAAACAAATAATACATATAGAAATCAGAACCAGAAACAAGCAGTCATTATCAGCATAAAACACAGCAGGAATCGAACCCGCAACCATCTGCGTTACATAGTATTGTGTTGTATATTGTATAATTAATTATGCTTGTTGTAAGCCAAAAACCGCCAAATGCAACCAATTATTTCTGGTGATATTCTCTCATGTACCTACCTATAATATAATGTACCTCCCTATGTATTTACAGAAGAAAAATAACTAATGCCTATTATCGTTACAAAATAAATATGTAGAGTTACCATGGTGCTAGATGTCGCTGTGTGTTGTTCTTAAAAAAAATTAAATTAAAAATGTAAAAAACCCCCGACTTAAAAAATCGTCAAAGTTAAAACAAAACTAAACTTTAAAAAGGTAAAAATAATAAGCCGAAAACAAATTTCATGTCTCTGAGTAGGTACGTTACGTTCCCTTACGTTCCCGCGTCGGGGGCCGCGGGCCTGTGTCACAGAAGTTGATGGTAACTAGGGTATCGAGAACCGGGAACTCTTATGAGAACCGGGATTTTCGGTACCAGCCTAAAAAAGAACCGGGATTTCCCGGGATTTTCGGGACTTTCGTGATTTTTTGTAAACCTCTGTAAGATGCTTTAAGATTTGCTTTGTAACATCTGTACGATGCTATATTTAGCTTAATTTTTTTTTCAGCTTGGTTTTTTACGTTATAAATCAATAACTTAATCACAAAATAAATTTTAACAAATCACATAATTGCGAACTAGTCTCTCATCATTTAGTAGTACCTATCTGCCATAAAATCTAGTTAAAATCAAACTAATCATTTAAATGAAGTAAATCAATTAGTACTAAAATATGGTTTAAATATAAAACAAGTTAGAAAATAAGAATTAAGTGTAAAAATAGTAAAAAATACTTTATTTTTGCTTTCCCTCACACGAAATATATTTTTCCCGAAAGTCCCGAAAATCCCGGTACTCAGATTTTTATTCCCGGGATTTCCCAGTTCTTTTAAACAGCAAAAGAAGCGGGAAATCCCGGGATTTTCGGTACCGGGATTTCCCGGTTCTATACCCTAATGGTAACCTACCCGTGCTTATAGTATCTAACGTTCCCGCCTCCCCCGACGCGGGAAAGTAAGGTACCACATACCTACTCAGAGACATGAAATTTGTTTTCGGCTTATTATTTTTACCTTTTTAAAGTTTAGTTTTGTTTTAACTTTGACGATTTTTTAAGTCGGGGGTTTTTTAAATTTTTAATTTACCCTTTTTGTAAAGTCGATTTTGATTAAACATGCATATTGTTGTCATAGAAGTTAAGTCCTTTCATTTGATACCCTACTCGGGCATATTAGAACATTTAGAACCAATCGGGTTTTATATCCGAGTTTGACCCTACATATACTTTGAACGGCTAGGCCGATTTTGATTAAACATGCATATTCTTGTCACAAAAGTTATGCTCTTTTATTTGATACCCCACTCGGGCATATTTGAAAACATTCAATTTTTATTGTCGAGCTTCAACCCACATATATTATGAACGGCTGAGCCGATTTTGATCAAACATAGCTAAGAACACTCGCGCAAGAGTCACCTATCAACCAAAAACTAAATTGAAATCGGTCCATCCGTTCGTGAGCTACGATGCCACAGACAGACACGTCAAACTTATAACACCCCTCTTTTTCCGTCGGGGGTTAAAAACATTGTTCACTGAAGATTTGATTTTTTTACCAATCGGTACCTACTTACCATTTTAACAGGAAGTTAGGTACGTACCTGCCTACCTACTCACTTTACATTACATTACATTACATTATATTATATAGGTACCTATATTCCTACCTACTACATATTACACCCATCCATACCTCCATAACCAACAGCCCCAACGAGAAAGGGAGTAGGGTTCGATTCAACTAAATATAGGTAGGTACGTACAGCTCCAAAACTGCCGTATACCTACATAACCAACATAATATTATGTAGCTAACAAAGCAACCCGTGTTACTGCGGACGGAGATGGAGCGCGCGGGGTGAAGTACGAGGTAGAGAGGCGGCGGAACATGGCGCGGGTCAGTTGCGGTCGCGTTGAGGAAGGTTGAATCGGGCGCACGAGCCGCGTGGCCTCAGCACTGCGGTTTCGGACGTTCGTCGACCGTGCAGCGCGTGTCGACACCTCGTCCCGCGCACTTCACGCCCCACACCCTTCACCGCCTGGCTGTTTGTTGTCGCTCGCCTATCAGTGTTCATTTACATTGAATGTATACCATAGTTTTTGTTTGATACTTATACATTAAATACCTATAACGGAAAATATATTGCTTATCATATCTATCTTCCTACCTGGGTCCTTTACCCATTACAGATCTGAGCTTTAGCCCCCTTACTTATAAACAATGACTAAGTTTATGTAACGATGCATAACATTGGTCATCGTTTATAAGTAAGAGGGTTAAGTCTCTAAGCCCTAAGCCCTTAACCAACAAGCACAAATTACCTATGAAATTTTAAAATCGTGGAAACCAACTAATTAAAAGAATGTCATTCAGTAGGTTCCTAACTACTTAGGTCAATAACTTGATAGAAAGATAGACATAGGTACAGTACCTAAGTAAACTATTCCCTTAAGTTTATGTTTAGTTACAATTGATCACAATTCACAATAAATTATAATTAATTTGTATTTAGTTACTTAGCTACCTAATAAATAATAAATAAATTAAGAACCACCTAGGTACCTAGAGGTAGATACTTGTTTGTTACCTAATATAGTTACTTATCTAGGTATGTACCTACTCGTTATTCATTTATTGTTAGGTAGGTAGGTAGCTAGGTTTTATACCTACTTTTAAGTATCCACGTGCAAACTTAACTTATTTACTGACAGTAAGTAAGCTAAGCTAAGTATAACTGCCATTAACTTATACGTACCTACCTACCTAATAATTGTGTTAAGCTTCAATCTTGATTTAGGTACCTAATTATGCAATGTATCAATCCTTGTATACTTAATTTAATTATACATATTATAGGTACTTAGGTAGGTTATTTATTATTATTTATTAAATATTTAATTTGATTTTTTGAGTAAAACAGTTAATTATTTTAGCAATAAGTACAGCATTAACGACGAGTCACTCGGTATCCACTAAATTAACCCCTCATCGCGTAAACAAAAACAATTTTAATCGAATACTTAAGAATATAAATTACTTAAATGTCTTTTTTGAATTTATGCCCAAATTAGATAAACCTACTTTTATCAGGCGTGAGTAGAGCCGAAGACAACAAATAGATACCTTTTTTGCTAGTCCATTTTGACCCACTGCTGAGAAAAAACCTCCCTTCCTTTAAATAAAAATAAGGGTTTTAAGTACCTACATTAATAATTATATTCGTCAAGATATGCAGATGCATACACCAAACTGGCGATATTCCATGTCTACACAATAAAATGCAAGCAAGGACAACCACTTTTAGGTAGGGCTATTTAGAAAACTATCCGACGTGAAACTACTTCAACTAGGTACTATGAAGGATGAAGAGAAGTAGTCGACTGGATAGTTAGTAGGTAGGTAGATTGGACATAGGTACTTAAATTAGTCGGTTTTTTTTGCGAACAGTAAAGTATTAAGTATCTAGGTAACATTAGAAATAGCTTGTTCTAGTAAAAAGGTGATATTTTGTAAACAATTTAGAAGCTGTCTTTTTTCCTCTTACTTAAAATGAGATAAATACATCTCGCTCGCTCTCGCCTCAAAGTCAAGGTAACTCAGTTATGCAAAACTCGACTTTTTGTTGCCACGTGTAAAATCTACGAAGGCGTAACTAGTTTTTTATTACATATCACTGTTTGCAAATAGGTAACTTATTTGTGCAGCCTGTGATGTGCGTACACCAAAAAAACCGATACAACCTGGATATTGAAATGCTTGTAAATTAATACGATGTACGTCATAAATAACATATTCCCACAGAATGGGAAGATAAAGTAACTAATTGTAATCTGAAGGAATTATGGGTATTTTATAAAAAGCGCTCTAACTATTAACTAACTATAGATATACTGTACTTAACTATCTTAGAGTTACATAATTTAATTTAATTAACCGTCCCAGCCATTTAACGTAATATCCTATTTAATGTATTTAGTAAATTACTAATAAAGGATATCCCAGGGAGAAGTGCAAAGTGAACGTCCAGAGGTAGGTAGAAGACCATTATCATAAGAGGCACCCGAATCACCCCCATGTATGTATGTTTCGCGATTTTTCGTAGTTTAGGAGTTCTGCTCACTTTATGAAGTTTTACAGTTTGATTAGTATAACGTCTTTTTTATAACAGTTCACATGGACCTATTATTCAACTCTACGTTGAAAAACATAAGCCAATTAATTATCTCAATTATTGCAGTCTGTATGAGCAAATAGGTCTGAGTGGTCACATTTTAGTAGAAAATGAGAAAAAAGGCCATTACTCCTAAACTACGAAAAATCGCGTATGATGATTTGGGTGCCCCTTAAGGTTCTCTACCTCTGGACTTTCGCTTGACTTTACTTCCTGAGACATCCAGTATAAATTATCTCATTAATTAAAAAAGCTGCGCCCGCGTAAAAATCCCGATCCCGCGGGAATATCGGAATAAAAAGTAGCTTATGTGTTATTCTAGGTCTCCCTTTATCTATATTCCAAGTTTCATTGCAATCGGTTTAGTAGTTTTTGCGTGAACGAGTAACAGAGTCACATAAATACATACATACAAACTTTCGCGTTCATAAAACTAGTAGGAAGTAGGATTATGGAATAACGAGATTTAATGACCTTAAAATAATTCTTTACACAGATAAGATAGGTAGGTACCTACTTTTATGATTTTTAAACTCACATAAGTAATCAATTAATTTTATGAAAGGAACAACATTTTATTTTTTTCGGATTTCAGCCGGTTACGTTAGCTGAAGCGAATGTATGAAATAATCGACCCTACTATTAGGTATCCTTCTTTATGTTATTTACTTAATACAAGAATCTTTAAGGACATACATAAGCAAATCGGTTAGAAATCATTAATTTGTTCCTATAAATACTTTTTGCCCAATTTAGTTACCTATACATATTATAGGTAATAATTTATTTATCTACCCATATACCTGCTTGATTATTTAAATTTTATACTTATATAGCAGATTCCCACGGTTTCACCCGCGTAAGTCCCGATCCCGTGGGAATATCGGGATCAAAAGTAGCCTATGTTACTCAGGATGAATGTTGCTTTCTAATGGTGAAAGAATTTTTGAAATCGGTCCAGTAGTTTCGGAGATTACCCCCAATATACATACATACATACATGTTACCAACGTTACCTCTTTATAATATTAGTATAGATTAATACCTACTTATTAAAAATTTACTTAAATTCTTAAATAATTTATATACTTATACTTGCATACTGTCAATATTTCCTAATTCGTTTTAGATATTTGGGTAGGTAATCATTGCATAGGTATCTAAGCAAATATTACGCACTAATGCTTATTTTTAACTTATATTTTATTGTCCTACTACAACCAGCAAAATACAGACAGATAGGTACATAAATACGGTCAGGAAAAGAGCGCGGGACGGGGCAGGTTGCGCTACGCACGCGCACTGAGTCGAGAGTTCACACGCGCGCTACGAAACCGCGGTGGGCCTCCACGTGTTCCTCGGCGCCCGCCCCGCTCACCTCGCCCGCCAGCGGTCGGACATTCCATCCAACCTTCAACAGCGGAACGCGCGCACTCTAACGTGTGGCTTAAGTAATATACTTATGGCCTGCACCCAAATTGGGCACAAATGGGCGGGCCCTATGACATTATTATCTAGATGGGCCCATTTTTTACATACGTTATATAATAATAAAATTAATCCCAATAAATAAATAACATAAAACAGACCATAACTCTGTTTACGAACGAATGCACCACGCTCGGGGATAATTTTAAGCAGACATAAAAAATGGAGGAGGTTAATTTTCTATTCGTCTGTATTTTTCTTTTGGATTTTAACAGGTATGTATGTATTGTTTGTATGTATTTATGTTTTTGTGTGTATGTTACAAGATATGTCGGTATGCCATTCAATAATTTATTCCTATTTGGAAGATAATCTTCTTGTTCCCCAAAAAATATTAAGATCAAAGGTGCATATTAGGAATGAATGTAGTTGTACGGTCCGGTGCGGTTTGTACCCCTTTTAAATGATATAATGATAGATTGATAGGAAGATTAGAAAAATATACACTGTAGCTTGGTAAAAGACTATAATGATATTTTACGGTAAACTAATAAACTGCTAAAAACTGATTACTTCATTAACTGCTAAAACTGAAAGCTATTGATTAATGAGTTCGCGCGTGACTTTACTTCATAGATGATAAATACGAACTGATTTGAATTATGATAGAAATGAACTCTGTAATGAGGTGAATGCTGACGATGGCTTTTCGCGGCACGCGGCGATATTGCGAAAGAGTACGAGTTGGCTCGTACATGCTGCCGGGCCAGAAGATGCGAGATGAGGGATGCTGTATGACTGATGAAAAGCACCTATTTAAGTTTATTAATTAGGATGATATATAAAATGATTGATACAATTTCATACGCCTTAGATTTGATGGGTGATATACAAAAGTATGATGATAATTTATTCCTTAATCCGTTAAATTAAAAAGTCAATAAAAATTAAACAATAACAAATGCTAAATTAACGGAAAATAGGGGAAGTTCCTATTTCATTTGAAATGGGGGATGTTCCTATATTGTGTTTACGCATTTCATTATTTCCGCACTCAACACTACTAGGGCCACTACATTAACACGTGTTCACTTCTTTAGTACTGTCTTTGCGGTAAGTTTGAAGTTCAACCGTTGTAGTAGGCGCCTCTGCTATCGGGCGCGCGCGCGGGGGAAGCGCCATGCGCTCCTGCCGCCCTCGACGGCGACGATGCCACAGCAGCGCTCCGCCACACACCAACACTCCAAACACGAGCACGTAGATCACAACGTAGTGATGAACGTCGTGGTAGGATACTCTATCTGTTAGTATATCAGATGAACTAGCTTTCATGTTGTCGATCTGGGTACCGACATCTAATAAGGACTTTTCTTGATGCTCGAACTCTGATGTTTGATTCTCCATAGTAAAGGCCGGAATTGATAGATTAAAAATGTGATTGATAGAGGGTATCTCAATTTTTAAAACATCAGCCTGTTTATTCAAAACTGAAGACTGAGTTTTGTGGGAAAAGATAGTAAAAGTGCGACCTTTTATAATGCATTCATCGTCTATCGATATAATTCCTGCTTTATTCAGTATTACGGGCGTAACTTGATACCTACTCACATATGATGCGCACTGAGCTTTGACCGCAAAAGAAAAATAAGTAGGTATTAATGCTATTGAGCTCTTTCCAAAAATCTTTACACTCTACGGTCTGCGTTTTACAATGATCGGATAGTTGATTTTTCACGCAAAAGTTTTCGTCGGATCTCATCTGATGAACTGGTTGAGTCAAAGGACACAAGTGGATATCATCATCCACTTCAACGCAGGTTTGTATATCTGTTTCTGAGAAGGGTACGTATGAATCTTTCTGTAGATTTATGGCAATGTAATTTGATACAGGTACTAAGCTAATCATATTATCCTCAGTTTGCTGTGGGATTGGAATCAGTTTATATAAGTCAAAACTATCTCTGCTGATTAAAGGTACTTTGATCTCAAAAATGATGTATCTCTTGGAAGCTTTAGCTCTAACTGTGAGGAGGTGATATATCTTTGATAATTCGGTTTGGAAATTGGCAATCGGTAGCGTTAAATCTTTTGATAGTAAACCGGTGATTGAAGTTAACTCGTCTCGAAGTTGTTCTGTAGATAAGATGTGATAATTCAATTTTACAGAATAAATATCTGTCAGCGAATCTATTAATGCTTCTTGAATGGTTTGTAGATTTACTAGGACATTGTTTGATATAATAGAGGAAATAGTAAAATCATTGGTTGTCATTAATTCTTGTAAAGCGGTTTTCTGTCTACCTAGGAAATTGTTAATAGTTTTCAGGTGTTCATCAAAACTTTTCTGATGTAAGTCAATTGATTCTTTTACTCTTTTGATTAGATTATATTCAGCTTCGACCACTGATGTTTGATTTTTCCACAATGAAGCCAAGTGTTTCTGATTGTGTCGGATAGTCTCTATGCCTTGTTCGTATTTTTCCGCGAATTGTTCGTCGAGTACGCCGAATAGGGATCGCGCGACGTAACCGACACCATTGATAAGGCCTCGTCGGGGACGCGTGCGCTCGCTCCGTGTGAACTGCTTACCAAGCAGAATATTGTTGTTGTGTACGAGCTCGTTCAACCCGTGATGTAATTGGAGTAGTATGATATCACATTGATTTATTTTCTTTAATATGTTTGAATCGAAACATATACTGCTTAAATGATCGTGATATTTTTCCAGGAGAGTGGTAGCTTGCCAGTAGGGAGCCATGTCATAATATACAACTAATTTCCATTGATCTCGTTGTAGCTTAAGATTGCTTATTCGGTCAAAATAAAATCCTTGGGTGTTATTTAGTTTTGTTATTTGATAATTCGCTCTACAAGGGGTTATCAACATTAGTAACAACATAGATAGCATGAATATAAAATTAAATTTGCTGTATTTTCGTGTAGTCAAGGGTTGCTTTATAGTGGCTGTTGCCGTGATTTTCTCTTCTTTCTTTTCTGGAATCGGATGGTTCTTTTCTTCTTCTAGAGGTAGCTTTGATATTTTTGTGATAGGTCGTTTGATAACTCCATTCTTTGTTTTGATAGACACTACTCGAACATAATTATCGTTGCCAGGATGCAATGTTACAATTTTCCCGAGCGCCCACTTTCCTGAAGGTAAGTTAGGTTCGTGAATCAGTACAATATCATTTATGTTTAAATTTTCTCGTGCTTTTTGCCACTTACAACGTGCTGATAGTTGAGTTAGATATTCGGAGCGCCACCTTCTCCATATATCATCGAAAATCTTTTGTGTTAATTGCCACCTGGTCCTATGATCCTTCTCTGTTTCAATGATAGTTAATGTAGGACCGCTTGCTAGAAAATGGGACGGAGTAAGATAGTTTAAATCGTCTGGGTCTTCAGTTAATGAACATAAGGGTCTCGAATTTAAACAAGCTTCCAACTGAGCTAAGACGGTTGTATACTCTTCGAAGGTCAACTTCTGCTCTCCGATGACTCTTTTTAACTGCGACTTAAGGCTTTTAACGGCGCTTTCCCATAGTCCGCCTGCTGATGGATTTCCTGGTACTTGGAAATGCCAGCTGATTTCCATGTCAGTGATAGAAGATATTAATTCGGTATCTAGTGTTGATATGATTTGTTGATATTCATTACAAAGAATTTTATTGGCTCCGACAAAGTTTGTCCCGTTATCGCTGTAAATATGACGCGGGGCCCCTCTACGCGCTGCCATCCTGCGGAGAGCGGCAAGGAATGCTGAAGAAGTTAGATCGGATACCACCTCCAAATGCACGGCCTTCGTCACCATGCATACAAACACGCAGATGTAACCTTTGTTTGTTTTCATACCGCGGCCTTTGCTTGTTTTGATATCGATGTAACCAGTAAAATCGACACCTGTATTATAAAAGGGTCTCGAAATCTGAGTACGAACTGCGGGTAGCTCTCCCATCAGCTGTTCATGTTTCAATGGATTTTGTCTTCTACAGGTGATACAGTTACGTAATCGTTTCATTACTATTCTGTTTCCACCTAATGGCCAATATTTTCGACGTAAGAAAGCTGATGTTAGTCGGGCTCCTCCATGTAGTGATCGTTTATGTGCTTCATCGATCAATAGCTCAGCCAATCTGCTTGCTCCGGGAATGATAAAGGGATGCTTCATATCGGGATCTATTTGAGCATTTCTTAGACGTCCCCCGATTCGCAATTGACCATTCTCGTCCAAAAACGGAGTAAAAGGTAACAATTTGCTTCTAGAATTTATTTGTTTTTTATTTGATAGATCTCGGATTTCTGTAGCGAATTCTATTTGTTGCACATACTTAATAATAATGTAGTTTGCTCGCTCGAATTCTGATAGTGATAAAAAGGATTGTTGTATGTCTGATCTATACTTAAATCTCAGTATCCACGCTACAATTTTCCTAATTTTGCTGTATGAACTTAATCTTGATAACAATTGATATATGATATCTTCCTCGTTTGATTTGTTTACTGTGACGTTGACTTGCTTTACCCTTTTCATTTCTTGATTTGTTGAATACTCAAGTTGTTGTTGTTGATCTCTAAATTCCGGTAGGGAAAATGGACTTTCCCACCACAAAGAAAAATCTACTAATTGAGATACCCTCTATCAATCACATTTTTAATCTATCAATTCCGGCCTTTACTATGGAGAATCAAACATCAGAGTTCGAGCATCAAGAAAAGTCCTTATTAGATGTCGGTACCCAGATCGACAACATGAAAGCTAGTTCATCTGTAGGCCGATTATGTACGCAGTGATAATCACCGAAGTGAGTGGTTTACGCTTGATTTAGCAACTCCGAAACGTCAAACACCTACTTTCGTATGACGTATCATAGAAACTCCACTGGGTTCGGTTATAATCACTTCGTACATAATAGGCCTACTGATATACTAACAGATAGAGTATCCTACCACGACGTTCATCACTACGTACTATCCATAGGTCGCTGGTTCAAATCCGGCTCGAAGGACCAAAAAGGGATGTACGGTCCGGTGCGGTTTGTACCCCTTTTAAATGATATAATGATATATTGATAGGAAGATTAGAAAAATATACACTGTAGCTTGGTAAACGACTATAATGATATTTTACGGTAAACTAATAAACTGCTAAAAACTGATTACTTCATTAACTGCTAAAACTGAAAGCTATTGATTAATGAGTTCGCGCGTGACTTTACTTGATAGATGATAAATACGAACTGATTTGAATTATGATAGAAATGAACTCTGTAATGAGGTGAATGCTGACGATGGCTTTTCGCGGCACGCGGCGATATTGCGAAAGAGTACGAGTTGGCTCGTACAGTAGCTTTCTAATGGTGAAAGAATTTTTGAAATCGGTCCAGTAGTTTCGGAGATTACCCCCAATATACATACATACATGTTACCAACGTTACCTCTTTATAATATTAGTATAGATAGATGGTGTGCAGAATAGTTTCAAACTTTTTCCAATAGCATAGGATTCTTAATCAGATAACTTTCTAATGCGTAACGTAGCCTAAGAGTTGCAATTTGGAGAATAAGGTAAGTACATAAGTACCTAGGTACTTACTTGCTTATGTCTCTAATCTAGTGTAGGTACTTTTCAGTAATAGGTAGTAGAATGTACCGTCCTCTGTGTTTAGATGAGCGTTGAGCGCGAAACATGAAAGCACTCAGCAAATACAAATTTGCTTATCTATTATGTTTAAGACACCTTAGCCCTACTTCATACATAACTGCCCAAAAATCGCTATCGCCTACGGCTTGTTCCGTAGTAATTCAGCTCCGCTCGATCCGGCCGCGTCTGTCGTCGCATTCGGCCGCTGACTGTCGGTCGAGTGAGTGTCTCAACAATCTAACCTCGAGCCTCGTACGCAACCTACATCAACATTGACGCCATTGTACCAAGTTTGCAACTAAAATCATCATCGAACATGATAGGTGAGATTATTAGAAGTATTTGATAACCTATCTAATTAATTTTATTTTGGTGCTTATATACTGTCTGTACTATTATATGTATGTAGGTACATCATCGGTCTAAATAGAATATGTAGGCATTTACCTAGTATATACTTGTGTTAGTATTTACTTAAACTATAGAGGTACCAAGAGTTGTACTTTAATTTGACCTTGTGCCTGATGATAATTATATATACCTACCTAAGTACCTACCTACCTACTATTTTATATTCCAAAAAATTGGTACCTACTAAAGTTTTCTTCTAAATATATAAAACCTTCCTAGAATATTTACGTGCAAGTTGAATTTTTTATAAATTCTAATTTTTGGTACCTAATACTAATAGGTGTAACCTACTTTATAATACAAACTCTACCCGTAACCGTTATAGTAGGTACCTAAATTAGGTAAATGAAATTAATATTATGTTTATGTACATACCTAGGTACTTAGTTCTATTTTTTAAATAATTATTATACTTATTTAAAAAAACGTGCTTTTGAAACCTACTATCTAGGTAATACCTATCTAGAATGTGTAAATGTTTGATTTCTAGGTAGTATATCTATAAAATGCTTTGTCCCGGCTGACTGATAGCTCAACCAACGCACAGCTTAAACCACTTTGATTGTAGATAATTAAAATCTTTTGCTGCTTAAAAAATATACATAAACAAATCGTTTTTAAGTAAAAATAGAATATAAAAAATAATATACTAAATACCTGTGTAGCAACTATCAGTACAGTCTAAAAATAGGATTTTAAATTGATTTAAGGAATTTAAGTTAATCATGATTTTAATTATCATGATTAACTACCGGTACCGACCAATCTGTGATGTATCTACTAGGTTAACTTTATTTTTTCCATACACCACCAACAAATGAGTAATATTGGCACATTGATATTAAGGTAGGAAAGATATAAAGACTTAAAGTATTATTATTGTGTCGAAGAACGACGTGAGGTAGGGTACGGGCGAGGGAGGGGAGAATCGGTCGGACGTCGGGGTCGGCGGCCCAGACACGTGGAGGCCTGCACCGCGGCTTTCTCGCGCTGAAACCGCGGTGCAGGCCTCCACGTGCTATCAGAGGACATTCACTCTGCTTAAGCTTCGCTCCCCTCGGCCCGCGCGCACCCTCTTGTGGCCGTATTATGTTGGTGCATCCTAATATTCCTGATCGCTGCATGCCACACGCAACAGACACTATACTGTGAACGGTCGCGCTTATTCTTAACGGATTTATTATAAAGCTCTGTTAACACAATGGAATCGTTACTCCCTGCTCAAGTGTGTTTATATCGTCCTACAGGTGAAGAAGAGCGCGTTCATCAGTGCGGTGAGTGTGGATTGACTCTCTCGACACGAAGCGCTTTAACCGCTCACGCACGTTCTCATCGTGCTAATGCCGATGCACATCGGTGCGACGTTTGTCACAAGACCTTCGCTGTACCAGCCAGGCTAGTGCGCCACTACAGGACACACACCGGTGAGCGACCATTCGAGTGTGAATACTGTCATAAAATGTTCAGCGTTAAAGAAAATCTACAAGTTCATCGTCGAATCCATACTAAAGAACGACCATACAGATGTAACGTGTGCGACGCCGCTTTTGAGCATTCCGGTAAACTACACCGTCATGCTCGAATCCACACAGGAGAACGCCCCCACGCTTGTCCTCACTGTCATAAGACTTTTATACAATCTGGACAATTAGTAATCCACCTTCGAACACATACCGGAGAGAAGCCTTACCGCTGTCCTGCTCCTGGATGCGGTAAAGGATTTACTTGTTCTAAGCAACTGAAAGTTCACTCGCGGACTCACACAGGAGAAAGACCTTACACTTGTGAAATATGTCTCCGAGACTTTGGCTACAACCATGTTTTAAAATTGCATCGCACGCAACACTTCGGAGAACGTTGCTACCGTTGCACGGTCTGTGATGGCACCTTCAATACAAAGAAACAAATGGACGCTCACATATACAAAGAGCATGGTGCTGAAACTCCACGAACACCTCAACTGCAGCCGGCTCCCTCTGTCGTGGTCAGCGGGAACGTGATGTGTGATCTAGTGGAAGCTGCGTTACAGCAGCTCCCGCCGACGCCGCCATGCTCACCACCTTCACCGCAGAGCCCGGCAACGTCCATCACCGTGCCAGCCGCGTCCTCTCCACCACCTCCTTCTCCGCCGATGACAAGTCTTCAGTATACATTTGCTCCATCTTCTTTGCCACCGCGTAAAAGGAAACTTATTCCACAGCTTGAAATCGAAACTGAATCCTTGCCCATAGTGCGTCACACATCTGTTATTAAATTTGCACCACCGGCAGTAGTAGATTCATAACATGATGAAGGTACGGATTTTGCCAAAAATGTATATCTTGTAATATCTACAATTTCTCACTTTGATTCCTCACTAAATAGATAGTTAGTTTATATCTAAGTATAATACTAAGTCTGTGAAGCGGTACATTTTATAATGTCAAAGTTAAATTTTCTAAGTTTTCACAACAGCGTAAATGTATCTTATTTTCGGGGGTTATTTTCGTTCAAAAAAAGTGAAAGCTCGAACAATGCTTGCATTTGTTTTAGAATTTTAATATAAGCAGGTTTATACCATTTACGTTTGATATCTTGTAATTTAATCAGATGCAGGAAAGTGCAGGTGTCGATTGATCTATATACCATAAAATGTATTGAACTCTAAGCGCCTTACTTGGCAGCTTGCCATTTGTATTATAAATAATTAATATCGCATCAGTAGCTAACTACATTGTAACTTTGTATATTAGGAACATTATATTCAACGGTAAGAAAGTCGAGAAAAAAAGACTAAGTACTATGTTAAAGTTATTGTAAGGTAAATTTAAATAATGATAATGTGTAGATAATAATATGATCGTTCCTGTAATTAGTCCTTAAACTAAAGTAGGTACCTACCTATCATAAAAATTAAATTTCAATCTAAAATAAATTTGTCAGTGGCATACCTATATTAATTAACTGATTGCTTAGAAACAATTTCCTCAATGCGCTACCCTTTGATTGTTTACCATTTAGGTACCTATGCGCGTGTATGTAATCACCACATTTGTGATTTTAGTTGTCAGATTAATGTTTTTTTTAGGTGATTATGCTTAATTTAAGAATAAGTACCTACCTAATGTTAGATGTAGTTTCTATAGTAGAAATCAAAAATAATAAAAAATGAAAAACATTTTTTCACTGTTTTATTACTTTTTCTACCTACCATAAGGGTTGGTAGGTACCAACCCTTATATCCTTACCTACCATAAATATGATTTTACATTACCATAACCAAAAATAAATGATGAGTTCCATTTGCCAATATGAGAGTAGCCTAATAGTAGTAGAATGTGCATGTACCTTCCTACTCTGAGTAGAAAATTTCAACTGTCTAGCTATCATGGTTCAAGAGATACAGCCTGTTACGGTGGTAACAGACGAACCGACAGACGGCGAAGTCCCAGTAATAGGCTGGGACCTTAATACTAAGACTTCGCTAACTACTTTTTACAATTTGGGTATGAAACTCTAAAAAAAACATTGACAATTCGAACGTGCTGGAACGAATATCGACTTAGTAATTAGGCAAAACAAGAAGTAGACCTATTGCAACATAGTCATATCGCTAAATAGGCACTACGAGAAGTAGACCTATTGCGAGTTAGACCAAACGCTCATTTTAAATGACAGTATGGCACAACGCGAAATTGACAGACTGCGTTTTAGGTACTTAGAGACTAAACGGGAAGGTACATGCACATTCTAGAATACAGAATTGATTTGAAACTGGCTTGACCCCATGGTTTCACCCGTGTAAGTCCCGATCACACAGGAATCATCATCATCATCATTTCGGCTAACGTACCATGCATTTTGGAGCCTCCGGGGTTGAGCGTACGGACGGCAAAAGACCAGCGGCCTTATTCTGTAAGAAAGGTGGTCTCACGCTGGTGCCGTGGGAGAGAGGCAGGTGCCTTCCGTGGGCTGCCACTTGTGTGAGCACATTCGCCAAAAGCCGTCGGACTTCAAAGTAGGCTGGGCGGCGGGGGAGGCGGCCGTTTTGAGGAAGCAGGTCAAATATGCTCCGCTGCTGACGGAATATGTGTTTGTGGGGTTTGCGGTGTGCGTTTGCGGCAGCTGGTAGGGTTGCCAACCGTACTATAACAGTATTGTACTATATTTCAGCTTTGCGTACTATGTATTTTTGAAAGCACATTGTAGTACCCAAAAATACTAAATTTCTGGCATAATTTGCAACAAAATGTTTCTTTTATAAATTCCAGACTCCTCTGCCCTTTCCTGCATTTACAGAGGAGTATTTTTTAGGTGAAGGAAAAAAAGAAAAGCCTTAATAAAAAAGGTGTTAATTATTTAGAGATCGATTGTCGGAAAACTTATTATGTTTTAATCAAGAAGAAAAATGCCAACGAATGCTTATGGTTTTTGTAAAAAAAAAGATGAAGTGCAAAAACTACGTGTTTTCTTTGAATATTCTACAAAACTCCGCTTTTTTGTATTATATATAAAAATACTATATTTTTTTGGGTCGTACTTAATTTTTTAGCAACAAATACTATATTTTTCGAAAAAAGTGTTGGCAACCCTAGTAACTGGGCTACCAAGTCGACCGCGTTCGTCAGGATAATCGGCCGCAATCGGTCCGGTCGTAGGTACTTGGTGCAGAGGTTGGCCATTGCCATACAGAAAAGCAATGCTGCTAGCATCCTCGGCTCCTTTGGGCCGGGAACGATCAGAAGCAGTTTGTTTAATTTACATTTTTAAATTTATTTTGACATCAGCTGTGTTTTTATTGTACTCTGTAAATTTTATTTATACATATATATATGACTAATCAAAGTAAAATACTTACCTACCGATTATACCTACCAATAATGTAACTAAAATGTACTATTTAGTACCACGCTTAATTGTACCTTCTTCAGTAGTTCATTGGCAATTGGCATTAAGATTATTTAAGATTGCAGGTGTAATAAGAATTTTCGTTGTATATCAGTCTGCTAAATAGATAGGTATAAGAAGAAGTTGTATGTTTCAAGAAAATCTCCCATTTCACATAAAAATAATTGAATGAGAGGTCGTGAAGTCGTGACGTGAGGTCGGTCACGAAGTATTTCAAATAAAGAGCAATAGCGACATCTAGTGGAACATAACGAAGAGTTAGAAATTTTAGGGAGACAAAATATTGTGTTGGGGCAGCACTGATCGAGTAATTTTTGTTTTTTTTTCCAGTCATTCAATCCATTGTCAGTCAGTGTCAGATTGATTGTCTGTCAACTTCAATAAGGAAAGCATTATTTCATTTGAAGTTTTGTTTGGTCTATTTTATTAAAAATATGAAATAATAAAACGTAATGACTACTTTTACAAGATAAAATACTTACTAGAATCAATATACTCCTTCAACAATTGATTAAATAGATAAATTTGCGTCTTTTAAGTGTAGAAAACTAAAATAGTGCTCCTATTTCATAAACTAACCTAATCAATCAGATTTATCGGGGTTTTCTTAGTAAAAAAGCAGATTTACAATGGCTGGGTTCGGAAGTAAGAAGCCTCAATTGCCGAAATCGGTATTAGATATGAAATTCATGAAAAAGACCAAAGAACGACTACAGAAAGAACAAGCAAACATACAGGACCATGGGAGTCTGTATTCAGAAATAATCACTAATGAAATGCGAAGTGCCACAGGTAACTACTTATCAGAACCGAGTTTCTTGTTCTGTGAGGAATTGTTGGAAGGCAGACTCTCCTTTAAGGGTATGAATCCAGAAATCGAAAGGCTTATGGAACTGGAAAATCCGACTGAAGTGTCGGATGGTGAAATGAAGAAAGATATATCTGATGAAATACTTGCAAATAAAATGGCAGCTTTCAATAAGAAGAAAAGAGAAAGCAGTACTCCTATTAAAGAGCCAGTTGTTAAGAAAAGAAAATAATTGTTTATGTTTAGACTTTAGTTTATCTTTGAAGGGGAGAAGTAGGTATAATGGGTCGATTTCAGTTTAGTATTTAATTTTACACTTTTTTTAACATCATGGAATAAATGCGTTTTTTTTAATAGTTTATGGTCGTGAACGTTTATGTGATAAAATAATGTAAGTTTATAATAAAAACATGGAGCAAAACTTACTAAATCAAGAGAAAATGAAAATTTACGTAACACGAATGAGCTAGTTGGGACACTAATGAAATTCCTGGATTACGAATGATGATTACGCGACACTAATGAAAATAACATTTGATAGGTCATATAACAAGGCTAACATAGGAGAGATGTCTTATTGCCTATACTGGAACATTGAAACAAGAAAATGTTAAGCGAAATTATTTATTTATAAAAAAAATGAATACTTAAATAAAGTTGGATTTGTGTTTCTAAAAATTAAAGGAAATATTCATATCAATATATAAAAAAATGTAAGTTAAATACAAGTGACAAGTAATTAAAAGATCAACATAAACGCAAAATTAAACTTATTAGTCTAAATCTAGGTAGGTAGATGCTCCTAGACAGTTACTAATTTTTAACTAAATTTATGATTAAAAACGAAATCGTAAATAGCAAATAACTAAGAGATCAAATTATAGGAGAAAATAAATATTAATAATCACAATAAAATAAAATAAAACATTTAGGTAGGTATTCGTTCCTGAACAGTTAGTAATTTTAAACTTTGGAAGTCAAATTATTTTTAAATTCTTATAAATACTACTTAATAATTTTAATAGTCTTACAAAATAATATTGCAAATGACAAACAATTAACACGAATCAACATAAACACCGAAAATAATAACAATTACGTACCTACTTATAATATGATTAGTTACTACTCAAACACAATGAAATCTAATTTTAAACTTAATAGTCTAGCTATGTAGTTTATTCTAGTTGTACTTAATTAGTTATTTTGAGATCTTTCTTGATTTTGGCTAGTCATTGGTTTCAATCAAATATATTTTATTCATTATTTTTTAACAATAATAATAATCATAAGCTTAAGATAATACTTAAACTACTTCTTGTCGATGTTATTAATGAACCGGAAAAATTCTTTTTCATGCCCAGCCACCTTTGGTTGGTTATCTATAAATGTCTGGTTTGCCCAAGAATCTTTTGCTTCTGCAAGTGTTACAACAAATTCTTTATCTTCTTTGCCTTTGCTTATTTTTTTAGGTTTTGAAATTTTTGTAGGTTTTTGTAATCCTGACGTTGATGGTTTATTATTCTGATTCAAAATTGGAACAGGGATGTTGCTCAAAACTCGTATAATCTTATTTGGCGGATAAATTTTAACATTTTGAACATTTGACTCAATGACGCTTTTGTATATTTTATGTAACTGCATATGGATATTGTCATGTTCGCAGATTTTATCTATACATAGAAAACAACTTAGTCTTCTAAACTCCAGAAAATCACAGTTAGATTTCCAGATTACCTGGTGGACAGACATTGTGCCTTTGAAAGGAGTTATATCTTGAGGTAGCATTATTTGTTTTTCAATAATTTCGTGTTCATTGACGACTCGTATCTCTACGTTTTTGACATTCCTTCGTACAATGTTAAGAAATTCTGAGAAATCTCCCACGTCATTGCCACATTTAACCTGATAATCAGCACTTCTTTTAACAACAGCGCCGATGCCATCAGGTGCGCCCTTCCCGTGGCCAGCTTCGCTGTAGTTCCAAGTAACTAATTTTACATGTGGAAAAGCATTACGTATCTGCGTCATTATATAAAATATATGTTTGTTTCTATATTGGCTTGTAGGGCTGTCTGTAAGTATGTGAACAATGGCAATGTTTGGACATTTTTCTAATACGAATTCTAACGCTTTCTGTAAGTGTGCCCAGACTGCTGGCGAGTCATGCCGAGTACATTCGCTAACCGTGCATAAAGAATAATTAACAGTTTCTCGTCCTTCTTTGACATAGGCTACAACGGTATGAAGAGACACCTGCCCTCGACTACCTCCAAAATGCAAACTTTGTATCTCTTCTGTAAATTTGTAACTGTAGTTTTCGGAGAAGTCCATATGAAGTAAAGTTTCATTATTGTCAAGAGATTTCTTCAATTGATGAATAGTTTGATATTGATGGAGTATGTTCACAGTATGAGTTAAGAAACTTGGCAGAAGCAGTTCTAATTTATTTATCAAATTTCTAGGTTTAATTTTTCTTGTAAATTTTTTCACTATATTTATTTGCTTCAAACCCACATTTTTCTTATCTTTACACCATTCTTGATATTCAATGTCTTCCTCATTATTAAATTCTTTATAAGCCAGAGTTTTACTCTTGCAGATTTCACAAATTCTGGCAACACACTTTGTATTATATTTAGAGCAGCATAAGACGTCCAACATGTCTTGCCCATTTTTTATGTCTAAAATTTTATTCTTTCGCAAAGAGGAGATAATAAGGTCTATGTTTGTGTGTGTTGAACAAGCACATGTTTCTCTATCATCTCGAGGCAGGTACACCCAAAATGGACGCAATCTAGAAAAAGTAACGTAGCTTATTCTTATGTTGGGGTTCTCTTCCAAAAATTTTTTATGTATGTTTTTTATTGAGTCCAGTAAATAACGTTTTTGTTTCTGTATTCCAAATTTTTTGACAAATTGCTTTTTTCCAGGACAAATGAGACTATTGATATCATCCTCATAAGTGTTTTTCACGATTTCTTGAACATTATCATTAAAACGATTCATTTTCTTCAGAAAACTGTCGCGTAGACACTTTTTACGAAGGTCTACTTTAGATCTTTTATTGGCAGCTGATTTTTTAAAATTATCTTTAGACAAATCAGATCGACGACATTTATCGGTAGAAACAGCAGCATTATTACTTTCAGTTGTAGGATTAAGCTGGTTTCTTAATTTATTGATGGTTTTTCTTAAGATTTGACATCTGTTCTGATATTTTTTTATCAAAAGAGACATTTCTGCTTTTTCTCGTTTGTGCTTATTCTTTAAAGCTTTAATTTTATACTGATATATTGTATTCTTGTTGCCTTTGTTTTTCACATTCGCAGCTATATTCAAAGGATCGGTGGTAGTTATGTCTGTAACCGCCTCATTCACTTCTTCTCTAAGAGTAATCTCTTCTATCTTCTGATCTTTCTTTTTCTTTTCGAGGTATTTTCTCGAATTTTCCCTCCAACGCTTCCGTTGTGCTCGTTGTTCCCTCTTACCTAGTTGTTTTATGCTCTTTTGTTTATTTTCTTCTTTTCTTTTTAAATAAGCTTCTCTTTTCTTAGCTTTTTCTATTGTGTACTTTTCTGGATTTGATTTGATTTTTTTGTATCTCTCCCTCCGCGCTATTCTTCTTCTTTCAAGTTCCGCTGTGCATTTCTCTTTTTTACCCATCTTCACCTTAAAGCAAAATTGCACAACACTTAGTTTGTTATACCGCGTGTTTCGAGGACAGTAATTTAAGGGGTTTGTTCTAGACGTCTAGGCGAACAACTTTTGTTCAACAACTTTAAAAAATTCGAAATAGTTTTCAAATTTTTTGAGTTTTAAGTTTACTTGAAAATCAGCTGTTTCTTAGAGTTAGAGGTCATTAACCTTAAGTTGACCTTTTATTTGGTTTGGACTACTAGTATCTAAACATTAATTGACTTTACTTTCAAAAACAGCTGTTTTTCAATGAAACATAACCTCAAAATTTTCGAAAAAAAAAGTTCGAATTTTCAAAAGTCGTAGAACAAAAGTTGTTCGCCTAGACGTCTAGAACAACCCCCTTTCTGATTAAATTACCCTCCCCGAAACACACTCTATAATTAAATAAAACACTATAAAACTAGTAGTTCTGCAAACAGTAGGTAGACCTCGCGAGCACCATCTAGCATTCAAATAAAAAAAGAATCATTGATATCGGATCTTATACAGTGGAGATATCAATTAGCCCCCTTTGTGGACGAAATACCCTACCAATAAAAAATCCCACACGACAAAAAAAAATCTATATGCTCATAGAACCTGTATACCAAGTTTCATCAAAATCGGTTGAAAAATACGACATGTAGAGGAGAACCACCAAACAAACAAACAAACTGACAGAGAAAGCAAATTTCGCCAGACTTGATGCAGAGTCGCTTCGCTCGCTCGGTCAATAACGTTGTTCACATTTATATTTAATTTAATAAGTATTAACTTAAATTAATTTCATTAGTGGTAATCTCAATATCATTAGTGAAACCTGAAAATCGACACGAATGAAACGACACTAATGAATTTTATGATGAAATTACACATTGTTTTGTCTATGGAACGTTCTAGAAGCTATTAGAAAAATAGTCGTTAATCTACAATAATTATTTGATATTTTTACGATAAACACTGAATCTTTTACAAAGATCTTGTCAGGCACAATCTTAGGAACACAAATGATCATATTTTGGGTTTATGTATTGAAATCGAAACAAATATGGATTTCTTACCGTAAAAACGTGCGTGCGCACGTCCGTTCGCTTCGTTTGAGCTCACTCTACTGAGGTCCTGTGACGCTGCGGGGAAGGGGGATCGCGGTAGCATACGGGTGTTGTGTTTATGACTACTTCAATAACGGCTACACTAATGATTTAAATAATGAAGTGCGTAATGAATGCCATGGAAAACATACATTTTGAAGAGATTCAAATAAAATAAGTAGTTTTTCTTGCTCTCAATATACTAATGTGAAAACGATTACAGTGAGAATAAAATTTCCTATGTTTAAAATTGTTTTATTTGAAGTTTAGTACAAAAATTCAAGGAAAAGACCAGTGACACAAATGAAAGGTCACATGGTTTTATTTAATTTTTTCAAATAATCTATACCTATGCAGGACAATTTTCTTTTACTGCCATAAATAAAGGGGTAGCGTATGGATAATATTGAGTGGTATTTATATTAATTGTAGTAGAAATTAAGGATTTATTTCAATGGAAATAATTTTTAGTTGACCTTGAAATCGACCCGTATACCTCCTAAAACACCCTCAACTGGAGAGATTTTGTTTTTTATCAGTTTTCTTATTCCAATAACAAATTTTTAAATTGGCAAAAAAGTTACACTTGTGCAGAATATTCTTCAAACATTTTAAATAAAAACCTGGCACAAAACCAAATCAAGTTATGTTCAAGTAACAACCATAATGGTAAAAAAATAAATAACCTCTATAATTACAGTTTGGCACAACATAGTTACTGGTTTGATAAAACACTTTTTTAGTGCAAACACATCCTTACAATACTGTCGGCGGATCTAGGCCCGTCTGAAGTTAGGCTTTCCGAAAATTGTTGTCCCCATATTCCCGCGGGATCGGCACTTATGCGGGTAAAAATATTAATGTTGTAAAAGATGTGTCATGTTGTACTATCTGTAAAGTTAGAGCTGATTTACATTGGCTCATGGCGGGAATATGTGGACAACAATTTTCGGAAAGCCTAACTTCAGACGGGCGTAGATCCGCCGACAGTATTGTACTCTCCTGAAGAACGAAAATAATTGTATAGTATTATGAAAAATAGAAGTAGGTATACTTACTTCATTTTTAGGGTTACGTATTAAATATTGTTTTAGATGTGATTTTCAGTAAAATGTTTGTGATTATAGTAATTTAAAACATGTTTTCTTCTTAGATCTTTCAAGCTCATGTGCAGGCTGATATAATTGTGATGATGTATCCAGTAATCTGTTAAAACAAGATGTATCTACTATTTTTCATGTATAAGTACTAACATGAATACATTAGGTTCTATTAGAATTCAATATTTGAAAGAAAGAAAAACCATATTAAAGTGACCTACCATAACCTACATTAGTAGGTAATCATTTTAAATGGTTTTAAATATTATTGTTGTTTTACTTGTTGTACATTAACCTATTATTGCATGATTTTTATGTTTTCTGTAATAAAATTAACTATTGTCTAAAAACCTGTGAGATGAGAGATTTGTAGTGTTAAAATCAAACTGTACAAGTGAGTAATACCGGTTTAACCTATATTAGAATAAGGAGAAAGTCCTAAAAAGAAATGAAATACATTAACATTAAACATACATAATTGATTGATTTACCTGAGTTTTTCTTATTCCTAAAAAACAGTCAAGTGCGAGTCGGTCTCATCCACGACCAATGGTTCCATACCATTTCCGTACAAAAAAACACGTAGCCCCCATTTAAAATTCTGGTTTTAGTATTTGATATAGCGGCAACGGTCGCGGTGGGGCGGTGAAAATTTCAATTTTATAAATAAAGTGCGTTTCATCTATAATTACCTATGCCGTCATGTTGGTAGCAAAACAAAAAAGTCTTGCCATAGTATCTTGAATGTGCTATACCTTAGACCTTGAATACAGGAAGATTCGTTCATTCATTCTTTACATACAAATCCCCATAAATTCAAGGTAGCACTTTATTTTTTTTGTATTTTGCACTTTATTGTTATGCTATCAACATGACGGCATAGGAATCTAAAGATTAAACGCACTCTATTACGGTTCATGAGATACAGCCTAATAGTGACACAGTGGAGTCTTAGAAAAAGAGTCGCGGTTTTGGGTATAGGCACAGAATACATAAATATCTAAGTAGAACCCTGGAAATAATCTCCGTTTATTAGAAAGCTGTATAGGCTAAAACCTCTTTGTATTATCTATATATTACCTACCTATTTATAAAAAAAAAACTCGCACGTTTGTCATTGTCAAATTTATGTCAAAGAGTGCCTGCCTACTTTTGTTTGAGGTTGGTTGCTGTTGTGCGGAATTTTTCACGTATTTTTGCTTGATTACGCTGAAAATGAGTTGAGATGCACTATGTATGTATACTATACGGAGTGCATCATTACTTATCTTAAAAGTTAATCCTAGGTTTTATTTCAATCAGCGAGTATCTTGGTACGGTGTGATTTAAATCTGGCCGACTCCAAAGGCTCTGTAATCGCCAGAATTTGCAGTTTCTCAATACTCCACTTAATTATATAAAATAATTCCAGCTTAGCAACATCGTCGATTGACTCAAGAAATAGAAAGTTGAAGAAATGAAATGAAAACCATATGTGCAGGCTGATAAAGATAAATCAGAGTGAGAAGTTACAAGAATAAACCATAATGGGCGGAGGAGATTTGGTTAGTAAATCATTTGTACCTATCTAACCTAGCTGTAACTTTGGCTGTTAAATATTTAGAACATAACTAGTGCTTGTCTAAGCTAAGTAAGATAGTGTTGTCTGAAGTATACAATTTCTAGACTTGTCTGTGCAATATGCATATCTATTACCAAAAAATATAATATGGTAAAACTACAATACAACGCCATGAGAAAGGAGGAGGGTTGTACAAGACCCCTTATACTTTTCCAAACCCGCAGTTTCATTTTTTTTGGGTTTAAAAATGAACCTCAAGAACTTGAAACCAAGAGCTTACTCACTCTTACTCGTCTTCTCACTTCTCATACCTCTCACCCCGATGTCGTTTCCGTGACAGAAAAGCTAAGTAAATAAAATTAGCATTAATTATAGCCCTCTTTCTCCTCCATTTCCCACAGGTCTTAGTTCATAAAAAATTGTGGCAAAGCAATTGTGTAAAGTGCACCCTATCCCTATTATATTGCCAAATATTTGAACACAGGTTTATATGGCCTACCCTACCCTACCCAACTACTACCCTACCCTACTACTACGCTAACCTACTACTACTACCCTACCCTACTACCTTACTACTACTACCCTCCCCTACTACCCTACTACTACTACCCTACTCTACTACCCTACTACTACTACCCTACTCTACTACTACTACCCTACTAGTACGGTCATTCTATGTTTTTTAGACAAAAAATTTTACAAATTTTTGAAACTTTGTTGACATATACCTTTGGATGTGGTCTTCAAGATCCACAACTCTCCCCCCTGTTCCACTGGCCGCTACACCCCCCCTCACCTTCAAGTTTGTTCAAGGTAACAGTTTTTTCATTTTTTTGGGAAAACTATAATAGATATGAAAGAAGTGTTAAAAGATAAAATGATCCTCATTAAATCCTGAACCATAATGTCCTATGTCTTGCTTTGATAGGCCTGATGGTTTTCGAGCTGTAGCCTGTTAAGTTTTGGAAAACTTGACAATTTATACATGTAATAAAATTGTAACTGAACGATGTCTGTTTTGGAAGATATTAAAATAAATAAATTTCATGGGTACCTATTGAAGCAATGCAACTTATTTTTATGTTTTTCTGGTTGTCTGTTTGTTTGTTTGTCTGTTCATCTGTTTTTCGTTTTTCTATATGTCCTTGGCTATGTCTACGTGAATCTCAAAAACGGCTCATCCGATTGCAACTAAATTTAGTTTGAACATAACTTTAGACTTGGATTAACATAAACGCTGCTTTTTATCCGGATATCAAGTCCGGTAATCCAGAAATCAAATCCGGTTATCCGTAAATTATATTTTTTTCTTCTTTTTCATAATTAATCTGAATTTTGTAACGAAGAAGTATGTCAACACATGATTTCCGGATATCAGAAAATTTGAAAAATTACGGATAAATATAGCTTCGGAGTTCGATTATACTTCGAACATATAGACTTTTCTTTATCCGGATACCATGTCCAATTATCCGGATTTTATGTCCGGTTATCCGGAAATTATGTATTTTTTCTGCTTTATCATAAACAAGAAGAACATTCACGGCCGATCTTGTGAATAGCAGCCTAATCCAAAGGTACTTTACTAAATATGTAGGTGTTTATTTGTTTCATTAAGAAATTAAATTGCGTACTAATGGTGCGTACACACACACAGATATTTTAAAACATTGTTGAAAGGAAATTATTTTTAAACGATGCGTTGAAAACGCTTTAAATTCTACGAGTACCTGCATAGTTAAAACTGTAAAGCCGCGTAGAGATATCGCGAGGCATGTGCCACGAATGGTTTGCCTCGCATGCCTCGGGCTGTGTGGACGTGTGTGCCTACAATGCGCATTTGTGTCATACGATCGTTGCGAACGCCGCCTCAGTGCGAGCCGTTTTGACGGACGGGTGTTTTTCTATTTGTTCTACTGGCGAACCCTGTCCATGGTTATTTGCGTGCTCAGTTTGAGCATGTGTCGTGTGGGACGTATGCATAAATGTAATCACACATGCCTCAGGTCGATGCATGCGTGACGAACCATTCGCAACGCTTGCCGCGCGATGTCTGGTTGCGGCTTTATATTCAAAATTAAACATCTTCGTTATAGAGTTAAACCACACACAATACATTACCTAATGAAACTTGTATGCAAGTTTTAGCTAGCAATACAAAGCAACATTTTTACACCGTATTCGCTATTATTCCGCCATTATTGTTCAGTTAAATGTACCTACTTTAGTTTTGGAAACACACAGTGGTAATTATTTTAAAGGTGTTAAGCAGAAGGTTCTTAGTGTTAAATGCATTTCGATGTTTAATGTTCTGTTTCATATATCTACCTACCACTGTGCAAAATTCCACACTCAAGCGATCGCTCATCGACCGTGCGTGCTGATATCCAGCACGATCATGGGTTGCATTAATAGTTTCTAATTAAAATTCAAAATGTAGATAAATAATAAATATTTAACCGTTGTAAAACCGATTTAGATTATTAGCTTTCAACTGGATAGGACTATTGTTTTAATTGTACAAATAAGGAAAACCTACAATCGTATGTAATAAATAATTATAAAACATTATCGATTCTTTATTTAAATAGGCGCTGTTCATTTTCTGAATAAATAAATTGAGAAGCAGGCCCTTCCGACATCACCCATTTTTTTCTCATCAGAATTATACCAAAAATAGGCAAGCAAAAGACATTTTCGTTCAACTCGTACCAAATAATAATACTTAAGCGAATTCATTTGGGGCCATCAGTACACTGGGAACCTTAGATGAATACAAAAATAGTACATACGGTATATTCTAACACTCCCCGCGGTTTCACCCGCATAAGTCCCGATCCCGTGGGAATATCGGGATCAAAAGTAGCCTATAGCCTTCCTCAATAAATGGACTATCCAACACCGAAATTTTTCAAATCGGACCAGTGATTCCTGAGATTAGCGCGTTCAAACAAACAAAAAAACAAACAAACTCTTCCGCATTATAATAGTAAAATAGATAATTTGAATGTTGTTCTAAACTAATATGTCAAAACATGGTTTTCGGATATACAAAACTATGGAAAGTTTCGTACTGTTTGTTGCCCATACATTGATTACATATAATTATCGTATATTATATGTTTTACAGACAAACAAATTTATAAAGTTTTGAAACTAAGGTGACTTATACCTTTGGGTGTGATGTTCAAAACCCACTACTCTCCCCCTCCCTTTACCTGCTGCTACACTACCCTTTACCATCAAGTTTGTCCAAGTTAACAGTTTAATAACTTTTTTGGTAAAACCATAATAGATACGAAAAAAGTATCAAAATAAAAAATGATCCCCATTAAGTTTTGAACCAAAATGTCCTACGTCTTATTTTGATAGGAACATTTTCGGACCTACGACGTTAGGAGTTAAAAAATTATGTAAGACGATCCGCCCCCAGTAGTAGGGTATAGCCCGGTAATTCTATGTTTTCAATGTATGGGGAAATGAAATAAATTTATAAAGTTTTGAAACTTTGGTGACATTTGGACAAAAACAAAATGTCCTAAAATGATCCCCATTAAATTTTGAACAAAAATGTCCTACGTCTTATTTTGATAGGCTTGATCGTTTTCGAGCTGTAGCCAATTTTACCACAAAAACCAAACAGGCTACAGCTCGAAAACGATCAAGCCTATCAAAATAAGACGTAGGACATTTTTGTTCAAAATTTAATGGGGATCATTTTAGGACATTTTTGTTTTTGTCCAAATGTCACCAAAGTTTCAAAACTTTATAAATTTATTTCATTTCCCCATACATTGAAAACATAGAATTACCGGGCTATACCCTACTACTGGGGGCGGATCGTCTTACATAATTTTTTAACTCCTAACGTCGTAGGTCCGAAAATGTTTCACATACCATTTCAAATCATAATGATCATTCTTCATATTTTTTTTAAAACATAAAATTTAAAATACATAATCATTGAAATTCATAATATCACTATTATGAATTTCGTTTTTACTAAAATTTGTTTTAATAAATTTCTTAATCATAATTATTCTTTTTTTTTTATCCATAATTATCGAAAATTATAATGTCTAAATTCATACATTTGTTTCGCCTACTATTGTTATCTTAACGCACGTTGTACTCGAACTTGGAAAAAAATACACGGAGCACACCGACTCGGATAGGTTAGGTTTATGTTAGAACATGATTACAACAATCGATAATTTCCGTTAGAGTTTTATAATGGGGTAGTTCATAAAATAAGTTTTGTTACAGTTGCCTTTATTAATAAAAAATAATCTTAGTAACACATTATGAATTATAGCAATATTATCAATGTTATGAAGAAAAAAAAAATCTGGAAAATAAAATTATGATTTTAAAATGTTCTTGGTAGTTACAGTATGAATAAAAAAATTATGATCACTAACTGTTATGAGCTCCGATGGTAGTAATAAAAATGTCTGAATAAAAAAAGTATGAAAAGTAAAATTATGAAGAGTGATAATTATGAACACAAATCGATAGTAAGACAAAGAATATGACTTAGAATTTTATGTGAGCCAATATGGACCCCCTACTACTACTACCCTACCCTACTACTACTACCCTACCCTACTACTACTACCCTACCCTACCTTACTACTACTACCCTACCCTACTACTACTACCCTACCCTACCTTACTACTACTACCCTACCCTACTACTACTACTACCCTACCCTACTACTACTACCCTACCTTACTACTACTACCCTACCTTACTACTACTACCCTACCCTACTACTACTACCCTACCTTACTACTACTACCCTACCTTACTACTACTACCCTACCTTACTACTACTACCCTACCCTACTACTACTACCCTACCTTACTACTATTACCCTACCTTACTACTACTACCCTACCTTACTACTACTACCCTACCCTACTACTACTACCCTACTACTACTACCCTACTACTACTACTACTACCCTACCCTACTACTACTACCCTACTACTACTACCCTACTACTACTACCCTACCTTACTACTACCCTACCCTACTACTACCCTACCCTACTACTACCCTACCCTACTACGCCAATATTTGTGTTGAGTTTTCTACCTTTGGTCACAATATTGAAATTTTCTTATGGATCCCTATTTTTCAGAAATTAGTTATAGCCTATGTAACTCCCTGATAATGTAGCTTTCTACTGCAGAAAGAATTTTTAGAATTGGTCCAGTAGTTTCTGAGATTACCCCCAATATACATACATACATAGAAACTAGAGATGGGCCGACTAGTCGCCGAGTAGTCGGGAAAGCCGACTAGTCGGCAGTTCAACCGACTAGTCGGCAAATTATGCCGACTAATCGTCAACTAACAATTATACAATAAAACCAATATTTATTTAATTATTAGTACAGTTTAGAAGGTAGGTAGTCAGAAAAACGTAAACAAAACACGTCATAGCTTACGTACATCATCTAAACATCTAAAGTGTCCTAACTATGCCTCAGCTCCATTTTTTTTCCAACTTTTATTTTTATTTAATCCATTTTTTGGAAGTTTCGCTACAGCTTTCGAAGTGGAAACTTATCCAAAAATAGCAACAATCGCCGAGTGATCACGATTAACCCAAATATCTCGGAATTATAATGATCTGCATTGCCGACTAGTCGGCTAGTCTGCTAGTCGGCAGAACCCCTAGTCGGCCCATCTCTAATAGAAACCAACATAACCTCTTTATAATATTATAGTTTGCATAGAAAAATAATATTCATAACAATGGTAAATAGTAAAAAGTATAAACAGACAATTATGGGATAAAAATCAATGCCTTGTTTTTCAATTAGACATCACAAATCTTATGACGGTTTCCATCCAAAGGTTGCCTGGAAGAAATTGCTTTTAAGGTCACCCATTTGCACAATGTTTTACTTTTATTTAAGCTTTCTGTGTATTTGTCTTATTTTTGATGTACATAAATTGATTCGAATTGGTTGTTGTGCAAATAAAGCGTTTATGTATCATCTAATTATATTGCTACTCACTTCATATTTATACTTACTAGAACACGAAAAAATCATGGCATCCAAACACCATGAAGAATCAGGAGAGGGTTTGGAAGGCAGAGCAGGCTGCAGCGGAAGAGAAAAAGAAGATCCTGGAGCTACAACGTGAAAGGGAACTGGAGCATGACCGTACCCAGCTCAATGAGATGGCTCAGCGCAACTTCGGGGCGTTGGGGGCCGGTGGAGATAACAAATTACATTGGATGTATGATGTAAGCAACTACTACTGGCTTATCTGTAGCTTCATAATGTCAAATTTTAAACTAGCAATATCTCAGTTTCTATTAACAATTTGGCTGCTGGGCCCGAAACAACAAAACAGTTAGTCAGAACATCTGAATGCAATACAAGCATATAAGTAGGTAATTAAAATATAGACGACTTACTATACTTATATTATGGTTGTAAATTGATTTGAAATATATTTCTGTTGTACTATTTTTTTCCTACCACTCGTTATATCCAAGCTGTGATATGCCAACTGTGTTTTTTTTCCAGAAACCTAATAAACAAGCACAGCATGAGGACTATCTATTAGGAAAGGCTCTTGGGAAAAGCGATGAATCTGAACAGCAACAGAATACAATACCAGCGGTGAACCGCCGTGTCATCGGCTCAAGCATGTTGTCTTCGACGGACGACTCGCAGGTAGACTTAGCGCGCAAGATGCGCGAGGATCCGCTGTTGCTGGTCAAGGAACGAGAGAGGGCGGCTCGAGCTGCACTGCTCAACAATCCATTACAAAGGAAACGGATTGCTGAACTGCTTAGGCAGGAACAGGTAATTTGAATATTGTATGGATTTGATTCCGTTTTTAGGACGTAGGATAAGAAAGTCTGCTCATTTTATATATTTTCCTTAGGTTTGATTTGAATGATATATTACTTACGCTGATTTATTGTTTTAATCGCGTTCCTTGCTATTTATTATGTTGCGCATTTTTCAAACGCCAGTTGGTTTAGTGCTTTCTGTTCCTCACTGGGGTGTCTCTCCGTAACTTCATCATGATGGTTTTCTTTCTTTCAGGAGCAAAAAGAAAGTTCGACAAGAAAGAAGTCAAAGAAAAAAGAAAAAGACCTAGATAAATTATTAGCCAGTAAGTTGAACGCGTTAGGCACCGATAAAGGGATCAATTTAGCGAGTCTTTTAAATTCAGATGGTTCCTCGTATGATTCGTCTTCTGATGAAGAACCAAAGAAAAAGAAAAAAAAGAAAGTTAAACAGAAAAAGAAGAAGAAAAAGAAATCGAAGGGTGACTCAGATACTTCAGATAAGGATG